>JAIGNY010001146.1:162500-305000 GCA_020152595.1 Chiridota heheva | reverse complement strand
CATTTGACTCTTGACTGTCGCGGTGCCGTTAAACATCAACAAACCAAGCCAAACATAGACTGCTTATAAGGTGATACAGTGACTTAGGTAGACTGATAAACAGGCATGGATACAACAATTTTTTTTTAAAGATTTTGTGCTGAGGCCTAAACTTTTTCAATGTTTCTGAACCTGATCTTTTGAGAAAGAAACAGCATAAAGAACATTTTTAAGCAAGCAACTTACCTTGCACAAAACAGTACCTATGACTTACTTATGACATCATATAATTTGCATATCAATTTTTTTCAGGCAATATATTGATATTGCATAATGATCAATATTGCCAAAGATTAACATATGTTTAAACTGTCCTTAAAAAAACTAAAGAGACTATTGTCATATCACATTCAATTATTTCTCCTTTACCTCTCAGATTTTCTTTTTATTTCGATAAAAGTAAATTAATTGAAAGCTTATAAGTACTTTCTTTAAAGTAATAATAAATAACAAAATGGAAAGTTTATTTTCTGAGAAGTAGTGGATAGCAACTTTCCATTACTAGGGATTTCTTCCAGAAACAAGCAATATTCATGACATATTCATTGGTTAAACGTAATCAATTGAGCCCTTCACCTGTCTCTATTGTAAATCTGCCGCTCTCCAAATTGTTTTTCTTACAACTTAAGACATTCTGTTCTTTTCTGTATTATACACTTGTCAAATGTGTGACTCACCCTACACCCGGGACAAGGTGAGTCATTGCACCAAAGTGGGTGGACAAAACGTGTATATTGATGCACCCCTCAGTCACTAGGTGACTGACTTTTGTTGTGAAATGACTTACTCCAAATGTATCACCTCTGTTCAAAGTCAATGGGTCTGAAGTAAATTGACCCACCCCAGAGTCACTATGGTGACTGACAATTTGGTACAATGACGCACATATTAGTCATTATTTCATATGTCAATGACTCACCTTTGACTGACATTGCCGGGAGGAATGGGGAAGGGGGTAGGGTTGAGTCATACAACTGACAAGTGCATTAGTTCTGTATGAGGGGATTAGGGATATTCAAAATGTTCTATTACTGGGCATCAATCTTAGTGTATATATTTCAGTGTGTTTTGCATCATCATTTAAGTCCTTTAAAATTGACAAGAAATTACTTTATTTCCTCCCTTTCCACACTCCATTTGGTTTAATTTTTTTACACTCCTCAAAATACCTCAAGTTAATGCCAGGAAACTTGCTCAGTAAATTACACTTGCCCCTTTGTCATGTCAAGTAAGTATTTAGACCAACTATTAAAAATAGCCATAGTGTCTGTTGGGTGACCACAAGTAGAAATTTCCTACCATTTAAAGGATTAGTTTAGAGGTCAACCAAGTCTTTCTTATATGAAAGACACTTCAAAAGAAACAAAATACTGAAGCAAGCATTTAAGAATCGTATTCCATTAAGGAGATATTTAAGTTTTAAGTTTGGTATCATTTGTATAGCAACGACTAAAATCAAGACTAGTTGTGATGTCATAGCCTCAGATTCCTCAGTCTTTATGTTCTCTATTGTATTTGTTCTGCAATTTTGTGGTTTATAAACCATGGGATATGTCAAAAAAGGTAGTAAATCTGAAGCTAGTAAATAATATACCATCTGTGAAGAAAGTTTGAAGGAAAATAATTTAAATAGTGAAAAAATTAAATAAACTTTCCTTAAAATACATAAAGACTTTAAGGAATCTGAGGCTGTGACATCACAACCTGTCTGATTTCAGTCGTTTTTACAGAAATGATACCAAGTTTTAAACTTGAATATTTCCTTAACGGAATAAGATTTTTGAATGTTTTTTTTTACTATTTTGTTTTTTTTGAAGTCCTCTTTCATATTAAAATGAACATGCTTGACCACTGAAACTAATCCTTCAAATTTTGTCATTGTCATGTTGGTTTTGTCCTCGGTAATATGTAAATTACAGTAGCTTGTTTTGACTTTTTCCTGTCTAGTTTCTTTTTTGTGTTTTTTTCATGAAAATTTGTACTACTTACAGTAGCATTCTCTCTGGTATTGTCCTGTCAATAAGGGGTGAAAGTGATCAGGAGACAACTTTCTCCATAAAGGATTAGTTCAGTGGTCAAGCATGTCCATCTTACAAAATGGTGAAGAAAGCTTTCAAAAACTTCAATTCTGTTAAAAAAATGGTGAAGAAATTTTCTAAAAACTTAATTCTGTTAAGGATTCAAGTTTAAAGCTGTCTTATCTGTGTAGAAATTAATGTTGTAGTAAGTCTACTATGGAAAGTTGAGTCTTCATCCTCACATTCAGAATAATTGTTATGTATTTTAAAGAAAGTTCATTTAATTTTTTGAATTTGTAGAATATTTTCCTTCACACTTTCTTCAGGTGGTATATTATAAATACCCTTCCTAGATTGTATGTATGTATGTATGTATGTATGTATGTATGTATGTATGTATGTATGTATGTGTGTATGTATGTATGTATGTATGTATGTGTTTGCATGCGTGCGGGCTTGCATGTATGCATGCATGCATGCATGCGTGCCTGCATGCCTGTGACTAAAGCTTGTACACACGATATCTCAAGATCTGTGAGGTGGATATTGGTCATGCTGAGTATATGGATGTGTTGTGGTCTGTAGATGATATTTTTGGTGTCGATGTCATGAATATTAATTAGTAATCAGGGCTAAATGTAAAATTCTGTTAACAAGCTTGTAAACATGATGTTTCAAGAACCGTGCAGTGGATTGATGTGATACGTGGTATATGGATGTGCTGTTGTTTGTAGATGAGCCCTATTGATTTTGGTACTGATGCCATTAATTAGTAGGTGGGCTTAATGTAAAATTCTGTTAACAAGCTTGTATACACGATATCTCAAGAACAGTAAGGTGGATTGTATAGGGGTGTGTTGTGGTCTGTATGATGATCCCTATCGCTTTTGGTGCTGATGTGAATATTATTAGTGGGCGGGGCAAAATGTAAAATTCTGTGAACCAGCTTGTAAACATGATATCTCAAGATCATTACGGTGGATTATGTCATACTTGGTATATGGGTGTGTTGTGGTCTGCAGATGATCCCTGTTGTTTTTGGTACTGATGTTATAAATAATAATGAGAAGGTGGGACTAACTTTGAAATTCTGTTTATGCTAATATTTTCACAAACCTGTCAGATTTAAAGCAAACTTGGTATGATGCTGAACAAGCAAGGATGATACAGGATACCATAGAATATTGAGTTGTTGACTGAACCATCATTATTCATGGCAGGCGGCGCCAAATAAAAAAAGTTCATTGGTTGTTGTAATTGTGGCTTATAGCCTAGGGCAAAACCCTTAACACTTAACAAGCAACGAAATATACACAAATTACATGTTCCAGTATGATAGGGTGTAAATAAACTAAACTTGTAAGAACACAACATTTAAAGATATATGATAAAAACAATTACTTACTTCTAATCCAAAGTTAGCATCGGAACCATGTGGGATTTTCCCTCTGGTTTGACATATCCCATGGTTTATAAGCCACATACTCGCAGGACAAAATGTGATAGAATACATAAAGACTTTGAGGAATCTGAGACTAGTGACATAACAACTAGTCTGATTTCAGTCATTTCAACGCAAATGATACCAAATTTTAAGCTTAGATATCTACTGAACCCTTAGTTTACCCGCACTTTTTTGAAAACGTGCTTGGGAGGCGGGGTCAACGATGGGGCACCGAAAACGGCGATAACATCGCCGCATAGTAGAGTAAGGGTTAAGTACAGGCTGATTATTGAAGGGTCCTCTGTCGTCTTCTAAACAGCAGAGTCGGGCTCATTCCGCTTTAGTGACCCAGTGGGCCACCCACCGGGACCATGCTGCATATATTTTTGAGTGGGCAAACTTGTTGCGGGTTGATTAACCCTTACTCTCCAGCACGTTTTTGAAAACGTGCTTGGGAGGTGGGGTCAAAGATGGGGCACCCAAAATGCCGCGTAGTAAAGTAAGGGTTAAAGGAATATGAGTTTTGAATGCTTTCTTCACTATTTTGTTTCTTTGAAGTCTTCTTTCATTAAAGATTGCTTGACCCTTGAACTAATCATTGTCTGTATGACCAGGGAGTTGTCATTTCTAAATGACAACTCCCTGGTATGACTAATGGTCTTACCCATGAGTATGGTATACATTTGCATATAATTTTGAGGGTGGATCAACTCTGAATAAACTTTTCTTATTGGTAAAATATAATCATGGGATTGATTCTGGTGGGTTGAGTATTCTGGTCAGTATACAGTTGATAACTGACTAGGTAAAACACATACTTTGTACAACTTCATGTAGTGTTTAGAAGATATCATTTTTCAACATATAAAATTGAGAATTTTTCTATGTGTTCAGAGCATGCTCAGATTTTACAGAAGTAATTGCATTTACCAATTTCAACTTCAGGTCAGATAGATACTTTACTTTTGTTTTATTCTGAGGCTTTATATTCATTTTCATATCTTTGTCCTTCAAAGTTTTTGATTTGTGGGATAATTCCAAGGTCCAGTTCAGACTTTGAGTTATTTTAATATTCTGTGTTATATAAATATTTAGTAGTAGGAAGGGTCCTATTTATTGTTTTACACCCTTTCACAATTCTTACACAGTTTTTATTTTAGAGCTTTAGCTGTGGAGCAAATTGTCACCATCTCTGAGACTATACAGCACATTGCAATGTTTTCTCTGGTTCCCTAATAATTATCAAATTCTGTTGCTTGAAATTGTTGTAAATGCGATACAGAGGGTTAGGGTTCAGTTGATTGTTCTATGGGCATTAAGCTTTTTTCGTGAAATAGTACTTTTTTAGAAAATTGTAGCTATCCTGTGACGTCATTCTTTGATGTTTTGACTTTTATTAGGAAAATGGATTCTCACCTCAAATTACATAACCGCTTGTCATCAAGCCAAAAATGGTTGCCAGAGGAGCAGTACGAATGGAGCAACTACCCTGGCAAAAAGTATCCCAAGGAGCTGGTAGCAGCTCCTCGTAGATGGCGAGAACATGTATTGCAGACTGGCTTGCGGGCATTTGTAAATTGGACTGCACTAGTTTTAGTGGAAGACAAAGTCAAGAGACCCTCTGTTTACAAAAGGTAAGTTGGATTTGTGGTACAATATCATTTTTGTGACAAAGTGAGAAATTTGAAGTTTACTGCAAGTAAAAATTCATAAAAGAAAGTCCGTTTGGTACTTCCAATTTCCATCAATTGTGCGAATTTCACATTGTGTACAGTATACAGATGACTGGGGATATGCTGTTAGCTTTTTGTAGGTCTAAAGCAATTAAACATGAATAATGATTTATATGTTTAGAACACTAACAAATGAGCAGTCAAGGGTAGCCTGCACTGTCTGAATAGGTATATCCTTATGCAAAACGGGATGCAATATTAAATTGTTCACATATTTTACTTGAGTTAAACACAGAACAAACAAATGTTGTTTCGTTTTGCAGTTCAAATGTTTTTTTTTGTTTTGGTCAAATTTCAGGAATTTTGCTGGGAAAGTGAATAAAATAAGATAAAGATGTAAATAGAAAATATTAACTGTTTGTGAGTTAAGAAGATCTGATTCAAATCTGAGTTGTACTTGATGTTGAATATTTAACAATTTGATCTGAATGGCACCTATGTCAGTAATTAATATAAGCTCATTTTCGTTCTTGTACACATTGCGAGCTGGAGCATGCAATTACCCTTTTTTGAACTGTTCAAAATGAAATGTAAATTGATCTGAAGTGTTGTGCTGTTGATTTGCGATTAATTCACTAAACTTTTAATCGCCAAAATTTGCGAGTGTATAGCGATTAATAACAACCAATCTTCAAGGAAAACAAATAGGCCAAAATTCTTACCAAAATGCAAATATGTCTTCAAATTACCTGTATGGCTGATAAAACTAATTGAAAAGAAAGATCCTGGGATTAGATGACTTTCAAACAAGTGTAGAAATAAGAAATGTTGCCGATTATTGGGTTGTCTGACCTCAATCCCATTCTCTAAATCAGTAAAAATCTTGGTGTTTTTCTTCAACCAAAACTGACTATGGAGAAGCATATCACAGAGCTTTGCAGAATCTGCAACTACCACTTGCACAATATTGGCAGCATCAGACACCTTTTGACTCAAGAGATGGCTTCAGCATTGGCAAGGTCATTAATCCTGTCACGTCTTGATTATTGCAACAGTCTGCTTGTAGGTGCGTCACATCAAACGATTGCAGAGGATACAAAACAAAGCTGCACGTATTGTCACTAAAACATCAAAACGTGACAGTATTACAGCCGCGTTAAAGCTTTTGCACTGGCTACCAGTTGAAGCTAGAATCGAGTATAAAATATTGTGTTTAGCCTACTAGTGTATAGACGGATCAGCACCAGAATACTTCTGTGAGCTTCTGTCCATCTATCAGCCAAAAAGGTGTCTCAGGTCTATTGACAAGCAATTGCTGGATATACCAAAGTGGAGACTAAAGTCTTTTGGTTACAGGTCTTTCACAGTGGCAGCCGCCAGAAAATGGAATGATATTCCGAAATCCATGAAAGACATTTAATTTTTGAATACGTTTAAATCTCAGCTAAAAAGATATTTGTTTGAGAAGTATTATTCATTTTTATTACAATTTAATTTAATCGTTTGTTTACATTAACCTATCATTTTTATTGTATAAGCGCTTTGAGCATACTCCACAGTGTGGATTAAGCGCTATATAAATGTTATTATTATTATTATTATCAGTGCAAGGTTTGTATATCAGTGCAAGTTTTGCATATCAGTGCAAGTTTTGCCTATCAGTGCAAGTTTTGCATATCAGTGCAAATTTTGCATATCAGTGCAAATTTTGACCTGTTGTTGCAGGAATGTGTTGCTTATCATTTAATACATGTGTGGACTGTAGAGAGTCAACGGTTTAACATTTCACTATAGACATTTAAGTTCCATTTTTAAATTGATTGTTTTCAGCATCAATGTTATTTTTCCTTAACCTTTCATTAATAATTAAACATATCCATCAATTTAGATTTAAGAATGTTGGGAGGCTACAGATTTGGAAAAGAATAATTTTCATTCTATTGTATTCCTGTTAGCATTATGAGAACCTATGTAATGACGATTACGGCTGTCCGGCCGGCCGTTCCTGAGATTTCCTCAGAAATGTTAAAGTTTTTTGAGAATTCCTCAGAAAATGTTAAAGTTTCTTCAGAGTTCCTCAAGAAAAGTTAAAGATTTTTCAGATATCCTTATGGAAGGTTAGAATTTCCTTATAAAATGTTTAAGTTTTTCAGAGATAATTAAGATAGGATTGAAGACTAGTTTCCTTAAAAAGTCTACAATACATTTGATATTTTTTTAGAAGATAACTGTAAAATGATATAATTTTCCTATTTTCTTCAGAGATCTTCAAGTCTCTCTTGTAGTACTTGAAATTTAAAATCCTTAAAATTCTTCATAATATTTGGGCGCCAACAGTTGTATCAGGCATGATTTTTTAAACTCCACCTTTATTATTGTGCTCATGTGTGACAGAGTGTGATTGCATATAAACATAGGGAGGGATGCCATGTGGGACATGGATGGGGGCCATGAAGGACGTATGATTTAATATTTACCATGTTGTATACACCATGGGCTATATCAGGCATAATTATTTGACTCCACCTTTTTGTCTTATTCAACAACTCATTTGCATATAAGTTATTATATGAACTGATACTTTAATACATAGTATGCTCAATCAGGGACTGTGATAGCTAGGATGAGACTTCTTATGGAGCTTATGGGATGACATGTCAGACATAGGGTGGGATGCCATGTGGGAGATGGGGTGGGATGCCATGTGGGACATGGGGTGGGATGCCATGTGGAACAGGGTGGAATGCCATGTAGGATATGTGGTGGAATGTCATGCAGGACATAGGGTGGATTGCCATGGGATGGAATGTCATGTGAGACATGGGATGTCATGTGAGACATGGCGTCCCACCCCATTTCAACAAGTCATTTGCATATTAGTTATTATATAAGCTGACACATTTATACATAGTATGCTCAATGAGGGACTGTGATAGCCAGGATGAGACTTCTTATGGAGCCTATGGGATGTCTTGTGGGACATGGGGTGGGATGCCATGTGGGACACGGTATGGGATGCCATGTGGGACATGGGGTGGGATGCCATGTGGAACAGGGTAGAATGCCTTGTGGGACATGGTGGGATGCCACGAGTAACACAGAGTGTGACATAGGTTGGGATGCCATGTGTGACATAAGGTATGATGCCATGTGTGACATAAGGTAGGATGCCATGTGTGACATAGGGTAGGAGACTATGTGGCTAAAGTAGGATGTCATTGGGACATTAGGAGGGATACCATGTGGAACATATGGTTGGATGCTATGTGGAACATCAGGTGGGAAGCCACTGATGCGGGACACAGGGAGGGATGCCATGTGGGACATAGGGAGGGATGTCATGTGGTACATATGCTTGGATTAATGTGGGACATACATGTAGGATGGGATCCATGTGGGGCATAGGGTGTGATGCCATGTGGGTCATAGGGTGGGATGCCATGTCAGACATGGTGGAATGCCATGTGGGACATATGGTGAAATGCCATGTGAGACATACTGTATGGTGGTTGCCATGTGGGAGATATGGTAGAATGCCATGTGGGACAAGGCATGGAATGTCATGAGGGACATGGGATGTGGGACATAGGGTGGAATGCCATGTGGGTCATAGGATGGGATGCCCTGTGGGACATATGATGGAATGCCATGTGGGACATGGATGTCATGTAGGACATGGGGTGGGATGCCATGTGGAAGATATGGTGGAATGCCATGTGGGATATGGGATGGGATGTCATGTGGGACATGGGGTGAGATGCCATGTGATACATGGGATGCCATGTGGTACATGGGATGCCATGTGGGTTAGTGTGAGATGCCATTTTTATAATTGACCGTTTCATATAATATGGGTGTCAGTTTGCATGGGCATGCGAACCATGGCGGTATTTGCCGTTCTAGTTATATTGATGTTTTGTATCCATTAATTTTTATAAGATTAAGAATGAACAAAGGCAACTTGTTGAGGGAAATACAACATTGTTATTAAAGTGTATTGTTTTAACTTTGAAGATGCTTGTAAGTTTTAAATATTTACATGTGACTGAAAGAAAGAAGAGGTAAATAAATTGTTGAAATTAAATTCTTTTTCATTTTAATTTTTGATATCTTTTTTTACTGTCTATTAATTTTTAGGGTAGCATGTATTTTATTAACTCATACATTTGATCATGTAATAAGTTGTTAAGCTACAAAAATATGGCCACTGGTACCAAAAATTATGATAGATATTATTTTGTTCTCTTTCAAATGCACATTTCCTTCACTATAGCAAAGTGTATAAATGTAAGTTTTGGCACGACCATTATGCTAGAACATTGCCCACTTTTATTCCTTACTCACCTATGAATAGGGCCTCATGCAGGATGTGCTTTATGTTCACAAGACGACCTACCAATGATTACATTGGCATTATTTTACCTGAGAATAATTAATAAAAATCAACAAACGCTGACAATATATTTCATTTTAACTTGGCCTAGGGAAGAATCAAACCCAATTTGCAACATTGAATACCTGAACTGGTCTTGGAAATTACATTGCTGACAACCTCAGCATATCAATCTTCATCCATTATTGATGTGGGTGAAACAGGTGGGAGGAATATTCCATACCAGTAGGCAGAGAATATGGTTCACAGAGTTTAACCCCTTGAAAACAAAAGGCTTGAACCAGATAGGGGCAGGGACAAGGTAGCAAGGGCCATTAGCTGCATGTATTTGGGGACCAGGACTTCAAACATAAAGATAGGAATCAGTAACATAGGTAGTGTATCTGTATCATTTTGGGTTGGGAGCTGTAAAATGGCATTAAAAGAAGGTAACCCGCAATTATCAAAGTAATACTTTCCTAAAAAATTGCAGTGAACTATCCTGGGAAAGAAAAACAAGGATTGAGCAGGGTCTTTGAATGATAATGACTCGAATGTTAGATCTTTGAAAAATGATTTTACTGTTACAGTGAATGAACAATAAAATCATATTATAATAATATTATTGTGCCATTTCTAATATATCTTTGGGTTTTGATGAGTATTTGACTGAATCTATCAGACTATATGTAATCTCTTGTCTGTTTATATTATTTTATTTACAAATATCAATGACAGATGGACATGAGTAAATGAGTCATACACATAACTGATAGGTGATGGACTACCACACAAGGACAACAGGGGTGGAGGGGGAGCTATAAAAAATACATTAGTGGCAATTTGTGTTCTGAATACTTTCCATGTACCTGGAGAATTGTAAAACCAAGGTGGGCAACTAATGATGTTTAGCCAGGGACAACTTGGAAATAAGCGGAGAAGAGGCTTGGTATGATTATGACTCAGTGCCAGATTTTCTCAAAATGAGGAGATTAAAATAAACAAGCTTCTCCTAATTGTCTTACTGTGGTTGGAACTAAAATAAATAACTTCAGTCAAAAGTTAAAATGAGTTTACAGGTACACTTAAAATAGTGTGGCCTTTCAGCCTTTATGCTGTGGCAGTTAATGTGCGGACAACTTCCCAATTAATCTATGATACACCAATGACATCTCTATGTAGGGAAATAGTTCAAGAGGAGAACATACTAAGTAGACGGCAGGAACTGCTTAAACAAATGTTGATGTTTTTGAAGGAAAGTTCATCTCAGTGAATTTTAAACCCTATTTTAGTGACATGTTTTCAAAAGTTGTAAATTTCTTTGATTATGGGGTTTATAATAAATGGATATGTCAGCAGATGAGTTAAAGCAGCCTCTAGTTAAGAAACTATCATTTATCATCTGAAGAATCTTAAAAAGAAAAGAAAAACTACTGTAAATTAAGTTTAAATAAAGTAGTGAAATGTTTGAATTATCAATGTTTGCTTAAAAATCTTTATCCTAAAGTTGACTCCCCAACTCAAATCATTTTCAAAAAAATTGTGGGTCTTTTTAAAACTTGATCCTTGAATAAAACCTAATATCAAGCTACCACCTACTGTATAGTCTTTGCACAGTTATGTGTCTTTTTGTATTTATGGTCCATGACATGATGTATTAAAAGGTGAAGACTATTCATTGATGACAGTGATGGATCACATGCTTGATTTTGTGGAGAAGATAATTCTGCAAACTATATTAAAGATAATGTATGCGTGTAAGCAAGGTGATATTTGCTCAAAGTTTATTTTCTAAGGAAACAGTAACAAGATTGATGTTTCTCATAATAATCATGAAATTATTGTTGAAGAATTTTAATTTATTTCCTTTTAATGATATTGCATTTTTTTGGAAATGGAAGAAAAAGGCTGGACAATTTCTGAAGCTAAAAGAATTACATCTTGATCAATTTTATGTGCATAAGTTCATTATCCTTATAATTTAAATATAATAAAGTTACTTAAAAGTAATTCTTTTCTTTTATAACATGAAACAATTCATCAGTACTTTGTAGAGCAAATAAATATTTACCACTTCTTTTATAACATGAAACAATTCATCAGTACTTTGTAGAGCAAATAAATATTTACCACTTCCATGTTTTTATACATGTTGTATTATCCTTACAGTCACAGCATATGTCCAATTTACAACTTTTTTTCTTCTCTTTTTTTTTTAGGGTTATTGAATCTGGAGGGGGTCATACAATACCGATCCAAGGACCTCCTTTGCAGAACCCGGAGGCTCTGGTGGACTGTGTCACACATGTCATCGCTGACCCTTGTTATGCTGCTGAGATTGTTGCATTCCACAAGGCAGGGGTACCCTGTCTGAGCCCAGAGTACTTGGCAGAGTTTCTGTTTCAGGTGAGTGGTGGGCACATATCAACATCAAAGAGTGTAAACACTTCAGGAATGGCTCTTTAAAGAGAAAGGAAAAAATGGAGTATTGAAAAATTCTTAAAAAGCCAAACAGTTTTGAAGAATGGGTCTTTGTACGCAAACAGGAAGTATGCATATGAATATTGTACACATAAAGCTCCATAATATAGTATGGCTCCCTACCCTTCTGCTTAGATAAAACTGTTATGTATTAGGATTTATCTTCAAAAGTGTAGCCAAGTTTAATTTATATTTTGAAACCTGACCATTTCAAAACTTAATACTTTAATATAACAAGAAGTCTTAGAGAAATAAAGACTAAAGGTGCAGTAACAAGTTTGGAAAACAAATTACAGATATTGTGGTGTCTTGCTTTATAATAGGATTGTTACATTATTTTCAGAATTGGTATTTCTGTTTTGCACTGAAGCAAGTGCTCCATTTATTTCTCCTTTGTTACTGTTTATGACTTATTTCCCCAATGAAAACAACTTTAAAGTACCATGTAAAAATATAAACCAATCACCATGTAGTGTTATAAGAGAGGGCGTTTAGTATTCCTCATATTTGATATGTTTCTTTTCAAGCACAAAATATTTCAGTGCATCTGCATCATGTTTGATCCTAATCCAGTGGGAAGAAAGACATAGCTAAACAAATGCAAATCCCTGATAAAGAAAGTGGTTATTTGTTTCAATTCTCAGGAAAATGCAAAGATGGATCCTCATCGGATTGACTTCTCAAAGATCGCTGAGATTAAACCAACTCGTAAATGTAAAGAAGGTTAGTAAATACATTCTGAAGATCAAGGATTTTTCCTACTAGATAGTTTATTGTAAATCTTTGAGGTTTTTATGAGTAGTAATTTTCACCACAAGACTTATATTATTTGGGAATTTTGAACAGCAAATTTTTAGGGCAAGTCTTTGTGAATCGGGTTTCATGACGACAGTTCCTATACAGTGTAGAGCTCTGATACTTTTTGTGTTTCAGAAATGCTTATAGAAATTTTGAAAACCTTTGTAGCATTTATGTTGGGTTTTGAGGGAAAGTAGAAGCAGTTCTTCATTATCATGCTTCTTTTTAGATGCAATAATATGAATATTCTTTGTCATGCAGAACAAGGTCACACATCAAACACAGTCCAGGTCGAGGTGAAGGTGGAAAAAGGTGCAAAACATACAACCACAGAGAAAGGATTGATAAAGAAGGTCGCCTCAAATGGACAGAAGCCTAAATTTGAAGTTAGGAAAGTCAAGCAAGAGGAAATAAGTGCGAGCCTGGCCCAGTCGAGTGAAAGCAAGACACCAAGAGAGCTGAAGAGAAAACTGAGGCTACTGCAGGGTGTGGAGGAGGTACTACAGGCCAAGAGATTAAAAAAGGTATCCTCAAAAATGGAAATATTTCAGGGAAATAGAGTGCCTTTATAGCTAAAGAATGAGTGAACTGGTATATTTCTAGGTGTCATTTATCAATAGCAAGTCTGAAATAAGATTATTTTGCAAAGAGATTTTCTTTTGTTACTTATGTGTATTTGGTGCTCATGTAGTGAAAACCTCTGAATCAAGACAGACTGTTTTTTAGGTTTTAAGAAGAAGTTTCATGTTTTCTTACTTTAAAAGAACTTCTATAATACAAATTGAAGCAGTCATGCTGGCATGTATGTATGTTACTTCTGTAATATAAATTGAAGTATTTTGGTTCTGATGCTAATAGTATAAGGAACCAATGCAGTCATGCTGGCATGTATGTATGTGTGTGTGTATGTATGTATGTATGTATGTATGTATGTATGTATGTATGTATGTATGTATGTATCAGCAAGCTTGTTAACAAGATATCTCAAGAACCATACACTAGATTTGTGTCATATGTTGTACATAGATATCCCATGATCTGTAGATGTGCCCTATTGTTTTTGGTGGTGATGTCATGCATATTAATGAGTAGGCAGGGTTAAATGTAAAAATCTTGAAATGCTCATATTTTAACAATCACAATCCTTTTTTTGTTTTATATTGAATATAATTATGATGTTAGCTAGTGTGTATGTATCCATGGTATAGAATTGTTGAAATTCATCAAAATGCGTAGTGGGCAGGAGAGCTCGTTAACATGGTATCTGAAGAATGACAAACTGCATTCGTATCATATTTGGTACACTGATAGCCCATGGTCTGTAGATGTGCCCTATTGTTTTTGGTGGTGATGTCATGCATATTAATTAGTAAGCAGGGCTTAATGTAAAAATCTTGAAATGCTCATATTTTAACAACCACATGTCTGTTTTGTTTCATATTTGGTCTATTTATGATGTTAGCTGGTGTATACATATGGTATGAAAACGTTGAAAGTTTATTAACATGCAGAGTGGGCGGGGCTTAATCTGATTTTGCTGAAAAGAGCTTGTAAGCAGGATATCTAAAGAGTGATAAAATGGATTCATGTTACATGTGGTACACGGATAACCCATGGTCCGTATATGTGTCGTATTGGTTTTAGTGGTGATGTCATGCATATCAGTGAGTAGGTGGGGCTTATTAAAAACATCTTGAAATGCTCAAGTTTTAACAACTACATTTCTGTTTTGATTCAAACTGAATATATTGATGTTGTTAGCTAGTGTATACTTATTGATGGTATAAAATTGTTAAATATCATTAATATATGTAGTGGGCAGGGCTTAGTATGGTTTTGCTGAAAAGAACTTGTAAACGCAGTAACTCAAGGAGAATACTTTGGATACAGGTCATGTGGTGCACAGATAACCCATAGTCTGTTTGTGTGCCCTACTGTCTTTGGTGGTGATGTCATATGCATATTGCCAAGTTGAAAAGTGATACATTTATAGCAACCATATGTCTGTTTGCATCATACTTGCATGTTATTTGTCTGTTTTTGTGTATGTGTCTATGTTGTCAACAGGTGCTATCTCTAATATGCATGCTTCTAAAAAACTTGTAAACACATGTCATATGTGGTGATGAGTTATGGTCCATATATGTGACCTATTGGTTTGGTAGTGATGTCATGTAGGTGGGGCTTTATGTGAAATTCTTAAAACAGTGATAAATGCTCAACCATTCACATGGTTTCAATGGTTTGCATCATACAAGTGTTTTCAACAGGTTCTATTTTATTGATATGCATGGTGGGCATGGCTTATGAATATGTTGTTTAGCATATTTCATGGTATGCATGCCAGTTAGAATAAAACCTTAAAATCAACCAACTGTGAAAGAATACATCGGAACCACTAAACCTTTTGGTTTTCTGTTTAGAATATCTCCAAAAACTTTCTTCCAGATTAAAGTATGTACACAAATATTTCATGTATCTTTTGCAAGATGCCATGACATTTTAATCATTTGTTCACAGAGTCATAATTCCGTCATTGTACCGCCATGGATCAAAAGCTCATACAAGACTTACAAATCAAAGGTAAGCCAATAACTTATAATTTATTGCCTTTGAAAAAGTAAAACATGAGAGAGAAGAAAGGCTTGGATGTTAATTCTTATGAAGATTTAACCCAGATTTCAACCAGTGCATGTATTTGTTACTTCATGAGTTCAGTTGGTGCAAGTTTTGGGATGTGTGTGCTTTTCTGTGTGCCTCTTTGTTTGTTAAACGGGTACTGTAGGAAATCATTACATCTTATTAGTTTGCTGGAATTGTTTTTTTTAGAGGAATATGGATGAGCTCTCTGTAGAATGAGTACCATGCGATTCGTCAATCTTTATGTTGTGAACCAACTTTTTAAGATGAGTTGCTGTAGCATTCTGATGTATATCTCTGGTGTATATCAAACAATATTACATCAACTGAATGAGAGTTTTCGAAGAGAACAAACTTCCTTCATTGCATTTGATTACAACTATTGACCATGAGAAAATGTATTCACAGAAATATTTTAGATTTTTATCCATGGCAATATTGCATAGAATGAATTGCTTCATATAAAATACTATTAAACAATATATTTTTTTCATGAAAAACTACTTTAAATAACTGAAAATGGTAACTCCCAATTTATTTTTCCTTCGATATCATCTTTACTACTTTTTTGAACATTTTGGTGATAAAGTTGAGCTCCAACATCATTGATGTTCTGGTTCCATCTTTTCAGGAGTTCCCTAAAGCTAATCCATTCCCAGAGGGAGTGTACAACATCATTGAAGCAGACATTGAGGAACATGAATGGATGTCAGCTCTGACCACAATCCAGTCCTTTTTGTCAATTAGGCAGTACCCACCGTCGGAACTTATCAGTATGATAATGAGACAGATGTTAAAGGTGGGTCATCCTCCCAGCTTTGCGTTAACTTCCTCACATCTCTCATTTTATGTTTCTTCCTCCAAAGCTCATTTCTTAAAGGAATATATGCCCGTGAATTTTTATTTTGATGTATATGATAGAGGACTATTTAGGAAACAAATTAAAAACCATGTGGATATCTTATTCTGTTTTAGCAGTTATTGCATTTGAAAGATTTTACCAGTTTGACCATGTGATACAGTGTGATGTCTTAAAGGCATTATCAAGACAATTTTTATGTATTTCTTTGAAAATTATTGCCTCTTTCTAAGTTATTGAAAAAAGGTTTTTGTTTTAATTCTTTAATTATTGAGATGAGGTATAACATGCACTTTACAAGAACATGCTTTGCCCATTTGCTCATATACCTTATACTCTCTTGGATCTGCCTTGATGACATCACATTGTACATTGCAAGATTACTTTAATGACATCACATTGTACATTGCAAGATTACTTTGATGACATCACATTGTACATTGCAAGGTTACTTTGATGACATCACATTGTACATTGCAAGATTACTTTGATGTCGTCACATTGTACATTGCAAGGTTACTTTGATGTCGTCACATTGTATATTGCAAGGTTACTTTGATGACATCACATTGTACATTGCAAGGTTACTTTGACGACATCACATTGTACATTGCAAGGTTACTTTGACGACATCACATTGTACATTGCAAGGTTACTTTGATGACATCACATTGTACATGCAAGTTTACTTTAATGGCGTCACATTGTACATTGCAAGATTACTTCGATGACATCACATTGTATATTGCAAGTTTATTCTGATGACATCACATTGTATATTGCAAGGTTACTTTGATGACATCACATTGTACATTGCAAGGTTACTTTGATGACATCACATTGTATATTGCAAGATTACTTTGATGACATCACATTGTACATTGCAAGGTTACTTTGATGACATCAAATTGTATATTGCAAGTTTACTTTGATGACATCACATTGTATATTGCAAGGTTACTTTGATGACATCACATTGTACATTGCAAGTTTACTTTGATGACATCACATTGTATATTGCAAGTTTACTTTGATGACATCACATTGCACATTGCAAGGTTACTTTGATGACATCACATTGTATATTGCAAGTTTACTTTGATGACATCACATTGTATATTGCAATTTTACTTTGATGACATCACATTGTATATTGCAAATTTACTTTGATGACATCACATTATACATTGCAAGGTTACTTTGATGACATCACATTGTACATTGCAAGGTTACTTTGATGACATCACATTGTACATTGCAAGGTTACTTTGATGTCGGCTTGACATTGTATCTTGCATCTGGCTTTGATGACATCACATTGTACATTGCAAGGTTATTTGGATCTGACATCACATTGTACATTGCAATCTTATCTTTGATGACATCACATTGTACATGCAAGTTTACTTTAATGATCTGCGATGACATCATTGTACATTGCAAGATTACTTGATGACATCACATTGTATATTGCAAGATTACTTTGATGACATCACATTGTTATCTTGGATCTGGCTTGATGACATCACATTATACATTGAATTATCTTGGATCTGGCTTGATGACATCACATTATACATTGAATTATCTTGGATCTGGCTTGAATTGTATTATCTTGGATCTACTTTGATGACATCATACATTAAATTATCTTGGATCTGGCTTGATTGAATTATCTTGGATCTGGCTTGATGACATCACATTATACATTGAATTATCTTGGATCTGGCTTGATGACATCACATTATACATTGAATTATCTTGGATCTGGCTTGATGACATCACATTATACATTGAATTATCTTGGATCTGGCTTGATGACATCACAATTATCTTGGATCTGGCTTGATGACATCACAATTATCTTGGATCTGGCTTGATGACATCACATTATACATTGAATTATCTTGGATCTGGCTTGATGACATCACAATTATCTTGGATCTGGCTTGATGACATCACATTATACATTGAATTATCTTGGATCTGACATTATACATTGTTATCTTGGATCTGGCTTGATGACATCACATTATACATTACTTTGGATCTGACATCACATTGTACATTGAATTATTTGGATCTGGCTTGATGACATCACATTTCTGGCTTGATGACATCACATTATTTGATCTGGCTTGATGACATCACATTGTATATTGCAAGATTATTTTGATGACATCATCATTGTACATTGCAATCTTATCTTTGATGACATCACATTGTACATTGCAATCTTATCTTTGATGACATCACATTGTACATTGCAATTACTTTGATGACATCACATTGTATATTGCAAATTATCTTTGATGACATCACATTATACATTGCAAGGTTACTTTGATGACATCACATTGTACATTGCAAGTTTACTTTGATGACATCACATTGTATATTGCAAGATTATTTTGATGACATCACATTGTACATTGCAAGGTTACTTTGATGACATCACATTGTATATTGCAAGTTTACTTTGATGACATCACATTGTATATTGCAATTTTACTTTGATGACATCACATTGTATATTGCAAATTTACTTTGATGACATCACATTATACATTGCAAGGTTACTTTGATGACATCACATTGTACATTGCAAGGTTACTTTGATGACATCACATTGTATATTGCAAGGTTACTTTGATGACATCACATTGTACATTGCAAGATTACTTTGATGACATCACATTGTACATTGCAAGGTTACTTTGATGACATCACATTGTATATTGCAAGATTACTTTGATGACATCACATTGTATATTGCAAGATTACTTTAATGAGATCACATTGTACATTGCAAGGTTACTTTGATGACATAACATTGTACATTGCAAGGTTACTTTGATGCTGTCACATTGTATATTGCAAGGTTACTTTGATGACATCACATTGTACATTGCAAGGTTACTTTAATGACATCACATTGTACATTGCAAGTTTACTTTACACCATAGTGATGAAGTCTTTGGCATGCATTAACTTCCTAATTAATAAGATATCAAGATGGATTTTACACCAAATTGTTCCTTAGATAGTCCTCTATCATATGAATGAAAATTCATGAGAATATTCTTTTAATTTTTACAACTCAAGCTGGATAGAACCTCATTCTTTTATCTGCAGTTGATTTTATTTCTCAATTTTTTACAGAGTGATAACTCAAGATTTGTTACTGCCGCCCTAAATGTCCTGCAGTCTGTTCTGTGTATGCATAGTACGTCACAGGACCCATCTATGGTCAGTGTATACCTGGACGCTATGACTCTACATCCCAGGGAGGAGGATGACTCCCAGAATGCTTCCAAAGGGTATTGGGAATTTTTGAGAGAAGTAATCAAGTAAGTTTTGTACAGTTGCTTAAGTTTATTTGTTTAAAATGAGCAAGTATGTATGCATACTATGAGAGTTGTCTGCTCTTGGCACTTCACCATCTCTGAAACACTTAAACTTTTATTCATCACTTAGTTACTTGAAATGTCTTAATTCACTTAGCATGTACTAAGTAGCAATCTAATATTACAGCTTTTTATACAGTACAAGTACCTAGAATTACCAATAAGTGTTGTACATAATAAAGCTGTCAGACTTTACTGCAGTAACTGTAGCAAAAGCATGTAGAAAGTGTTTATTTGTCTATATGTAGTGAATATATCAGTTGTAAACTTGTGGTATAGAAAAGTTGTGTGCTTATTTTAACTTCGGGTGTGTTTCGATACTCGTCAAAGCCTGTTCAGCATCTGGACAAGCCATAATGAACATGGATTTTGACCAGGATGGAAGTGGATGAAAACTGGGTTTTCACCCTACTTACTCATTTTGGTTCTGATGCTAGTAGCATAAGGCACCTATGCAGTCATGCTGGCTGGCATATGTATGTATGTGTGTATGTATGTGTGTGTGTATGCATGTGTGTATGTCTGCATGTGTGTGCATATGTATGTATGTGTGTACGCGTGTATATATGTAGGTAGGTAGGTAGGTAGGTATGCATTGTTAACACGATATCTCAAGAATGAGACACTGGATTCATGTCATATTTGGTACACAGATAGCCCATGGTTTGTAGATGTGCCTCATTGTGATGTCATGAATATTAATGAGTAGGCATGGCTTAATGTTAAAATCTTGAAATGCTCATATTTTAACAACCACATGCCTGTTTTGTTTCATATTTAGTTTATTTATGATGTTAGCAGGTGTGTACATACATGTTCATTGAATAAAAGTGTTGAATTTTATTAACATGCCTAGTGGGCGGAGCTTAATATGATTTTGCTGAAAAGAGTTGTAAATATGATATCTAAAGAATGATAAATTGGTTTCATGTCATATCTGGTACACAGATAGCCCATAATCCGTATATGTGTTCTGTTGGTTTTGGTGGTGATGTCATGCATATTAATGAGCAGAGAGGGCTTCATGTAAAAATCTTCAAATTCTCATATTTTAACAACTGCATATCTGTTTTGATTCATAGCTAGTGTATACATATTCATGGTATAAGCTTGTTGAATATCATTAATATACATGGTGGTTGGGACTAAATATAGTTTTGCTGAAAAGAGCTTGTTAAAACAGTCTCTCAAGGACGACATATTGGATACGGGATAATGTTGTACACAGCTAGTCCATTGTCTGTTTGTGGTTGTGATGTCATGCATATTTCTAAGTGGAGAGGGGAGGGGGCTTATCATAAAAACAAACAACATTGAAAAAGTGATAAATTCATAGCAACCATATGTTTGTTTGCATCATACTTGCATGTTATTTTTCAGTTGTTGTGTACATTCTTATGTTGTCAACAGATTATATCACTAATATGCATGCCTCAATGTGAAATGCTACAAAAAACTTGTAAATATATCGCACTCATGTCATATGTGGTACGCTGTAGGTGAGTTATGGTCCATATATGTGCTTTGGTAGAGATGTCATTTAGGTATGGCTTCATGTAAAATTTTAAAACGGTAATAAATGTGCAACCATATGCATGTTTTGCATCATACAAGTGTTGTCAACTGGTTCTATTTTATTGATGTGCATCTTGGGCATTGTTTATGAATAAGCATGTTTTTTAGCACATTTCATGATATGCAATGCCAGTTAGTATAAAACTTGAAAATCAACCAGCAATGAAAGAATGCATCGGAATCACGAAACATTTTGGTTTTCTGGTTGAGAAGTGCTCAGAGAACCAGGCAGGGGGTGAGGATTGCCTTTGGTACAGACTGCTTTACGTCCCCTGTGAAGGACAGTGAGCGGCAACCAAGCATTGGCCACTTTTCCCAAAGGCTGTTTATAAGAGCAATCAAACAAGCTTTTTTCAGATCGTGGAATCATCTGTCAAGTCTGATAGCAACGCTTGTATTTTCAACTGATATTTGTGAGTAATGTTTAACAAAATGTCACATGCACCAACTCTTTCAGTGAACAACAAATGGTGCCTCACATTGTTATGAAGGTGAATTTCATTGAATGTTGCTGTATTCAGACTGAGAATGAAAGAAGACCCGTTTTAATATTTTCTTGTTTCTGTCATGTAGCATTGCCATCCAGACTACAGGAGGTGATTCTCAGGAAGCTGCAGAATCGGCCACTGATGAGGAGGAAGACAAATCGCTGACTACCACGAAGCAGGACAGTGCAAGTGCTCTACTAAGGTTCTTGGTACTACTCATTGAGGAAGATTTTGAAGCCTGGAAACAAAGGTTTGTGCCTTAATTTCTCTCCAATTGTGATGTGAAATTATTTATTGATTTGAGAAGCAAGCCAGTTGTGTCCTATTATTCTGCTGCAAGTTAAATTGTATTTTCTACAAGACTATTAGGGACAGTGTTATGGTATGGTTCGCTGGGTACCTGCCCATTATCAAAGTTACTCATTTATTTGTATGAGACAAAACCTCTGGAGCAATATAAAGCTGATGAAAAATTATAATATTTTGTGATTTTGACTTCTCATTGGATAATTGTATTTTCATAACAAACTTAGTGCTGTGTGGGAGGTTGTCCTTTGTGATGATTTCATAGACGAAAAAACAGCAGTTGAAACCAGAATTAGATTAAAAGTTTGAGAAAAGAAGGGATGAACTGACAACATTTGATGCAGAATATCAGAGGAAACATAATACCAGGCACTGAGGACAAGCCAGATTTAGAATTCACAGCTAGAATATATTCTTTTCTTCAGACTAAAAATGCAAGATGTTTGTTTATTAGCACCTGGTACTCAGAAATAAAGACTGAAATTTATCGCTATTAAAAATCACTTCTATTTGACAGCATCAGTCATGTTGATCAGGTTATTTCAATTTCTACCGTAAATTATTTTAGAGGTAATATTTTGTTTTTTACTCTTCAGAATAGCATATGGAACCTATGCTGGCATGTGTGTGTGTTGTATGTATGTGTGTTTCTGACAGCTTTTAAGCACGATATCTCAAGAACGATACACCGGATTTGTGTCATATGTGGTACACAGATAGCCTATTGTTACAGATGTGCGCAATTATTTTTGGTGGTGATGTTATGCATATTAAGGAGTAGGCGGGGCTTAATGTAGATATCTTGAAATACTTATATTTTATCAACTGCATGTCGGCTTTGTTTCATATTTGGTGTAATTATGATGTTTGCTGGTGTGTAGATGTTCATGATATATGAACGTTGAATTTCATTAATATGCGTAGTGGGCGGGGCTCAACATAATTTTGTTGAAAAGAGCATCTTAAGAACGGTAAATTTGATTCGTCATATTTGGTACATAGATAGCCCATTATCTGTAGATGTGCCTTATTGTTTTTGGTGGTGATGTCATGCATATTAATGAGTAGGTGGGGCTTAATGTAAAAATCTTGAAATGCTTATTTTAACAATCATGTGTCTGTTTTGTTACATATTCAGTATAATTATGTTGTTAGCTCATGTATATGTCTTTATTGTATAAAAACGTTGGATCCCATTCATATGAGTAGATGGCGGGGCTTATTATTGTTTTGCTGAAAAGACCTTGGAAACATGGTATCTCAATAAGGACATAATGAATTCATGTCATGTGTGGTACACAGATTGCTTATGGTCTGTAGATGTGCCCTATCGTTTTTGATGGTAATATCATGCATATTAATGAGTAGGCGGGGCCTAATGTAAAAATCTTGAAATGCTCATGTTTTAACAATCACATGTCTGTTTTGTTTCATATTTTCTAAAAATTTTATGTCAGCTAGTTTGTACATGTTCATTTGATAAAAAACATTGAATTTTATTAATATGCATAGTTGGCGGGGCTTCGTATGATCTTGCTGAAAATAGCGTGTGATCATGATATCTCAAATATGATTCATGTCATGTCAAATATTTTATGATGTGCAACAGGCTTGGAAAAATAAAAAACAAAGTCACTCGCCAGCCTCTTATACAGCTTGGCGAGTAAATTAGATGAAACCAGTATTTCCACATGTCAAGTATTTTTAACTACTCGCCAACACTTTCAACTAAAATTTGACAATTTCCGCGCAACTAGCACACCCTTGTATTTCCCTTTTCCTGGGCCTGACTTCATGCCGGTTTGTAAGCAAAAACACAGCAAGACTACACACTTGCACAATAAGCTTAAGTAGGTGGTTTAACCCTTACTCTACCACGCAGTGATACTATCGCCGTTTTGAAACTACTTTTTCCAAAAATAAAATCGGGACCTTACCAAACTTCTATAGGGGTGCAAATAGTTTCATTGCAAAGATCTCAGAAAGATCTTTCATAAAATTGTAGTTTTTGGGGGGGTCTATACTCACAATTTTTGGCAAATTTTGTCCAAACATTCAGAAATTTACCTTTTTGTTTAAAATGTCCAGAAAAATGTATGTTTTTGAAAAATTTACAAAAATTGCTTAGAAAATAAATTGAGATATTTTCCTTTTATATATACTATAGAGACAAGTCATATTACCCAAATCTAATCACTTTTTGCTCATACCTGGTCATTATTTTTAAATAATTTGCAAAATGTGTAAAATTGTGTGATTTTTGGTAATTTTGTGACCCTTTTTGTTAAAAAATTGTGTGATCCACCCCTATATCGTAATGAAAAGTTTCAAAAACCATTCTGTAGCGTAAACAACGTGCTTTCACATGGATTGCTGCAATAAAAGACATACTTCCTTGATAATTACTAAAACATTTTATAGCTACGTCACTCGAATTATTTTTAGTTTTTTTTGACATTTACGTTGAGGCGACAGAAGAATGTGTATTCCAAATCTTGTTTAAAAGTGAAACTAAGTATTAGAAAGGTCAAAAGTCTATTGCCAGTGATGGAGATCTTTTAGTACCTGGACCCAACCCAGAAGAGGCCTAAAGATGATCAGAACCAGGTAAAATGATTTTTTCAAATTTCTAAAATTGCGAGTGCCTTTTTCAAACTTCATGCTTACTAAGGTTACTCGTGAGGCTCAACGTTAGGCATAGCTAATGTTAGTTTTGATCCGTTCAAAATTAAGCAAAAACAGTGTAATTTAGCTGGGATTATTTACTTAATGATTATAAACAAGTAAATGGGTCACTAAAATCCGACGTGGTTAACATGAATTGTCTTTATTATAGTAATTTTGAATAAAAGTTTACAGATCAATCTTTGATTTGTAGTGCAACAGTGTTCATATACCTATTTTGCAAATTCTCGATTCCATGTTGTGAGGTTGTGGTGCAGTGGAGTAGGATTACAATTTTAAGGGGAAAGGGTCCCATGTTGTTGGAAAGAGACATGTTGGGGCAAGATACCAATGGTGGGGGCCAAGCTGTCCCATGTAGGGGGAAGTTATTTTCTTTGAAGGAATTTAGATCCTGGAAGAGGGCCTTTTTTTTTTTTCGAGGGGGGGTGGCATTTTCCCTGGTTCCCCCTTCCAATATAAATAAGCCAGAACAGTCACCCCAACCCCAATCCCTGTATTTCCTTGGAAACAGCTGAAATTGTATTTCTGTAAAGAATTTTCCTGTATTAGGACAAATTTATTGACATTTCATAGGCGGTACCAACTCACTGACGGATTCCAAGTTTGGCAAGGTCACTATGATTACTGATGCTTTGAACCGTGTTTGAGTACCTTTACATTGAGAATTCCTACAGGAATCAACAAAAGTGTTTCTACAAGACTTTTCGTATATCCTGAATAAATATAAGTATTTCTAAAGCTTCCAATGGTTAAAATTGGCTCATGAACTAAAACTTTTAAGCCTGCGCATAATAAATGAGGAAAATTAGCTCATTTGCATATCATTTGCATAACATTTTAATTGCAATTTGGTGTAATTATTTCCTTTTTATATTATATTACTTTTGTGTATTATAGAAAGGAACAATGCATGTTTATAGGAAAGTATAGTGCCAAATCCTATCAGAGATCATTGGCAAAATCAGAGGTCAATTTTTAGGCCAAAAAAGGTTAAAAGAATTAAAATTGACGTATGAATTTTTTTCTTGCTCCAAAGAAATCAAGAGTACTATCAAATGAAAGGTCCTTCTTTCAACAATTCATAAATTCTATCAATAATTTTTTTCTAATTAGCCACAAGAAGGAAGAATATCACAAAGATAGCAGTTTTAGGACATCTAATAATCTCAATTAATGAACTCATTTGCATATATTTGCATAATTCACCAGCTAATTATGCAAACCAATGTAAAGTTTAAAGTCTTAGTTTTCATATAACATAAACTTATCACAGTAGAAAATGAAAATGAATTTGTGAAAAAGCCCCCTTTCCAAAAAGTTCCCTAAAATAATACTTGTAATCTCAAATGCTGTGGTAGAGTAAGGGTTAAAAAGCAACTTAAATCAACATGCACAAACTTACTTGAATTTTTAAACATTAATTTTAGGCCTACGCACAGAAAAAAATAGGCCCCTACAGCAGAAAGTTTACACTCAATGTCTGTCTTGGCTCTGGCCCGTATATATACACATCCTGTGTGCATATTTGTACTGTATGTAGTACATACTGATCCAAAATCAGCGGAAGCTTAGTAAGTTTGTTTCTGAAATAGTTTGGAAAGTACAGTATTCTATGCATAAGGAGAGCTCCAAAGCTCCGCTTACTTAAAGAAATAAGATAGCGATAGAGATAGCGAATCTAAAACTTTCCATTTCCATCAAGCAAAGACATTACTCAGAAGGATATAGCGTTTAAACCCATATTGACACTAACTTGCTTTTTGAAAGCTACGTGGGCCATTCAAATTTATTTGGGTAGCTGGGTCACGAGGTAACTTGCTGAAAACGTCGAGATATTGCACAATTTCCCCAGGTTCGTTCATTGCCTTCATACCGTGCCATTCACTGGATGTAAAGAGTGTATATGGCTACACACAATAGGTGGTTTTTTGGAAAAATAAAGTTGACGGCTACTGGCCAAATATTGATTCATGTTTTGGATTTTAATAGGAATATCACTTGTTTGTGTTGGATTTTAATAGGAATATCACTTGTTTTTGTGTATGGAGGCATTTTTTAGTAGAAAAAAACAAAAGACAGTATAGTAAGTGTGTTAAAGGAAAGGAAACGAAACAATTTATCAAAGCAGGATTTTTTACTCGCCATCGCTTTATTAAGTGTGGCGAGTAACACAGTATATTATAATATTTTTACTCCCCACAATTTTTTTTACTCGCCCATCCGAGTAGACAAGTGATTTTTCCAAGCCTGACATGCAATGACATTAACAGTTAATACAAAATCAATCAGCATGAAAAAAAGCATCTGAACCACAACACTTTTGGTTCTGGTTTGGTTATCAGATAAAAAAAAATCTTTTCAGTATTCACAGTTGCTGATTGCTAATGAAATATTTCCCCAGTGTTAAAGTTGTGCTCAATGTGTTTAAGTTGTGCTCAATGTGTTTAAGTTGTGCTCAATGTGTTTAAGTTGTGCTCAATGTGTTTAAGTTGTGCTCAATGTGTTTAAGTTGTGCTCAATGTGTTTGTGTTGTGCTCAATGTGTTTGTGTTGTGCTCAATGTGTTTGTGTTGTGCTCAATGTGTTTAAGTTGTGCTCAATGTGTTTAAGTTGTGCTCAATGTGTTTAGGTTGTGCTCAATGTGTTTAGTTGTGCTCAATGTGTTTAAGTTGTACTCATTGTGTTTTAAGTTGTGCTCAATGTGTTTTAAGTTGTGCTCAATATGTTTGTGTTGTGCTCAATGTGTTTGTGTTGTGCTCAATGTGTTTGTGTTGTGCTCAATGTGTTTGTGTTGTGCTCAATGTGTTTGTGTTGTGCTCAATGTGTTTGTGTTGTGCTCAATGTGTTTGTGTTGTGCTCAATGTGTTTGTGTTGTGCTCAATGTGTTTGTGTTGTGCTCAATGTGTTTGTGTTGTGCTCAATGTGTTTGTGTTGTGCTCAATGTGTTTGTGTTGTGCTCAATGTGTTTGTGTTGTGCTCAATGTGTTTGTGTTGTGCTCAATGTGTTTGTGTTGTGCTCAATGTGTTTGTGTTGTGCTCAATGTGTTTGTGTTGTGCTCAATGTGTTTGTGTTGTGCTCAATGTGTTTGTGTTGTGCTCAATGTGTTTGTGTTGTGCTCAATGTGTTTGTGTTGTGCTCAATGTGTTTGTGTTGTGCTCAATGTGTTTGTGTTGTGCTCAATGTGTTTGTGTTGTGCTCAATGTGTTTGTGTTGTGCTCAATGTGTTTGTGTTGTGCTCAATGTGTTTAAGTTGTGCTCAATATGTTTGTGTTGTGCTCAATGTGTTTAAGTTGTGCTCAATGTGTTTTAAGTTGTGCTTAATGTGTTTAAGTTGTGCTCAATGTGTTTGTGTTGTGCTCAATGTGTTTGTGTTGTGCTCAATGTGTTTGTGTTGTGCTCAATGTGTTTTAAGTTGTGCTCAAATTGATTTAACCACATAAGACAGGTAATATTATTCTGGCTGTTAAGTGTTGCTTTAGCAGTTTTGATATCTTCATACCTGTGAAATTGCATTTCTTTGATCATCAGGTTGGAGCTTAACCTCAAGAAGCCGCTGTGCATGTTGGATTCCATATTTTGGCCTGGAGGACGTGGTGTCATCGTGAGGGGTGCCACGTACCCAATCAAACAATTGATGAGAAAAACTGTCAAGGTTGTCGGAAATTCCTCCCTAAATTCCAAAGCGGAGGTTAGTGATGTCATTTCAGTCCAGTTGCTGCCAAACCTGATTGTTGGGCTGAACCTGGAAAAATGTGGTGCCATATTGAATTCAGTAGATTTTGAATCCTGTAGATTAAAGATCTGGTGGGTGTCACTCTGACCCCCTTTAGGATCTTTAGCTCAACCATGGCTACGTCATTGAGATTATAAAGTTGTACAAATCTGTAAACTTGTTGGAGGGTTTTGGCCTATAATTTGTAAAATTTGGCATTATTGAAGAGTGGATTTCTTCAAGTAACAGTTTGAGTTACAATTCGACTTTGAATTAGGACTTTTGAGTTATTGTTCGAGTTCTAGTTAATCACCATCGGGTAGGGAGGGGGGTCACCTGAGGGGCATTTGGTGATGGTGGGGCATGACCTTGAAAATTTAAAAAGGGGATAACTTGAATGAGGGGTTTGAATATGGACTTAATACAACCGATGTAGGATCTTAATGGGGTCCACTTGGTAATGGTGGGTCCATGACCTTGAACATTTAAATAACGATATCTTGAACAGGGGTTGGTTTATGGGCTTTATACACTAAATATAGGATCTAAGTGGGGCTTACTTGGTGATTGTGGACTGGCCCATGACCATGAACATTTAAAATAGCGATATTTTCAACAGTAGTTGGTACAGTACAGTCGGGAATAAGCGTACCGATATCGCAGTTAACGCGGATTATTTACCGCGATTAATGCCCGCTACCGCCCGCCATTGTATTCGTGTCTTTCATGCACCGACGGCACTTGCCCCAACTCTGCGCTAAAGCGCGTCCGATAATCCCATTTTAATCTGCTCCTCCCTCAAAGAGGTTAAGCGTAATAGTATTACAGGAGTAACGTCTCATTGCGCTAAGCTTGTTAGCGATATCGTAACGTAACTGCACTGAGTGTGATCCCAATCTGTGTACATGCATCACTGCACTTAGCACGAAAGTGATTTATAAATTTATTTAAAAAACTTTTGTCTTCTTTTGCGAGATAAACAAAAAAATTCTGCCGTAAAACCTGTGTGTAGCGTAGATTTCTCACATACTTTGAGACTGTAATTTATTAGACAAGAGTCTAACGTTAATACGATTTCGCCAGACTTTTCTTTATTCCTTGAAGTTTGAACGTACAGTATGTTAGGCTAGTTGCCATCTTATAGTAAAACTGGGTGAAAGGCCTAATGTTAGGCCTAACCGTGATAATTCATAGAGAGACAGCCCAGAGGTTAAATTTGATCGAAAATAGTTTTAAAAACGTTAATTGCTGTCATTGAGATGTATCAATAAGATAAATCATTTATTTTAAGTAAATTTCAGTCCCTTTGGAAATGCAAATGCAGGAATTTACTGGAAATTTTGAGAGAAGTGAAGACTTAACTCACAATAAGAATACAAAGTTAAGATAATTGTTAAAAAGCATTTAACTTGTCACTGCCATTTCCCGACTGTTGGCTTGGCCCGACTATGTACTTGTGAAAATGGAATATTGGTACATGGATGTCAGTTAATGGTTCCTTAAACCCTTATTGGCAACATTTATGGAGTGGCCCGCCATTATGTCACCCCGACTTGGCCCAACCTATGTCCACTGTGGTGCTATGGTAGAAGGGAATAGAGAACCAACTCTACCCTTAAGGGTGCCATGATATTGCTAATGGGGTTTGTGGGCAATTGTGATGCAGTTATTTTCATTTCCACCGATTTATAAACATCAAAACATGACGTCATCGCAGTTTATTTTTTTCAATGCTGCTGACATGCCTGGAACTATATTCTGCTCTGAATGAAAAGTTGATAAACATCAAATTTATTAAGAAAATCAGCTTCTTTAAATTAAAACATTTCTTTCAGGAGACCTTTTTCCTAGTCATAGAAAATCAAATTTTCTGTTTCCTTGGACCCCCACCAGGCCCTTTGGGGGCCCCTGGCCCCCACGCCAAAAGTGTTTCATGCGCCACGCCAGCAATAAACTGCTTTCAATTTTGTCAACATTTATTTTTAATAAGCTACTTTCAGCTTTTTTTATCAAGTGTCTCTCACATGCCTGAGTACTGCTTGGGCCTTCATTTACAATTCCTTACTTCATCATTAAGAGTTTCATTTTTTAAAAGCAACAGTAGTTGGTATATGAACTTCATACACTTAACATAGCATGGATCTTAGTGGGCCTCACTTGGTGATGGTGGCTGGCCCATGACCTTGAAAATTTGAAATAGCAATATCTTGATCAGGGGTTGGAATATGGACTTAATACAGCCATTGAAGAATCTTAATTTAAATTTTCTGGGATCGAAACATTTGAAATGAAGTGAAGTAAAACCAAGTCTTAGTCAAGAGTGGAGGTAAGTTCCGACAGAAAATAACTTTGGAATAATGGTGGGTCCATGACCTTGAACATTTAAATTTTAAAAATAGGATCTACATAAATATGAAACCAATATTCAGGGCCCCTATCTTAACAATTAATTTTGGGTTGGTTTATGAGCTTTATACACTTAATATAGGATCTAAGTGGGGCTCACTTGGTGATGGTGGGCTGGCCCATGACCCTAAACATTTAAAATATTGATATCTTGAACAGTAGTTGGTATATGACCTTCATACACTCAATATAGGATCTTAAAAATAATTATTCATGGGGAAAAAAAAGCCTTTAAAGTTTTTTGTAAATTCTTGTTGACTTAGACTGAAGAATCTTAAACATGTCAACATCAGTTTAAAATTATTCATTTCCCATCCTCAACATTTGGGGTCCACCAATATAAGCAAAGCTTAGAAATATTAGCTCTTATGTCCTAATTCTAATTGTATAACAAAAGCAGAACACCATTCGCTAGGCTTTTCAATGTGACTGTGTGATAGGATAGCTAAATTCAATCAAAAAACATCGCCAGAATCAGTTTTTGTTTGCCCGAATGGTTTTTTTCCTAATGGGTCCATGACCAACGTTGAATGAACATTTTGAAATCAGGTGAATAGATATCTTAACAGCTCCATTCATCATGGTGGTAAGTGCACTAACGCCCGGGTTGGTTTATGAGCTTTATACACAATATCTTAATATAGGATCAGCCATTGAAGAATCTTAATGGGGCTCAATGGTGGGTCTTGGTGAAATGGTGGGCTTTATACACTTAATATAGGCCCATGACCCTAAACATTTAAAATATTGATATCTTGAACAGTAGTTGGTATATGACCTTCATACACTCAATATAGGATCTTAGGGGGCCCACGTGGTGATGGTAGGCCCATGACCTTTAAAAAATAAAATTTGAGATTTTCCACAGATTACTTAGTTAGTACCTACCTACTGGAATCGAATACCAATTTTCCCTACATGCAGACAAGTGGTGGTGGAATCAACCTTCAGCAATATCAAAAGATTGTAAATCATTTTACACCGTTTTATCAATAAGAAGAAGTAAATTTCATTTTGGGAACTGATACAGGAATCTCATGGGCTTCCTTAAAAAAGAATCATTAATTATACTAGAAAGCGTAGGATGAACATCTAATTCTATATTCTATTTCACAAACCAACCATCAAAAATTAACCTACTTAGGCCCTTCATTGGTTGTATGAAGTCTGTAGATTTAACTGTTTAAATTTGCATGGTCATGCACCAACCATCACAAAGTGGACCCTAGTAGCAACCTCAGTAGCAACCTAGCACTTCTTTGGCTGAGGGGGAAGGTTCCCCTCCTTAAGTCAAAACTTACATAAAAATTCGAAAATCAAATATTTTGCTACCGAAATCACCAAAAGCACAGGGCTTTCAACTCCCTGAATTTGTCGGGACCCACCCCTCATTCCCCCTCATTTCTTATTACGTCTTCAACTGTTAAGGTCTTTCATATATGTTTTCTCAATTACAAAAATTTAGGTAATAAAGAACAAGGAATCCTCATAGATTCTAGTAGCTTTACCTTCTGAACCCACACTGTACGCCAGCTCCACACATTGACCCTACATTGTTATCTTGGTACATGTAGGTAATAGAAAGTCAAAACTTTGATCTGTTATCTCAGAATTTACTTCGGGACTTTTGGTTAAATAATAAGTAAATCTAATGAAAAGTTTGCAAAAATCGACCTGAAATCGCTTACTTTCCATAAGTCCAAAGCAGTGGCGTAGCTATGGGGAGGAGAAAGAGGGGGTTTAGGCCTTTGTTTGCTAGGTATGTTTTCTAGGTCTGTGTTTTTTTTTTGGGGGGGGGGGGAGTTTAGGTCTTGTGTTTTCTATTGGGAGGGGGGATTTTTTAGGTCTTCGTTTTCTAGGTCTGTGTTTTCTATGGGTTTTTTTTTTAGGTCTGTTTTCTATGGGTTTTTTTTCCTTCTAGGTCTTTGTTTTCTAGGTCTGTGTTTTCTATGGGGATAATTTTCTAGATCTTTGTTTTCTAGGTCTGTTTTCTATATGGGGATTTACTAGGTCTCTGTTTTCTAGGTCTGTGTTTTCTATGGGGGGATTTTCCAGGTCTGTGTTTTCTATGGGAGGATTTTCTAGATCTTTTTTCTAGATTTTGTTTTCTAGGTCTATGTTTTATATGGGGTGATTTTCTAGGTCTGTGTTTTCTAAGCGGGGGGGGTCTAGGTCTGGGTTTTCTAGATACCTCTCTAAACTATAAAAAAAAATGTGCTGATGCGTAAATAATTAGTTTTATGAATACAAAGACTGAAAGAACTGTGCATGCAGGAACCTATGCTATATGTAGCGGTCCACCAGTGTAATATGACACAATTCCTAAAAAGGAATTGAATGAAGCAAAAATTCTGCGTGTGTAATAAACTTGGTACCACCCTATTATGATTCACTTGTCATTTGCAAGAGATACATCGTTTATAAAGGGTTACGAGAAAAATGGCACATTTTCCCCTCCCTCCACTCACACCCACCCCAGCCGGCAAGAGGAGTCCCAGGCTCCCATGAAGACCCAAGTGTACATAAAATAATTTTTGAGGGGAGAGGGGGGGGGGGGCATTATAAGATTAATGACCATAAAAAAGCGTAGCCACATGGGCAAAATCTCTGGCGAACCCCATGCTTTACAATGGCAAAAACGGTATAAATTGGACTAAAAAGGCCTTAATTCTTTGCCCATGAAATATTTGGAGATATTAGGGACCTCGAATGTTAATATTTTAAGGCCTCACTATTCTCTCTGTAGATCTGGTAGGCGTAATAATGATGCCTTTCAATAGGAAAAAATAAAACTTGATTTATTTTGGACCAAAGATGGGGAGGGGGGTGCCGTTAGCAGCATTAAAAAAGTATGGGGTCCGAGAAAGTCCTATATCCTTTGTCCAAGAGGAAGTGTTCAAATTTAGCTCACTTCTGATGGCAATTTTGTTTTTTAAAAGCAAAAATATATATTAAAATAAATAAAGATTATCCCAATTTGTGAAAATTTCCTCATAAAGTGGGGTCCTTAACCCCTCCCCCTCCCCCACACATACCGTGAATTTGCCACTGGGCTATGCCACTGAGGGAAGTCAATGTTTGGGGGGAAATCCGCCTGAGATACCAACATTTACCATACAAAAAAAGTCAGAAAACTCATCAATTTCATATATGTGTATTAAATTCTAAAAATATTTGCCTGCAGAAATGGCCAAAATTGAATATTTCACATTGTGGTGTAAAAAAATGCCTCACTGTTATACTGCTGCCTTTGTCCCACACCATACTCCTGAGTTCATGCCTGTCAGCAGCCCTACATATCTAAGAGAATCAACACTCACAACATGCTGGTAAAAAAGCTGAAGAACTGAAGAGGTTTAAAATAAAACCTGTTTTAACGACTAAAACAACCTTACCCCCGACATACACCACATCAAAATATTGTTGAGCTTCAACATTATTGATGTTCTGGTTTTTGAGAAATCCAACATGGCGTCCATCATACTCAAGACAAGGAAAGATAGATATAGCTTTTCTATCAACTATATTTCAGAATTGATTAAAATGTGTGCAAGAAGTTAGAATGGAAGCTCAAGTAACCCAAGATGGCCACCAAGATGGCGACAACTAAATAGCAAACAGTAAAATCAAATCAATATTGCACTTAAGTTAGCTTGTCTTCATTGAACAAAACAACGGTGTTTAGGTTGTGTGTAATTCAACTCTTGAATGACAGCAAATATGACATCTGCATTCCTCAACGCAGTCAAAAAAATTGATTGGTTTCTAAAACAAATATGGAAAACAATCTAAATAGAAAACAATTTTTTTAAACTAAGTCAAGACATGTTTTTAAAGTGTGTAAACAGGATCGTTTGGGGAAAACATGTTGAAAAACAGTTGAATTTGAGCTGCTGCATGTGCAAAAGTCTTGGGAAAAATTTTGGCATTTTTGATAAAAATTGCTTTAGATGTAAGGTTTCCAATCTTTGTACATGTTGTCTTGTGACAGTTGTCATAAGCAAATCTTGCACTGTTTTGCAGTAGTTTTAGAATGAGAATGATTCCAGTGTATTATCGGGCTGATAATCAGTTTTGAAATCTGGATGGAAATGAATAATTTCAATTGCGCAAAGCTGCTGCCACCTTGAAATTTATGAGTCTTACAGTACATGTCAAGTCATTGTTAGTTAAACACTGTAGCCTTTTTCTGAAATATTTTCTGGATGGTAAATATCAAAGTTCTTGAAGTATAAAAAGTAAGCTTGGTTGAAAAACTAAATAAAGAAATGAGGCTTCCACTTGGTGGTAATCATAACTTTTTTTGAAAATATGTTCACAGGAGTCGTAAAGCCCACACTTTTTTTGTGTGGTTTGTTATAACATTTAGAAGAGTCTTGAAGCAACCCAGTCCGGTGTTCAATTTGTCGAGATCTTGTGCTTTTCAGATACAGCGGATGAGATTGCTGATGAGCTTGGTACAGATGGTGGCCGAGCGATGTCAGCTGATAAATAGGATGGTGACCAGCCCATGGGAGGTGGAACTGGATAACTACTTACTGAATGACCTCATTCAAGCCATGGCATCAGCTATCACAGAAGGTATGGTTATATATGGCAATATGTATGCCAGTTGGTACCATTCATCTCTTAGGTTTTATGTTTATCTGAAAAGGCATTAGATTGAGTGTAGGCATGCTATATTCATTTTGAGATCTGTGGGTGCCCAGATAATCTTTTGGTTTGAAACAGGATACAATTTTTTGTCCAAGTAGAACAGTCAGTCATTATATTTAAAAAAAAAGTATTTTCGTTTTCTGATCAATGTTTGAAGATTTTCTGTGAAATTCTACTGTATAAAGTGGAATTTTTAAAATTTATATTTCGCAATATGCAGTCATTGATAATGATAAATCTTTTCTACTTTCACGCTGATTGATGTTTTGGCTGAAATATTGAATAATTCTTTGTTAAAGCTAGCTTTTTTTACAAAGCATTAATAAGTGGTTTATATATTTTTTATCACTGCACATCACAGCTTTTCTTGGAGTAATTAAGCCTGCAAATTAACAGATTCTAATCATCCAGCACATTTGAATACAACCTAACATGTGCAACGAGAGCGACATGACTTCTGTTTCTATTCTCTCTATGTCGTTCCGTTTCATTTTACCTTGCACTTTACCACCTTAGTTTTGTTTTATATCTCTATTTTTTGGATTTTCTCTCTGTGGATGGGCTTTTGTTTCCGGTGAGATCGTTTCTGTTGTTTTTTTCTTTCCGTTTTGACCAGACTTTCGCGCCTTATCGTTAGTAGTACGTTTATCACTGCACATCACAGCTTTTCTTGGAGTAATTAAGCCTGCAAATTAACAGATTCTAATCATCCAGCACATTTGAATACAACCTAACATGTGCAACGAGAGCGACATGACTTCTGTTTCTATTCTCTCTATGTCGTTCCGTTTCATTTTACCTTGCACTTTACCACCTTAGTTTTGTTTTATATCTCTATTTTTTGGATTTTCTCTCTGTGGATGGGCTTTTGTTTCCGGTGAGATCGTTTCTGTTGTTTTTTTCTTTCCGTTTTGACCAGACTTTCGCGCCTTATCGTTAGTAGTACAGCGGTTCTCCTATAGTAGTTCTGCGATTTTTTTCTAGTTGCCTTGGGTCTCTTGGCCCCTGGTTATTTTTTCATCATGACGAAACTCTTCTGCCTTGACCTTGATCTTGACCCTCCCTCCTCTCCCTGTGACCCACCTACTAGCTCTATTGACCATTTTTCAGTCACAATCCCCAAAATTCTGATAATACAGGCCATAAATAAACAAGGTAGTTTTTAAAAAGTTTCCCTCTTTCTAATCCACAAAGCCCTGTCGGTACCCTCCCCAAAGTCTCCACCCGTAAATCCGGCGATATCCTGGTGCACTGCACCAGAGACACTCAAGCCACCACCCTCCTCATCACCCCCTAGCCAATACCGGTATTGACATTACAGTCACCCCCCACCATTCCCTAAACTGCAGCAAAGGTGTGGTCAGATCCAGAAACTTAGCCTACCTGACCGATAAAGACCTCGTAAAAGAACTACCCAATCAAAACTTAATTGAAGCCCGTCGTCTCGTCCTCAAGAGAGACGATGCCGAAACACCCACCAATACCATCTTCCTAACGTTTTCCACACCAACTCTCCCCTCTCACATCACTGCTGGCTACTTAAGAATCCCAGTCACCCCTTATATTTCAAACCCCCTCCGTTGTCATAAGTGCCAGAGGTATGGCCATGAAAAAAAACTCCTGCCGCAATCGAGCACGCTGTGGCAACTGGAGCTCTGGACCATGACAGCACCTCCAGCACCAGCACCCCACACTGCACCAATTGCAACGGTACTCATCCAGCTAACCATCCCCCTTCTAAAAAGAATGCCCCACCTGGCTCCAAGAAAAACAAATTACCATACTAAAAACCCTTAATCTCAACATCACTTACCCAGAGGCCAGGAAGCAATTTTTCGCTTCACTCCACGCTAAACCATCCTACTCAAGCGCAGTCTCCTCTAACACCAATGTCGTCCCCTAACACAAGTAAAACTGACTCACATACCCAAACAGACCTCACCTAGCTCTTCTTACCCAGTCTTAAGCCCATCACCATTGCCAACAACCCAACCACACCCATTACCCAAACCACCTCCACCACCACTACTACTCCCCCTAACCTTCCTTCCTCCTCTAAGACTCCCACCATCCCCTACCCCAACACCTCTAATGCCAACAAACATCAAACACAAGCCAACCTGGCTAACAATCATCCACTCAACAAACAAGAAACAACCAATCAACAAAGAGCCCACCATCCAAACCCACACATTTGACACGGAAGAGAACATTGATTGTTCAGTTATCAATCATACGTTTCGTCCAACTTTTAAAAACATCCGTTCCCAAAGAAACAGGGACAAATCCAAAGAGAAAATAAACCAACTCAGACCTAACAGATCCTCCTTAAGAAAACCCCCTGCCTCCTTATGGCATGCAACATTAACAATTACAATAACATTCACAACATTATACAATGAAGGATAAGGAGGAGGCTTAAGGCTAATTCTGAAGAAATTGACCTTCTGGCCACCACCTTCAACCTGGTCGTCTTCTGCCTACAAGAAACTTTCTTGAAAACTACCGACCATTACTCCTTCAACAATTTCGCTTGCTATCACAAACATCAAGTGGACGCCGACAGGGCTTGTGGGGGCGTCTCCATTCTAGTTAGACACGATATCCCACACAGCTCTGTTTACATGCGCACTGACCTTCAGGCCATCTGTATATCTATCTCCCTCCACAAAACTTTCACTCTTTGCAATATCTATCTCCCCTTAATGCCATCATTCAGCCAACCAGCCTTAACAACCTCATCTCTCAGCTCCCCTCCCCCTTCATCCTTTTTGGTGACTTCAATGCCCACAACCCTCTGTGGGGCTCTATTACCACCACCCCCAGAGGCAAGCTCATCGAAAACGCTCTCCAAAAGCATAGCCTCTTCTTGCTCGACACTAACTTCCCGACCTACCTTTACCCTGCCACAGGCTCCCTTACCTGCATTGACCTGTCTATCTGTTCCCCTAACCTCCTCCTTGATTTTAGCTGGAGAGTCACTGCCAACCTCTGTGGTAGTGATCATTACCCTCTTATACATTCCAACCTTCAAACCCCACTGACCACACCCCTAATTGGAACCTCGAGAAAGCTGACTGGCCCCTTTTCGAAACCCTCTGTGACTCACACCACCCCCTCCATTTCCTCGAGGGTAATGATCCCATGTCAAACTTCAGTAATATCCTCATCAACATGGCCACCTGCTAAATTCCCAAAACCTCCAAACCCCCTAATCATCCCCCAACCTCTGGTTCTCTGATGACTGCAAAACCGCCATCAAGAACGAGAAAAGGGCCCTCAGGAACTTCAAAACTAATCCGACCACCCACAACCTCAACCTCTTTCGCATCAGCCATGCCAAGGCTAGGCGCACTATCAAGGACAGTAAAACCAACACCTGAAACAACTTTATCTCTTCTCTCACCACCAACACCCCTACTAAGAAGATTTGGAGAATGGTTAACAACTTCCACGGCAGAGTAGGCAAATCTCCCATCTCCCATCTCTCTTGGAATGGTGACCTTCTCACTGCAAAAAAGGACATCGTTAACCACCTCGCCGCCTCTTTCAGCAACATCTCGTCCTCGACCAACTACTCCAATGCTTTCAAAACCAAAAGAGCTTGCAATAAAGCACGGAGAATCACTTTTTTCTCCGACAACTCTGAAAGCTACAACACCCCTCTCACCCTTTCTGAATTAAACCAAGCCATCCATGACGCTGGCTGCACTCTCCTTTAGCTTACGCATTAAATTAGCCCTCTCCCATATCGGCATCAACCCCGCCACTCTCGGCACCTTCTCCTGGCCCACTTTTCCTCTTTGGGCCACCCCCTCCCTTTTATCCACCTGGGCCTCTCCACTCATCACAAAACCAAAACCCAACCTAACCTCTTCATCAATCTCCACAACCAAATCAAAGACCAACTCTCAAATTACACCTCTATCTATACTGATGGCTCCAAGGGAGGCAACAAGACAGCTGCTGCTGCCGTCATCCAAGACATCACCCTCAGTAGCAGACTTCCCAACTACTCATCCATCTTTTCAGCCCAGGAAAATTCCATCCTCGCCCTCAACTTTATTGAGTACTCTCCACTCAACCACTTTGCCATTTTCTCCGACTCAAAGGCTGTTCTTACTTCTTTGCTCAATGTTGAATGGGATAACTTCACATCCCACCTCCTCCGGAAACTCTTTTCGCCCACCATCTGCAGAAAAAGTGTTCTTTTCTTCTAGATTTTAGCCATGTTGACATCCCTGGCAATAACAGGGCTGATGCAGCCGCCAAGCTTTCCCTCAACCTCCTCCCTGCCCATTTTCTCTAAAACCCTCTCTGACATTAAACCGCTTATCGCTTTCCTTGTCCATGACCGCTGGCAAACCTCATGGAACTCCCAGATTGATAACAAACTCCTAGTCATTCAGCCCACCATTCCGATCAAATCCACCATCAACAACCTCTCTCGTATCGACAACGTTCTCACCACCCGTCTTAGAATAGGTCACACCCACCTTACTCACTACCCGTCTTAGAATAGGTCACACCCACCTCACTCACTCCCAGCTCATTCACTCCCACCTTCTTATTGGCTCCCGCTAACCCCTCTGCAACAATTGCCATTGCACCCTCACAATCCATCACATTGTCCTTGCTTGCCCCCTGTACAACCTTTCCAGAGCTTCCCTTGCTCCCTACAACCCAATTGCTGACTTCTTCCAGAAAAATCCTTCGGATAAAATTATCTTCTTCCTTCATCATGCTTCCCTCTACAACCATATTTAATTCTCCTCTTCCACCTCCTCTCTCTACTTTGTTTTTGTTTCACCCATGCACCTCTTCCACCTCCTCTCTCTACTTTGTTTTTGTTTCACCCATGCACCTCCTTTCTCGATCACAGCTTTCTGACTTTTTGTTCATGAATTTCCCTCATTCTCTCCCTGTTTCCTTTCCTTCCTACCTCTGAAATGATCTGAAATCTCAGGTACAATTTGACCCTCGTTGTCGTGGTGCCGTTAAGCTGTCATCAAACAAACAAACAAACATCCAGCTTGTAATCGATTTTGGGTGGAATCAGGGTTCGCGTTAACAACAAATTTGTTGTATATTATGCTATGGTTGAAATTTCTTACGATACATGTTGTACCTGTGTCGTAAAATTCATATACAGCATGTGAGATTTTACGCCAGAGATTTTTAATAACTTAAATAAAAATTTTACCTCTAAAGCTATTGAAAGTTTTATTTCACACACAAAAATGATTTTCATTTACTTAAAAATAAAAGAAAAATGACACAACTACGAGACTTAAGGGCCGAATGATTCAAATGTCCATACAAGTACTGTACATAAACACATATCTGCATATAGGCTAGTACTGTAGTCAGTATATACATGTACACTGTACGTGAAAGTTTTAATGTTTTTAATGCAATTGTCAACGATATTATAAACTAGGATTCTACTTTCCTCTTGTATTGTGTTGTATGTGTAAGATTGTGTATCTGTGAATTGATCAAAGTCTGCAAGTCAAGTTATTATACTGTAAAGAAGTAGGCATGTTCGATATCTCAATGATATATTATTGTTGACAATTGGTCAAACTTCACTAAAACCTTATGGAAGTTTGGATACGATAAACAGAAGCATTTTTCTATTCTATTTTGGCATTATACAAGGATTACGTGAGAACTTTTTAAAAATATTTGTTTATAATAATAGTCCGATTTTTTAATGTTTTTGGTATTTTACGCACAATTTTCATTCATTTTAGCGAGGCAGGCCTACACAAGTGTGTCTTAACAATACTTGCAAGCTTCAGTAGTGTGCAGTGCCCTTTACATTACGCAGTGCCCTGTACATACGATGGCAAACTTACTAAATACGCCGAAAATCGAGGGCTTGTCGTAACCAAATACGCCAGACAAAAAATTATAACGCAAGCTATGGGTGGAATGTTTATGAATTTCAAGGACTAGACCTCACAATTATTAGTGGCTCTCTGGTGGGTTAAAAAACTAAATATTGAATACAATTTTGAAGACATTACAAAGAAAGTTACATCATTGTCTTGATGAATTACTTCTTTTCTTGAGGAAGTAACTCATACCAGGTAGCAGATTTTTTCAATGTTTCTTTCATCTTGTATTTACAGGTGGCATTCCAGAGAGTTTTGAAAAGTTGAGGTTTTTCCTCTCCTCCATGCAACCTGTTTGGCTGCGGCTTAAAGTCATTGAAGCTCTTCTTGAGAAGAATTACATGTCAATCATGGAGGATCACCAAGTAAATAGATTTAAAATGAACCATTGACGCTGAAGAAGATAGTAAGTGCCTAATGCCCATTGATCAATTTCTAAGATGCACAATTTCATTCTGCATCAAGACGTTGGATTAGTAGAATTGACAAAGTTGCAAAGTTGACATCTGTAACCTAAATCATTGGAGGCAAATAGACAACAGTCTCCATAAGAGCCATGAGTATGATCAGAGCTATCTATTTAATCTTTATCGTGAGGAAGGCAAGTAAATCGCATTTCAGGTGGAATGGCGTATGGGGACAGGGTGGGATAGCATGTGGGATAGGATGGAATGGCCTGTAGGACAGGGTGGGATGGCATGTGGAACAAGGTAAGATGACATGTGGTACAGGGAGGATTGGCATGTGGGATGGCATGGTATATGTGCATGGTAGGGATGGCATTTAGGACAGGGTGGCATGATAATATGTGACAGGGTGGCAAGACATGGTGGGATGTCATCTTGATTGCAAGTGTGATAGCATACGGGTCATGTGGTGGAATGGTATCTGGATTGCGTGTATGATTTTCTGTGGGGAGGGATGCAGGATGGAACAGAGGGTGGGATGGCAGTTGTGACAGAGGGTGGAAACAGACCTGCCAACTAGTACGATTTTGCCGTATTTAATACGGGAAAATGTTGAGAATACGATTGTACATTTTTTGACACCAGAATACGATTCATTTATTTTTATATATTTATTTTTATATTATCTTTATTTTTTATTTTTTTACTCATACTTTTTACGCTCGGTTGGCGTTCATGTCCTCTTAAAGGATTGAGTTTGCCGACTTAACCGATTCAGATTCAGATTAGTACAATAAGAGAAACTGAAAGTACAGTGGTAATTTTTTTCAGCCACAGTAAACCTTTGTTTCGCACATTTTGTTTAAAGAGTACAGTTTTTTTTATCAAAAATACAACTTTTGTTGTTCCAGAATACAGTTTGGTGATCCTAAAGGTTGGCAGGTCTGTGGAAAGCAAGTTATTAGCAGTGAGGGGATTTGTATCGTTTGCAAAAGTCTGGTTATTTTATGTATTAAAGTCACAGAGCTCTCGATGTTGGAGAGGATTTTGTTCTATAAATACATTAGCTAAATCAGTGATTTAATAGTATTTATTTCACAGGTGGAGTACTATTTCACTGTTGTACCTCGGTCTGCAATTGCAAAGAACATTCCCTCTTCATCTGGTAGCTATAGTAAGTGCAAGAAAGAAAAAAGCTCCTCTGCTGTTCGGCCATTGGGGTATGTACATTGTTCACTTAAAATCTTTGCATATATAATTCTTTGCATATGTGTGAAGTCTTTATCTTTTGTCTGTTTGTCTGAAGTTCCTTGCATCTGTATCTCCATTTGCATAATGTATGTCAATGTCCTTGCTTGAATCTGTGTAAATATATGACCCAGTTTAAAATGTTTTAAAATCTTTTAAAAACCATTATAGTAGCAAAACAAACAATCCATCAAAATGGGTTCAACATTAACTATTTTACAGCACTTATAAAACTCAGGCATCAATTTGCATATTTTATGCAAATTCTGTAATATATTACAGTGCCACCTTGGTATTTGCATTTGTAAATCTGTAAAAACAAATTGAAATTTTTCATAAATCTTTCAAGCTGTGCAGCAAATTATGACTAAATGATTTTAAGTCTTTGCCATGCCTGATCAAATTCTAGCAGGAATCGACCTCCCCATTATTTTCAGTTACTAAGGCTGTGAGCCCGGTCATACATCACAATTTTTGCATGAATTAAAAACTGAACAAACTTTGATCTGCCAAGTGCTATTTTCAAAATTAAAAAACTTATCTGCTTAAAATTTTAAAATTCCACATGTCCATTAACCTTTAACATTAAATTCACTACCTGTGTAAGATCATGCTTGAGACATTATGTGGAGCTTTGTGTCGATGACTTGAAAACTCTGGTCTGATCGGGGAAATGATCATAAAATGAAATCAAGGACTATCAGTTCAAGGGTGATATTCCTTACTTTTTGAGGTCATTCTTATTATAATAGTAATTATAATGCACTTAAGTTGTTTTAGGTCATTCTGATTATAATAGTAATTATAATGCACTTGAGTTGTTTAAGGTTTTTCTTATTATAATAGTATTTATAATGCACTTAATTTGTTTTAGGTCTTCTTATTATAATGTAATTATAATGCACTTAATTTGTTTTAGGTCTTATTATAATAGTAATTATAATGCACTTTATTTGTTTTAGGTCTTTCAAGCACATCTTGTTTTGGTGAAATTAATGTTGATTTTTTTTGCATAACTGTACAAGAGCTAAAACTTTTTTGAGAAAACAATGTTATGTTCCTTGGGGTCCCTTCTGAATTGTATTTTCCTTTTGCACATTTGTAGGAACTCCAACATTGATAATGGTGGAGAGATAAAAGAAAAGATAAAAGAGGAGAAAGAAACAAAATGCTTGATGAGGAAGATGGCTGCAGTCAAGAAAAAGAATGCAAGAGGTTTGTGGTTTCTAAATTTCTCCGCCCACTCTGCTGTTAAAAAGAAACTTTCATGATTTAGAATGGACAAGGCTTCTGTTTCATAAATGTCACATTTATTATTTTGCAGACATTCTTATTTTTGGGTTATTTCATTAAGTCCTTTTGTAAATAGTTGCAAGAAGTGGTGCTAAAGGGACGAGTACAATTATTGCTAAGAATTTACATAGAGGATGTGCATGTCAGGTCATACATATCTCAAGTTATAACAGTGTTCTTCTGGGAGCAATTGGTTTCCTGGAGCCTGAGGTTAGTTCTGAACAGTGAGGACGATTATATTAGATAAGTTCAGTAATCAATAACAAAACAGTAAAAACCAAGTTTGCAGTTATCATAATATAAAAAAATGATAGAAATAGTGTCTTTGTTGCTACACATGAAAGTAGCATCTATCTATTGTAACATGCTGGCTATTCATTAATTGGTGCTTGGGTAATTTTCTACCCAGCCTCTATTAAAAACCTGAAAATAAGAGGTCATGGCATTTATGAGAATAGAATGACATGACCATTCAAAAGTACTGGAAACAGTGAAAGCAACGACAATGTAGAGGTACAGTATTCCGTATAAAGTATTTGGACCTTTGGTGAAATATCTCATTAAGTATTTCGAATTACTCATTGTTTTTTTCATTATTTTTGCTGCATTTCTACACAAGCTCTTTCTCTACTTAGCAAAATACTATGTTCAGCTTTTTGCTTTATGATATGATGACATTATTCTCTTTAGTGTTTTAGTATGAAATGAAGATCATTTGTGGTGTGATGCATGGAATCTTTGATCTTAAAGTTGTACTAAGAATTAGACAAGTATCTTCACATTGATAGCAGTGTTACTTTGTAATTTCAGGTGAGACACCTCTTCATGTTGCTTGCATAAAGAACCAAGTGGATAACGTGCGTAAGTTACTGGCCATTCCGGATATTAATGTGAATGCGGAAGACTTTTACGGTTGGACTCCATTGCATGAGGCAGCCAATCACGGTCATGTAGATTGTGTAAGAGAACTTCTCAACTTTAAATCACAAGGTAAGTTTGTTCAAATCAACTTGGCAATTTAAGCATCACTCATATTGTGGAGATATTAATAGGTCACCTTTTTTCCTAATAATTTTAGTGCTGTCATGATCTGTCGATTATCGCGATATCTCTTTTCCCATGACATGAAATATGCCTCTTAACACATATTGCGATACCAAAAACTAATACAAAACTAAGAAATTTTCACGCAACTAGGCTAGGCTACTTTGTACGTTACGGTAGTAAATCTTAAAGTCAAGTTTGAGCCATGATTGTTTCTGAATCAACTTTAAAACCGTGCAAAAATGTTGTGAAACATAAAAATCTAATTAAAAATTGTGCTCCTTCACCCTACACTGGCATGCTCTGATGTTAGTTGGCAAAAAGATTGAAAAATTGGCCCAGAATATGCCTCTCACTCACTTTAATGATTTATGGTCTTGTGGACTGAATTACCAAACATGTGCATGTGATGCTTGATGAAATCTAGAACGTAATAGTTACGCGATCATGTCATCTGCTAGATGGAAATCATTTTTTCTTGTGTTCATCATTCATTCATGTATACATAAAAGAAGTAGGTCTTGTAATATTAACAATTTGTGTCGCAAGTCAGTTTTGTTGAAAAATAATGCGATGTATCAATATATCGCGGTATTTTTCTCCACGATAATTGATACGTAATACAGCCATATAATGACAGCACTAACAATTAAGAATTATTAGTAATTTTGACTTCAGCAGGGTAATAAAATGATTTTTAAATCTTTGAGGAAATGTCTTTTTTTGCACGCATTGACATTTATTGCTGGAAAATCAGTATGAAATCAATAAATGAAAACCATTTTACAATGAAATGTAAATTTATTGGTGGAGAGTTATTGGGAAAGGGAATTTTTTGGTCACTAAAACTAAATTTGGCAAGAGAAATTTATGGTAGATGTTTTGTTAATACTTGTTTTGCACTTTTAGGCACATGCCAGGGAATGCTCACGTAAGTCACAATTGACTTTTTTCAGTGTGTACCTAAAGAATTTGCCAGGATGGGAAGTGGATGAACACTGGGTTATATTACCCTGCTCTTTTTGAGAAGTGTTCAGAGAACCAGGCAGGGTGAATCTACTACCATCGGGACCGATAACTTTATGTCCCTTTCGAAGGACGGTGGGCACCACCAAACCATTGGCCACTTTTCCCAAAGGTTGGGTGGGGGAGAAGGTGTGATGCAGAAAACAAACCTCTGCGCTTGATGTCAGCATATATCATTTTGCATGCTTATCTGTGGAAAAATTGCTGGTTAAATCGCCGTTGGACTCGAACCTGGGACCTCCAGTCGTACGCTCAGCCGACTGAGCTACCTGCCTCACAGACACAAGTCTTAGGCTTAAAAGCTGGTTGCTCATTCTTTTGAATTTGGGAAAGAAGTTTTTAAAGTGGAACTAAGATAATTACATCAAAATATAAATAGAATGGTGAAAGTTATGTATAGAGACTGCTAGACTACAAACTGTGATTATAAAGTGTATTACATGTAATGCAATTGTGGTCCTGTGGGGTAAAAGGTCAATAGTGTTTCTATTTATCCTATTTACCTGTCAGTATTTTTTTATATTGTGCAACATGTTGGTAATGTCGATATATCGTGGCAATGACCATAATGTCGTGACATCGACATTGGGTTCATTGATTCACGACAATGTTGGATGTAGTATTTTTGAGCAGTAAACAATGCTATAATAAAGCCTATTCCTATTCTCTGACTCGTGTATTACGCACTCGTATTGTGCATTTTCTTGAATCCTTAACGGTTTTGTTTTGGGAGGTGATAAGGGTAGGTTTAGGTGGTATTGAAGGAGAGGGATCAGGGAGGGTGGGTTTAGGTAGGGTGGGACGAGGAAAGGGTGGGTGTATATATATACTATATTGATTATCTATTGTCTTGTTTTCTGTTATTGTAGCATAAGGGGGTTTTGCACCCATAAGCTTTAAGTAGGTTTTTTGCATAATCTCCTCAGCCACTGTGTTTATATTTGTTGAACCATATTACTCTCATTTAAGTTTAATCAATTAGTATATAATTCACAAGATGTATCTAATTTCACCCGATGTATATGTATATAATGAATTTGTAATTGTTAGGCTGGAATAAAGTATTTGAAATGAAATGAAATGAAGGTGTAGGCCTACACTATTAACTTATTACCATGTTAGGATCAACTAGGATTGCAAGTTACTAAAATGTCAACTAAAATTGCTAGAAATTTGAAAAAACAAAACACCAGCACATCCAAAAAAAACAGGGCTGATAATATCCAGGTGTTGATTCTCAAACCTTATACAGTTACTCATTTGCCGTAAATTCCTCAAGGTCCGACTACAACTATCAACATTGAATTGAGTTACTACACCATACAATGCATGCATTGTGGACTAGGTTACTAGACTGCACTAGCAACTGCTTATATCATGTTAACATTTTTCAGTTAAGCTAGCTTCAAGCAGGCCTGCTTGACAAGGCAAGGGGTCATGTCTTTCATGATATTGAAATAGGTTTCTAGGATGCATAAAGCCTGTGGTGTGGTTTGTAGATGGCAAATATTCAAAAAGGCGGAGTTACAAAGTAATTCATTATTTTAGTTGATTATTGTTTCAAAGGATAACCAATGAAGTTATAAGATGAAGCAGCTTTTTAATGAATATAAAATCAAATCAACAATGTCAAAATCTGAATGCCTGAATAATAAGTTTTTTGATAAAAAAAAATAAACAAAAACACATTTTTCTATATTTTGTGTAAAATACACGTAAGAATAAATTACATATTTCCAATGTACACAGGGTTAGTATAGAGACCTTTCTGGTCTAGTGGTTAAACCTTTGGTTTGGCGAGCTAGTGTCCCAAGTTTGATTCCCAGTTAGTCTCCATGCAACCAGTGCACCACAACTAATTATTTAAGGCCGTGGACATTGACTTGGTTGTTGATGTTAAGTGTGTCCATACGTCATACATGTGTTCTCGTCTGGGTCGTATTAAGCGTTTCGTGATAGCATTGTTACTATTATAACTGATTACGCAGGTGACGACCCCGTCATTGTAATTGTGTATTCATTGTGTGTGTGTGTGTGTGTGTGTGTAAATAGAAAGGGGGCGGGGGTAGTATTCATGTGTACTCAATACACTTTTGCAATGTGCATTATAATACCTTGTTCAAACTGGGCAATTGCTCGGCGACAACCCTATTTTTTATACTTGTATGCAAATTTGTGTTTGCATTAATGCATCATTAATGTAGTAATGTGTGGTTTGTTTGATATACACAGATTCCGCCTCGAAGAATGATGGTTGTGTAAATCTTTTAGCAGCACCCTCTTTGTGTGGAACCACACCTCTTCATGATGCGGTGATCAATAAGCATGTAGATGTGATCAAACTCATCGTTAGTAAAGGAGGCAAGATTCATTTGTTATTAATTTTCTGTATTCCTCTTTCCAGTTTATCTTATATTAACTCGCAAGAGTTTGGCCTGTGTTGAGTGTTAGCTTTGAAATACTCTCCATTAGATTTACTTACCTATATTCACACTAAAAAGCATAAAGTGATGCTGGGAAATAATACTCATTGCCTCTGGCAGTTTTACTCAAGAAAACAGATGCTCAGTATCACCTTTAACATTTATGCTCAGTGTTTGAGTTGAAAATTTTAACTTGTTCCTGTTGCCATGTGAGAAGTTCTGTATTGATTATATCTTCTTAATCTTTCCTTGCAGGCAAATCTGTCCTCTCTGTTATAAATGTTGCAGGCAAGACTCCCTTGGATATCGCAGATTCAGATAAAGTGAGGAGTGCGCTCATGATGGTGTCAAGTGGTAGTCTTCAAACAAACGAATTACAAGGCAAAGAAAACATGGTGCATTCGAAAGGTCAGTATTTGAAAGGTCGGTATTCAAAAGGTCGGTATTCAATAGGTCGGTATTCAAAAGGTCGGTATTCAAAAGGTCGGTATTCAATGGGTCGGTATTTAAAAGGTCGGTATTCAAAAGGTCGGTTTTCAAAAGGTCGGTATTCAAAAGGTCGGTATTCAATAGGTCGGTATTCAAAAGGTCGGTATTCAAAAGGTCGGTATTCAAAAGGTCGGTATTCAAATGGTCGGTATTCAAATGGTCGGTATTCAAATGGTCGGTATTCAAATGGTCAGTATTCAAATGGTCAGTATTCAAATAGCCAATTAACTGGGTCCTCATCCCCTCACCTACTATAAGCTGAATACTAATAGTACTTGTGCCTTGTATAAGTTAAGTAGTCACAAGACAGAGTACCACAAGCATAAGAGGGAAAAAATGGTAAAGAAGATATTGAAATATTTGCAATATTTGATATTGAACTTGATTGGTGTGTGTAGAAATGACTGAAATCAAAAGAAGTGACAGCAGACTGATATTTCTCAGTCTTTTTGTGAAATATATTCTGAGATTTTTGTATTTAAAACCATCAAATATGTCATGAGATTCTTATTGAAGTAACTGTCCAAAGAAGTTTTGAAGAAATAGTTTTTGAAGAAATACTTCCAGTCAGTAAAAAAATTAAAGGAGTTCGAATAAGTTGCTAACAATTTGGATTTTTACCAATTCTTTTATGCTTGTATATTGTCCTGCAATAATAATAATAATAATAATAACAATGATAACTATAACAATATTATTAATAATAATAATAACAATAATAATGATAATAATAATAATAATAATAATAATATTTTACCCTTTTTTTATTTACCTTCTAGATGACATGTGTGATATTCCTGAGAAAAGATATACAGAACTTCTTGGTCCATGGTCGGCGCCCAAGTGCCTTATTTCAGGGAGTAACTGTGAGCGTCTATGTATTCTGATCTCCCATCTGCTGAAATCTTACTTATCATTCTATGAGATATCCCAGTGGAGAACAGAGGTGATGAATATTATCAATAAACAGTCTTCAAAGGCATCTGCCAGTATAAGCACTCCCACTTCATCAGCAGCTAGCTCGTCGTTCAACCTGTCTGATGCCTTTCAGTCACCCGCTGTAACAGCGCCCGGGTTAACAGTGAAGGTGAACGCTCTCCCAAAAGAATTGATATCAAGAAGTCATCTTGTTACAAACAAAGATAGGATTTATGAAGATCTGGAGACTCATCGCAAGCTTCAGGTTTACACAAAACGCTTTGCTCAGCATGTAGGGAGGATCAGTCCTTGGAGTGGAGGTGTGCAGGAGAATCCAAACTGTAAAGGGATTATGAGGCATATGAGGGCAATGACTCCCTGAGTGGCTTTGCTTGTAGACAGCACACCTACTAGTGGGTTTAGGGCATAGAGAGGAACCTGAAGCATGCTCATCAAGTCGTTATCCACCTGAAGTGCTCATCAAGTCTTTATACACCTGGAGTGCTCATCAAGTCTTTATACACCTGGAGTGTGCTCATCAAGTCGTTATACACCTGGATGGAGTGTGCTCATATAAGTAAAACAATCTGCACGAGTATGTCACCATGTAGAAAAGATATTGCTAAAATGTTGAATATTTATGAAAACATTTACAGGGTTATTTGCCATTTGTAACTGAGCCGCAGATGAGCAGGTGTGTATATGGTCCAGATAATGTGTGGCTGTCCATGGTACAGGTGATGATGTATAAGTGTGCAGCTGCTATCTTATTTTCATGTGTTGTGGGAGGTTTATGCCATAGTTTCTTGATAGTATTCACAAAAATTTTGCCTTGAAAAAAGTCATGACTAATATAACAGTAATTATTTACAGCATATACCACAGATGGAAGAAGAAAGTCTCGTCTATACCATTTTCTTAAATTTTCAGTAAGGAAGTTTCAATTGCTCTCCATATCGAATCTAGCATTTTGCCAAACTATTTTTATATGAATTGTCAAAGGAACAAAAAAAACTTAGGATATATTTCTTTGCTTTGAATGGAGGGATATGCTATTGGGGATTATTAGTCTTTCGTACATTTCACTGTTCTAGAATTATTGTTTACGAGTTTGAGAAGGAAGCAGGGATTTCAAATTTGTGGTGAATTAGTTATTTTAAAGATGAATTTTAAAAATTTTTTGAAGCTATGTCTTCATGACTGTAAGTGTAGTTGTGTCTTCGTAATAATCATGTTAGAGGTTGGATTTGATTTTATCTTGTCGAGTCTGGTGGTTATCACTGGACATACCCACGTGCCAACAGATTAAGCTGAATGAAATGGCAGACTAAGCCATAGTGCTTTGTCACTCATTCGGGACACTCTGTAAACACATTGTTACCCCCCAAGCTGTATCGTAAAAAAATTCTGGTTGAGCTTTGGAAAAGCTGCCGAATATTTTTTGAACAAGTGTTTATGAATTAATTCAACCTCTTCATTTTGTTATTAGATTCAAAGTAAAATTAATTGTGCTCACTGTAGTATGTATTCACATTTGATGCTGAGGTCTAATGACCTTGGAATATAAATCTTAAGATATGCATTATGCCAAGAAAAATGAACTCTTTATTTGTTTTCTTTTTGTGGCTGTGATGGACCTTTCTATAACTGTTACTAAGTTTGGAGGCTTGGATGAGATTGTGCCATGAGAAAGTCTATATTTCAGAAGTCAATTTATTTTCAATCAAAAATCAGTGCCAGCTAGTGAATCTTGTAACTGGGTGACCTATGAATGGCAAATATTGTATTCACTGATTCGAGTAACTGGGTTAACCCTAGACTGGCAATTATTATATGTTGACGAATGGTGGATATTCCTCTTGATAAAGGTATACAATGTAAGAAAATTCAAGAGCTAGCACGCATGTGATGGAGATTGATAGGAATTGTGATAACTTACACTTTTTGATGATGGAAGTATAACATCTTTTCTTAATAGAATTCTTAATCTTTCCTAAATTTCAATCATGGACAATATTAAGAATATCAACTAGATATTAATGTGCGATATGTTTAAGATTAATCTCTTAACAGAATTCATATTTTCCTTAACAAAAAAGAGGTGTGCTCGTCTTTAGCATTTTTGCTTTAAAAAAATAATAAGTTTTTTTTTTTTATTTGTAGGTCGAGTAGATGGTATCGAAACACGCCATTGGTTATGTATTAAGTCCAACCACCACCCTGCAATGTTTGTATTTGTAGTTCCGAAGTTAAGACTTCACACAACTAAGAAAATACCCACAATGCTTTGCTATTCATTAGCATTTTGAAAAACTAAAAACCTGTTTGTCGACTATTTTCTTAGAAATTTGGAAAGACTGGTAACGCACATCCTGTAAAAACCGCTATTAGGTTATTTGCATATTCGTCTGCTCCAAGCCCTTAAAATATGTGGATAAAAGCTGTTCTGCCATTAGGCCTGGTTGTTGTTTGCCATAATGAGCAACCAGAAGAATAAGTTACTCTCATTACAATACGCATTGTCAGATATATGAAGCAAAGTTCTCACAAATAGCAAGATTTAATTCTTTAATGAGAATTCATAATTGCAATTCATAATTTGTAAACACAGCATTTATTGCCGATTCTGTTTATTATAGGTCATCACTGAATGTTGTTGGCAACTGAATATGTAAACCAGGGCCTTAATTCCCAGGAGAACATGCCCCCCTCCCCTTCCCCCACACTTTTCAGTATAATTCTGTACATTTTGGTGCAATTTTTTTTTCCACCCCACTAAGAAGCCATGTTCCTCCCACATTCTGGACATTCCTAATACCAACTCATCCTGATGAGAAAGCTATTAAAGAAGAAAAGGAGTTGCTCTAAGCAAAAAATGATGTGGTGGAAAAACTTGGATTGATATCTTTTTTCATGCTGATGAGAGTTGTAAATATTTTCTATTCCATTTTGCACATTATAACGAGTTTTGCCTTCACATGGTTTTTATTCGTCGAGCCTTTTTATACATATTTTTATTGTTTGTACAATACTACATTGTAAGATAAAATAAAGAAAAGAACTTCATTTATTAGTGTTTGTCTTTTAAATGCTAGGATACCCATATAATCACTACATATAAACAGTAAGTTGTGAAATTAGGCATCTTTTTCCTTCCTCTGTATTTTCTGTATAATATCTGTTGTTTTCTACAACCATATACACATTATCTTGTTATACAAAATTGTAAAGAGAAGTGATCAGTCTGTATATTTTCTAAAGTTATGTTTTTGTATATATATATGAAAGAACAATAACAAATTCCCCACCCCCAAAAAAAAAAAAAAATTTTTTGTGGATTACAAATTAAAAACAAAGATGATGTGAATTAAGTCTTCAATTTAATTCTTATTCACAAATAACAATATCAAAACACAACATTTATGAGAGTAAAATGACAATATTTTTGCTGCAAATGAAAATTTGGAAATCTAACAATGAAAATAACAAATATACATCTTTGTTTTGTAACCAGTTCTGAACCAGAGAAAGTATTCTTAAACTAATCAGGTTTCACAGGTAAATGAACTAAGAATACCTTTCAACAAATAGCAGAACAGTCAGGTCTTTATATGCACACGGTTGGGGTGACCTTTACATGAGCATGTAGTTGTTGTTTTTATTGAGTATCCAAACTTTGATTAATGACCCCCTTCCCTTAGAAACACTGATAAAAAGCAGTTTCTGAAAAGGGTGATTTTTCCCTGCTCAGTTCTTAATATAGGTATGTCTCTCTCTTTATGCAAACTACATGCCTGTCAAAAGCTCTTGTGAAATGGAAGAATCTCCTCATTCACCCAGTGCTAACAGAAACCTAAAAACAGTTTGGCAAAATCACTGGAAACAAACTGCTCAAAAAAGTCATTGCCATAATTAGACAAAAGGATACAATTTTTATTCATAAATATTTAACATCATAATTATCATTTGGGAAAAATTATTTGTCCATACTTGCAGATAGACCATAATATGTACAAATAAGATTATTTCTATAGATCACCATTGGGATCAGTGGTATTTATCAAAAGTTGTATCAAATTCCATGAAATATATAAATGACAAAATAATTCAATGCATTTAATTACTTCCAATCTTATTCTATTCACTAAACAAATTCAACTCGACTGATCTGTACTCGACTGATCTGTACTCGACTGATCTGTACTCGACTGATCTGTACTCGACTGATCTGTACTCGACTGATCTGTACTCGACTGATCTGTACTCGACTGATCTGTACTCGACTGATCTGTACTCGACTGATCTGTACTAGACTGATCTGTACTCGACTGATCTGTACTCGACTGATCTGTACTCGACTGATCTGTACTCGACTGATCTGTACTCGACGATCTGTACTCGACTGATCTGTACTTTCGACTGATCTGTACTCGACTGATCTGTACTCTGTACGACTGATCTGTACTCGACTGATCTGTACTCGACTGATCTGTACTCGACTGATCTGTACTAGACTGATCTGTACTAGACTGATCTGTACTCTGATCTGTACTCGACTGATCTGTACTCGACTGATCTGTACTCGACTGATCTGTACTCGACTGATCTGTACTAGACTGATCTGTACTAGACTGATCTGTACTCGACTGATCTGTACTCGACTGATCTGTACTAGACTGATCTGTACTAGACTGATCTGTACAAATCTGAGTATTCTAACGATACATAAATTGCTTACTCCTGTTGGAGCTTATGAAGGGACTTCTTTGATAAAAGAATTCAATTCTCAAGAGCTGTGTACGTCACACTGCTCTCACAAACAGTTCAATCCAGAAATCAAGTGTTTCAAATATTAAATAATACTAAGTAGATTTTCTACAATTTGTATTCATTCTGAATAACATTTGAAATTGTATTCTTCCAACCTTCCATGAAATTAAATACTTTTGACATCACACCAAAAATTCAAATTCAAAGATGTGATGTGATACAAGTACAATGTGTGAGAACAAAATTATTTGGGGAATAAAACATTTAAGCTATTGGCTATTCTGTTAAATACAATATTACCTTTCTAAAATGTTACTCGGAATGTATATTTTACATAAACACCTCAAAACCTTTGCACTCCCAAAGTGATTATTTTCCCAATCACTTTTATCAGTTTACCCATTTTAGTGTTCAATTTCATTTTAAGTATTCAATAATTTTCCCACCCCTTGAAATTGATATTCTTCACAAAAACATTGCTTGCAAAATTTCCACAAAATCTGCTCATGCAACATTTGCCACATTTAAAACGTAAAGGTCATATTTATTAAATATTCATAAGTAGAATTTGTATGAGTGTACATGTGGTTACAGAAATCCCTGGATATTAATTCATTTGAATTTACATAGCATTGACCAATTCTTATGTTTGACTAGAGGAGCAAATTTCTGGTTTAATAAATTAAAACCAATCACGACTATATTCACCGAATTAAAAGAGTAACATCACATGATTTGCAAACGGTTTTGAAAACCCCACAAAGGTTTAGAGACAAAAATTGGAGGTCTCAATCCCAGGAACTGCAACTGGCAATTATTCTAAAAACAACAAGATTTGACAGTCTGGATTAAAGAATTGAAATTTTATTTCATATTATCACCTACCAAATCTAAAGATAACGCTACTGAATGACGGGTTCCAAAGCTGTGAAACAATTTGTGCGTCTGATTTAATTTGTACACTTAAATAGCAAATACAATTGGGATAAAAAAACTTATTTCAATTACGATTCCTAAAGAGAAACCTTTGATATTACTGTATTTGTGAAGCCTCTTTGAAAGGTTTTCCAAACAATTTGAAAAAGTGGCAACATTGCCTGTAATATACAAACATATATACACGAGCAATCTTGGAAGAAAACAATTGAAAAAACACAACACGCACCTTATAGAATGTTTGGTGGTTGGACATCATCTGTGGATCAACACATAAATTACAGAACAGGAAGGAAAGTATGAAAGAAACTCCATCTTACAAAGGAGAAATTTTACTGAAACAGACAAATTTCTTTGATATTAAAGGACAAAAAGTTCTGAAGAAATTAAGATGTAGCAAACCACTGCATTCTGTGAATTTTAAGAGCTTCAAAATATAATAATGGGACAAAAATTATGAAAAATGTATTTGTCATTTTTTTTTCTGGTGTCTTCTATTATTTTCAGTACAGTCAGTTCAACTTTGATGTTGTTGAAAGCAAGAACTGATCAAAATTGAATAAAATAATAAATATCAGTGCAAAACATGCCTGTTAGCACTGACTACTAGAAAGATAAGAAAAATACAATTTGCTTTTGAGGCACATGAATCCTGTCTCTATGATTTACAATCCCTTAAAACACAGCTGAGAGCATAGACGTACACTACACCTACCTAATAAAATACAAAACTGTCTGACAACGCCTTGAATTCAATAATATAAAAATACCTATCAATACCAAGTATTTATTTACAACAAATTGATTGATTAACAATATTTGCACTGTTCATCAACTGGACTCCTCTTGAAAAGAAGGCCTGGCTTGTTTAATAGGTGGCTCAAAATTACTTTGTGAATTGTTCTGTTGGAATAAAAGATATAAAAAAACATTAAATAGTACACAAACATATATATTTTGCCAACCATCTCTAAAAGAATACCAATTATGAACAAGAACTGTCGGAAGGACAGTACACTCGACTATTCAAAGCTAGCGTAGACAATGGGCTTGTTGATGGACGTATATTTCGGTAATGGGGCTAGGAGGGGACGTATATGCCGGTAATGGGGCTAGGAGGGGACGTATATGCCAGTAATGGGGCTAGGAGGGGACGTGTATGTCGGTAATGGGGCTAGGAGGGGACGCATATGCCGGTAATGGGGCTAGGAGGGGACGTATATGCCGGTAATGGGGCTAGGAGGGGACGTTTATGCCGGTAATGGGGTTAGGAGGGGATGTATATGCTGGTAATGGGGCTAGGAGGGGACGATATGCCGGTAATGGGGCTAGGAGTGGGCGTTTATGCTGGTAATGGGGCTAGGAGGGGACGATATGCTGATAATGGGGCTAGGAGGAAGTATATGCTGGTAATGGGGCTAGGAGGGACGTATATGCCGGTAATGGGGCTAGGAGGGGATGTTTATGCCGGTAATGGGGCTAGGAGGAGACGTATATGCCTGTAATGGGGCTAGGAGGGGACGTATATGCCGGTAATGGGGCTAGGAGTGGACGTTTATGCCGGTAATGGGGCTAGGAGGGGACGTATATGCCGGTAATGGGGCTAGGAGTGGACGTTTATGCCGGTAATGGGGCTAGGAGGGGACGTATATGCTGATAATGGGGCTAGGAGGGGAAGTATATGCTGGTAATGGGGCTAGGAGGGACGATATGCCGGTAATGGGGCTAGGAGTGGACGCGTTTATGCGTAATGGGGCTAGGAGGGGACGTATATGCTGATAATGGGGCTAGGAGGGGAAGTATATGCTGGTAATGGGGCTAGGAGGGGACGTATATGCCGGTAATGGGGCTAGGAGGGGACGTTTATGCCGGTAATGGGGCTAGGAGGGGACGTATATGCTGGTAATGGGGCTAGGAGGGGACGTATATGCCGGTAATGGGGCTAGGAGTGGACGTTTATGCCGGTAATGGGGCTAGGAGGGGACGATATGCTGATAATGGGGCTAGGAGGGGAAGTATATGCTGGTAATGGGGCTAGGAGGGACGATATGCCGGTAATGGGGCTAGGAGGGGATGTTTATGCCGGTAATGGGGCTAGGAGGGGACGTATATGCCTGTAATGGGGCTAGGAGGGGACGATATGCTGATAATGGGGCTAGGAGGGGAAGTATATGCTGGTAATGGGGCTAGGAGGGACGTTTATGCCGGTAATGGGGCTAGGAGGGGACGTATATGCTGGTAATGGGGCTAGGAGGGGACGATATGCCGGTAATGGGGCTAGGAGTGGACGTTTATGCCGGTAATGGGGCTAGGAGGGGACGATATGCTGATAATGGGGCTAGGAGGGGAAGTATATGCTGGTAATGGGGCTAGGAGGGGACGTATATGCCGGTAATGGGGCTAGGAGGATGTTTATGCCGGTAATGGGGCTAGGAGGGGACGTATATGCCGGTAATGGGGCTAGGAGGGGACGTATATGCTGATAATGGGGCTAGGAGGGAAGTATATGCTGGTAATGGGGCTAGGAGGGGACGTATATGCCGGTAATGGGGCTAGGAGGGGATGTTTATGCCGGTAATGGGGCTAGGAGGGGACGTTTATGCCGGTAATGGGGCTAGGAGTGGGCGTTTATGCCGGTAATGGGGCTAGGAGGGGCGTATATGCTGATAATGGGGCTAGGAGGATGTTTATGCCGGTAATGGGGCTAGGAGGGGATGTTTATGCCGGTAATGGGGCTAGGAGTGGACGTTTATGCCGGTAATGGGGCTAGGAGGGGACGTATATGCCGGTAATGGGGCTAGGAGGGGATGTTTATGCCGGTAATGGGGCTAGGAGGGGACGTATATGCTGATAATGGGGCTAGGAGGGGATGTTTATGCCGGTAATGGGGCTAGGAGGGGATGTTTATGCCGGTAATGGGGCTAGGAGTGGACGTTTATGCCGGTAATGGGGCTAGGAGGGGACGTATATGCTGATAATGGGGCTAGGAGGGGAAGTATATGCTGGTAATGGGGCTAGGAGGGGACGTATATGCCGGTAATGGGGCTAGGAGGGGATGTTTATGCCGGTAATGGGGCTAGGAGGGGACGTATATGCCTGTAATGGGGCTAGGAGGGGACGTATATGCCGGTAATGGGGCTAGGAGTGGACGTTTATGCCGGTAATGGGGCTAGGAGGGGACGTATATGCTGATAATGGGGCTAGGAGGAAGTATATGCTGGTAATGGGGCTAGGGGGACGATATGCCGGTAATGGGGCTAGGAGGGGACGATATGCCGGTAATGGGGCTAGGAGGGACGTATATGCCGGTAATGGGGCTAGGAGGGACGATATGCCTGTAATGGGGCTAGGAGGGGACGTATATGCCGGTAATGGGGCTAGGAGGGGACGTATATGCCGGTAATGGGGCTAGGAGGGGAAGTTATTTCAAATTACATGAGCTTTTGAAGGATGCACTTACTTTTCCCGTCTTTAGATTTTCACATTTTACTGCAAGCCTCAAAATATCTTTTGAGTTGTATCAGACATAACTCAGAAAACATGAAAGAAATCTTTATAAATGAAACACCCCTTTTCATTATATCCATTAAGTCACAAAGAAAGGAGAGACCCATGACATGCCCATGTCAATGAAATTTTACAATGTGAACAATGTATCCTTGCGGCATAATGCACTTATTGCTTATTTCTTCCGTCAATTACTTACCTAACTACCCTCTCTATTCATCTTAAAGGATTAGTTCAGTGGTCAAGTTAATTCACCTTATATGAAAGAGGACTAAGAAAGAAAAAAAAAAAAAAGGGAAAGGAAGCATTCCAAAATAATTGTCTCATTTGTTTAGAAATGACTGAAATCTTGACTACTATATAGTTGTGACATCGCATCCTGGTATCCTCAGTCTTTATGTATTCTTTCATATTTTCCCTGTGATTTCGGGGATTAAAACTTGGATATGCCAGGAAAGTGCTTAAAAAGAATCTAGTAAAGGGTAACTATAATTTGACAGCTGAAAAAGTTGAGGGAAAATTGTTATGCAATTAACCTAAATAATATGCACACCTCACCATTGAGTGTAGACAATGCTCTTCACATATATGATCATTTGTGCAAACAAAATCCCCACATCCACTGTAATTTAAGAGATATTAGTATGCACACACAACCCCTAATCATGCTCACTTGAACAGTACACCTAAGCCACACAACCCTTAATCATGCTCACTTGAACAGTAACCCTATGCCAAGTTAAATGAATGTACACTATATTTATAAGTTAAGTTATACAAAATCTAACCAAAAACTTTAACCAAAACTTTAACCTGACAAATATTTTCATTGTTATGGAAATAAGCTAATTAGTATGCACAAACAACCCTCCAATCATGTTCATCTGATCAGTACCCATGTCCTCTACCTCTATGTCAAGACACAAGATGAACACCATTCATAACTTAATTTATGAAATCTTTACTAGACGACGCCAATGCCTGTGGTAGTTGAATAGCTCTACTATTCTTCGAATTGTCAAGCTAAAATAAAAAATAAGCATTTGTGTAAAATAAAAAACAGAATATATCACGTAATAATTAGCATATATATAGTAAGGCAGCAGAATTTCCTCAACAGGATCTCTTAAAACAGGTTGTTTTCACATTTTTCCTGAAAATCTATATTACTCGCGTATATTGAAAGAGAGAAAATCATTTTATGTTGTTCTGTAATATCTTGTTCGTTAGCAACAAAATTTCAGAGTGTAAATAATACATTTGAACTTTTGCTTGGAATCTTCATCTCTTTCATTTTTGGAACAAGCTTGATCAACTTACCATAGAAGATAACGTATCTTCACGTGTTAGTTGTGGAGGATCTTCGTAACTTCTTTTTCTCTTTAAAAATTCTGAATCTTTTGTATTTTCTGATATATCTGTTGAATTTAAACACAATTCTATGAGATATTTTCATGCAGTTATATGAGATAATCAATTTTTTTCAACAACAAAATTGAATTCTCAACTGCATGATAAAACACATTAGTGTACTCAACATGCCATTTATAAGAAGGATTAGAACTAAGTTAAGGGAATTGCTATTTCATGACTTGTCCTTCTCCTTAAAAATTTGTTCGAGCAAATCATAACCACAAACTTATTGTAGCAAATAATGAGACTACTTATTTTAATTAAAATAACCACTCAACCACACAATAAGAACTTCATCCATTGCTAATATGATACTCAACACCAACTTCCACAACAACTCAGGACCAACAGGAGAACAAATACAATGGCGCCATTGATAAGGGAAATTTGATCCTAATTTCTTGTGGCTTTCAGAAAGAAGAAAATAAAGAGGAAAAGTCTGACCCGATCTGCTTATTTATCAGGTCGGGTCTGAGTGTTTGAAACTTTAAGGAGCAGAACAACTAATGTCTGAGCTTCTTGAAACTTGATATGAAAGGATGACATCTTGGTTAGTTTCTAATAAGAGAATTAAAACTCTTACCTACAGAATAAACCTTGGCATACAAAAGCTACTGCTTGACTAACTAAAGTCATCATCCAAAACTACCGTATTGATTATAAATAAATTGTGTAGAAATATATAGATATTATCAATACAGATATATCTGATGACACACACAGTCAAAGAACAGATCTTTCATCATATCTATTAGTTCATACTAAAAATAAAACCCAAACAACAACAAACCTGAACACGATTTTGAATCATACTCTTCCAGCATGGTTGATTCAGAAAATGCAACACTATTGCGGCCACTTCCACCTACAATGAGGAACATAACAAAAATGCTTGAAGTATGATAAACATTACGAGAACTGTCAGAAGGACAGTGTGCTCGACTATTCAAAGCTAGTATAAACAATAGGTTTATTGAGGCAAGTATATAGGGTAGCAGGGACAAATAATTTCAAATTACTTGAGTTTTGAAAGATGCACTTACATTTTCTTTGTTAATTTTCACAACATTTTACTATAGGCTTCAAAATATCTTTAGTTTTCTCAGATATTTTAAGACAAAAAAGCTCAAGGTTACCTCACCCATGCAGTAAATCAGAAAACATATAAAAGCTAGCAGTCTTTATAACTACAACACCTCTTTTAGTTCTATCAATTGAACAACAAAGAAAGGAGTGGCCTTAACTTGCCAGTGTCAATGAAAGAATGTCATTAAGCCTTTCCAACCTGTCTCCCCCTTCTCCCTCCCCAACCTCTAGCCATTCTCAGAACTACATCTTGGATTGTAACACAGCTTCCAATTTAAGAAAATATGGTGTGTTAAGCAAAGTCAAGCAACATGAAAAATGTACAATAACATTAAAGCAAAATTATGTGAAACAATATTGCCCAACGTATGACAAAACAGACATTGGAAATGATACAAATCCCCTCACTGCTAATAATGAAAAATCCAGTGTCCCATTCCAACCTGTCCCAAATGTCGTCCCATGCCTGTACTCCATGCAATCACACCTGAAATTATATACTGTATGTCATTCCACCACTTGCAAAACCCACATGCCATCACCAATACTTCTAACCAAAACTCTAACCAGACGCCGATGCCGGGGGTAGTAGAATAGCTCTATTATTCTTGGAATAGTTGAGCTAAAAAACAAACTTACAAGTAAATTAAAATTTGCCCTTAAATCTCCTGAAGATGAATCTGCCGTGTAAACAATATGAGGTGGAGTTGTGACCTAAACAACTATAACTATAACAATGGGCTATGATAACATCTCTCTAGGTTATAAAAGCATTTTGACATTAAAACAGCCTCTGAAACTGAACCATTAACAATTAAAATAATACTAAAACTAAATACTGTCATGGTTCACATGCCCATGCAAATTGACACCCATATCATAGGATCTGGCCAGTTATGAATATGGCATCTCACACTCAGTCCAACATGGCACCCCACATCATGTCCCAGATGACATCCCATTTCATCCCTTGTCCCACACGGCATTCCACCATATCTCCCACATGGTATCCCACCTCATGTCCCACATGACATTCCATCCCTTGTCCCACATGACATTCCACCACATGGCAACATATCTTATGACCCACATTGCTCCCACTTTATGTCCCACATGGATCCCATTCCATGTGTCAAATGAAATCCCACCCCATGTCCCACATGACATTTCACCATATGTCCCACATGGCATTCCACCATGTCCCACATGGCATCCCACCCTATGACCCACATGGGAACCCACCCTATGTCCCACATGGATCCCATCCTACATGTGTCCCACATTAATCCAACCATATGTACCACATGACATCTCTCCCTATGTCCCACATGGCATCCCTCCCTGTGTCCCCATGGCATCTTTCCCTATGTCCCCCATGGCATCCCACCGTATGTCCTGCATCAGTGGCTTCCCACCTGATGTCTCACATGGCATCCCACATGGCATCCCACCTGATGTCTCACATGGCATCCCATGGCATCCCACCTTATGTCCCACATTGTATCCCTCCTAATGTCCCAATGACATCCTACTTTACATCACATATGGCATCACATCCCATGTCCTCATGGCCTCCTACCCTATGTCCCACATACCCTCCTACCCTATGTCACACATGGCATCCCAAATGTCATACTGTAATACTCGTGGCATATCACCCCATGTCCCACATGGCATCCCACCCCATGTCCTAAATGATGTCCCACATGACATGGCATTCCACCCTATGTCAAGCATGGCATTCCACCATATATCCTATATGGCATTCCACCCCATGTCCCATAAAACATCCCACCCCATGTCCCACAGGACATCCCATAGGCTCCATAAGAAGTCTCATCCTAGCTATCAGAGTCTCTAATTGAGCATACTATGCATGAAAGTGTCAGTTCATATTATTATTATTATGTAGATGCTTATATTGAGAACAAAACTAGGCGCTTTACATTATTGGGTAAAAAGGTGTGTTTTCAATAATTTCAATAATAACTTATATGCAAATGACCTTCTTGAATAAGAAAAAAAAAAAAGCGGAGTCAAATAATTAGGCCTGACATAGCCCTGAATGTATACCACATGGTATATATTATATCATATGTCCTGCATGGTCCCGATCCATGTCCCACATGGCATCCCTCCCTATGTCCATAAGCAGTCACATCCTGTCACACTCCCTGACTGAGCATATACTAAATAAAAATGTCTGGTCAATTCATATACTATAGCAACTTATTGCAAATGACCACAATAATAAAGGCAGAGTTTAATAATCATGCCTGATACAACCATTCATTGGTGCCCAAATATTTTGTAGAATTTTAAAGGGATTTTAAATCTCCAGTGCTACAAGAGAGACACTTGAGGATCTCTGAAGAATTTTGGAAAATTATATCATTTTACAGTTATCTTCTAAGAAATATCAAACGTTTGTAGACATTTTAAGAAAACTAGTCTTTAATCTGTCTTAAGAGTCTGAAAAACTTTAACATTTTGTAAGGAAATTCTAACCTTCCATAAAAATATCTGAAGAAACTTTTAAGTTTTCTGAGGAACTCTGAAGAAACTTTAACATTTTCTGAGAAATTTTCAAAAAACTTATAACATTTCTTAAGGAAATCTCAGGAAAAACTGTGGATGGCCGGAGGGACAGCCAGACGGATGAAATCGCATTACATAGGTTCGCATTATGCTTCGCATGCTCACCAAAAATGATAATGTAAAGCCAGACACAGAAATTGTGAGGTAGACTTAGTGCTTAAAACCATTGACACAATCAGGCTCAACATAGAGAGGCACATTAAATCCCTGAAATGCAGGAATCAAAATACAGGAATTAACTACAATGTCGAACTCCACATACGGAGGCGAGACACTGTATCACAAGTTCTGCAGGTCAAAAATATTGCAACCCTATTGTGGTGCCAAAATACATCAAAGTAAATTTTTTATACTAGACATCAATGATGTTATAGCTCAACCCATAACAATGCAAGAAGAATTGATTGCTTTTATTGATTTTATTTTTGTCATATGTACTTTAAAAAAAAAAAAAAAATTCATTTGAGGTCCATTCAATTTTTGGCAATTATTCATCATGTTAGAAATCCAAGAATTTTAACTTTTCTGTATGAGTTGTATTCAGTTTGTTTGTTTGGGTTTAATGGCACCTTAACAATCAGGTCATATGTGCCAAACGAGGTTAGTTGTGAATGAATGTCAGATTGGTTCTCAGTGATGACTTGGTTTTGTGGTGGTTGCAATGAAGTTCACGTCATAGCGATGTCTGAAAAATTATGCTTCTAATAAAAGCTATGTGACAATCAATGCATGGTGCCATCATGTCTTAGCCAAATATTATAATTGTATTTAAATACTTTATGAAACAAGCTACACACCTTCACTTTTGTCTTCTTTTGTGCTACCATATTCCTCAGCATCGCTACTTACATTTGAGTCCCATCTTGTGTCCTCATCGGACCATGATGCTTAAAAGGACAGAGAAATGACAACAATGATACAACTGTGATAAAATATGTGTGATAAAATACAGGGGTCGAAATTCTTGCTGTTTCCGCTAACAGTGCTTTTTAAGCAGAAAAGTGAATTTTCAAATATCACTGTTCCATGAAACAGTGTTTTTATTCAAACATAGCATCAACATCTTGAAACATATTGTTTTCTGTTCATAAAACATGTTCTAAGAGTAAAGTCCCTCATAACAAATATTTTTTTAAGTATGAAAAACCTTTCTTTTCCTGCAACTGCTGGCGTTATCGATAGCGTTGTGCAGGATCCTGGTAGTCATGTAAGTCCTGGTATCCTGGTATTGTGCAATCCCAACAACATAAGGATTCGTAACTACAACCGGGAATTCTGGGAGTGATAAAAACTGTTGAAAAAACCTATCTTTCCCGGGTTTTTTGAAGAAAAATGAAGTGTTGAAAGAAAAATGAAGTGAATAAATGTCAAAAAATCATTTTTTTGTCTTCTTTTCTTAATATTTCATACTAAAAACCACTTATCTAACAAAATTCAAGTAATTTTAGTATTTGGCAAACACACAAGTTAGTTATCACTTGGTTATTCAGAACTAATGTTGAACTCACATGTATACACTAGTTCTAACACTAGGTCCTAGGCCCAAGTTCAATAATGATTCACACAGCATGAAATACCTCTCAGAATGTTTCAAAAATACCTCCAGTCAATAATAATTGGTAAAAATGGAGTTCCATCTTCATTTTGTTACAGCAAAATTTCCTAGAAAATGGCCTGAAAGGGCTGTAGAATCGCAAGTTTTAAGTTTCAAAATTTCTAAAATTTTAAACATGGCGAATTTTGCAAGCTCGGACATGTGCACATGAATGGTCAATGCCTAAATAATGCAATGTATATAAAAATCATTACGTATGTGATGTACACTATGTTTAGTACATTGTGCAATGAGACCAGTCATAGGGTGAGAGCAGTGTGTTGGCCTTATATGGTAAAAAAACTTTTTTGTGATGGACAAAATAATGGACTGACTTGCACAGAACATAATATGTGTAGGCCCAGGTCTGCAGCGTTAGTGCAGGTGGGAATCCCAATTTCTATGGACAACTGGTTTTATCATCCCATGATAGGAAATTCAGAATTGTTGAGTATGAATGAGATATGTGCAAGATGGGATTTTCAAAGGTTTGTTCTTTAACGTTGTGTATGGACCCAATTGTTTTTGTGTTTTGACAAAATATGATTTCCCATTGACCATGTCACTTATATAACATCAATAATTGCCCAGAAGAATTACCCCAGAAGACTTACCCCATTCACCCACACATTATAATTTATACAAAACAGCTAACAACTTTTGTTAGAAGCATACTTTTTTTGCTCAAACAAGATTTTGTTTGTTGGGAAAATATATTTTCCAGTACGTGGTATGGTCAAATTGACCTCCCCCCCCCTCACACCATTTGACGCAGACGTAATAATTTGTGCTACATATTAATAATCTTCAAAAGAATTTTGTATATCTCACTCACATCCCCAATACTGTATTTGCATGTGAACGCAACTATCATGTGTTCCGTTAAGTATTTACCGTGTATACATATAATACGTGTTACAGCCTTACTTGGTTTAGAGTTTTGACACATGTGCAGCAGCCTTCTGACTATTATTTATTTGTGTCTCTTTATACAAGTATATCTTATGACAAAACTGGTGTATATTAAGTCCAATTAAAAACAAGGAATTTGCTCTTTTATTGACAAAATTGTTGGAACTGTGAAATTTGATCCGAACAGTGTTTTTTTAAGAAAGCGCTGTTCTGTGAAACAGTGGTAAAAATTTAAATTTCACATCTGAAATATAGAAAATACTGTGATAAAATACGTATGTCTTCACATATCACATAAATTATAATCACAATCTTTAATAAAACAACATACCACTAAGAGGATTGTGTGTGATATAGGTTTTCCTACATCTCAAAGCTAATCTAGTGTAAGTTTCTTTTGGATATGGAGAATTTGATAACTCAATGCTTCATTGATCAAAGGGAACTTTATTAGAACACCATTTCTTGACGAAGGTTTATCCGCATCCAAAGTAATCAGCTTACCAGCCAGCTACAGAATTTGTATTTACTATGCACCCACATCAGTGGAAGGAATGATAATATTGTACTAGAAAAAATTCCTGTAGAAAAAATATTTAATACTCTTGTTATCAATGGCCAGTTTTTAAATAGAAACATAACCATGAAAAAGTGTTTTAATTCTTCATTTCATTGCATTTATGAAATGGTAATAAAATAGCAAAACACATTTTAACCTGACAATGACAATTTAGATCCTTATAATGCTTGGAAATTTCTATATATACCTAGGGGCAACATGGGCTTAATTGGTTTAAAATATTATCTAAACCATTAAAACAGCAAAATATTAAATTAAAATTGGTTAAAAATTGACCAATTTATAGCATTTTTAATTTGTTGTTGTTATTGCACAATAATGTGTGAATCAAAGGGGGAAGGATCCTTCATTACCTTTTGTAAAACATTGTGGTTTTTTTTATTCCTCTGTCAATGTTGTCTGAAATATAGAATTGGATTTCGGGAAAAATTTGATAGAATTTTGATAGAACACACCCTGAATCATCATGTTTCTAGAAAAGACATTCTATATCACAAATTCTGGACAAATTTAGAAATTATGAAACTTTGTTTAGTCATAACTTGAAAACTAGATCAGCTTTTTCAGGGAGCAATTTATTTGTAAAAATTTGGTTAGCAGTTTTGCTACATATTTCATAAAAATGATTAGCAATGTATTAAAATAAATTAGCAATAATAGTCCTTATTGATTTTGTATTACTCTGTTTTATGTAAATGGTACTTTTTTCAATGCAGTTTTCAGTTTTCCCGTTATTAAGTGAAAAACTCGCGAAACCAGTATGGCAAAAGTATTGACACCATTGCCCAAATAGACGCTGGATTTTTGCTTTCCAAATCATAAAAAGTTTACTTCTACAGTATGAATCATCATTTTTATGGGAAATGTGCATGGAAAATCAGTTTAGAAAGAACAGATAACTTCCTTTTAATGTCATTTAAACTCAACATCGCATAAGTTTTTTGCCATACTCGCTAGGGCTTTCATTGTGAAAATCTTACACACTATGATACCTCGCCGTAAAACATTTCAAAACTACGCCAGCTCCCCAGCAGTTCTGATCATATCAGTCCTCTCAAATGGCCATCTTTTGCAAAGCATGCAGATTTTCAGTTCTGTTAAAACCTTTTTTTGTTTGTTTATTTTGCAATATTTTTTCTTCTTGCAAAATTTATATGACTTATCAGGAAAAATTTACATGTAAATGTACTGATTGTGATGATTCAAGTATTTTAAACTTGTGATTTTTTGTCAATTCAAGAGCTTGTAAAACGGGCCTTGATTGAGTGTGATTTAAAACCTTATGTTATAGCCTATTGTTAGTTTTAACTTTCACTATTTACTGCTGCACATTCGCGGTGCATTTCACAACTTACTCACATTTCTTACATTTCGGTGAAATCAAAAGTGCAAAATACCCCCATTCATTACTGCGCATTTGTGATTCTCACATTCAAAAAGGAATTTTTTTCCTATTTTAAAATTCAAAGGCTGAAAACTTCAATCAGTTAGGGGAATTTATTGTAGCCTATCACAATTTTGCAAAGCAAGGTAGGAAAATGAATCGCTGAACAACGTTATGCACAATTTTTGAGTCTCAAATTACAATGTGAACCCGAACATATTGCTCCCTGTTTTTACAAATATTAAAAACTATTCTACTCAGAATTCCATAATCTTTCAAATATCTAAAATGTTCGTAGTCCTTTATGGACATAGGTGTGTCTTTTATGCTAATGTCCAGTCCTGCATGGACATAGGTGTGTCCTTTATGCTAGATGACCAGTCCTTTATGGACATTGATGTGTGCTTTATGCTAGATGTCTATAGTCCTTAATGGACATAGATGTGTGCTTTATGCTAGATGTCCAGTCCTTTATGGACATAGATGTGTGCTTTATGCTAGATGTCCAGTCCTTTATGGACATTGATGTGTGCTTTATGCTAGATGTCCAGTCCTTAATGGACATAGATGCGTGCTTTATGCTAGATGTCCATAGTCCTTAATGGACATAGATGCGTGCTTTATGCTAGATGTCCATAGTCCTTAATGGACATAGGTGTGTGCTTTATGCTAGATGACCAGTCCTTTATGGACATAGGTGTGTCCTTTATGCTAGATGTCCAGTCCTTAATGGACATAGATGCTTTATGCTAGATGTCCACAGTCCTTTAACACATTCTTACCTGGTCTGGAGTCTTCTGATATAAGAGACTCAATGTCTCTATGCTTTGGAGGATTTCTAACTCTTGGCGACTTTTCTTCTTGAGCTTCTGGTGACAGAAAGAAGAAATGTATCACATTCAGAATCATTACACAAGTTTGAAATATATTGAGCTGTAACCTGAAAAAATACATACTGTACCTGTAATTGTCCTTTAGTAGAAGGGACTTTGAGACAAAACAGATTTTATTTTGACATGCACAGAACTTAGATTGTCTCACTGACTTCCAATTTGAAGTCTTAAGCACATAAAGAAAGATTTTTCACCCTTCATGGTTCATCAAATCAGGGTTGTTCCACACCATATACATATAACTGTGGTAAAACATATGTAATCCCGAAAAGCACAAACCACATTTTGAATAATAATAATGATCATTTTGGTAATGAATTATTGTATGTAAAGAATATAGCACACAAGATTATGATTATCAGTTGTTGACAATTGGTAATACTGAAATTATTTTTAGACTATGAGGATACACATACAGTATCACATTGGAGAGTGCCATTTACTTCATATGAACATGTATTACATATTGTGCAAAACATATGGTTATGTGATTCTTGATTATCTTACCTGTTGCTGTTGTCTTTTCTTCCTTCACTCCATCACTTTCTTCTGTTTCAGTTGCAGACTTCTCTTCTGTTTTGTCTAGTTCCTTGCTCTTGGCTATGGGGACCCATTTATAGATTTGAAGTGATGTGTCACCAATAGATACCCATTTCTTTTCCCTATAAGAGGATAAAGAGTCCTGTAATGTTTTGACTAATCTAACAGTTCTTTTCAACTCTTCATCTACATTTAATTATGCTAATATAAAGAACCTTCCACATTAACATTGCAGACAATTGTCAACATTTCATATGTCATTTCTTCCTCACTTCTTAGCCTTTTTTTTTTTTTTTTTTTTTTTTTTTTTTGGGGTTCATGTTTTAACTTTCTGAACTTGCTCTGTCATACAATATTTTCTTATTGTTTATTGCACTTTTCTTAACTTTAGTACTACACACTCTAGCCCCAAATAAATCAATTTCCTTTTGCTTTTGTTCAATTTTCTTCTGATTATTACATTTACCGATGAATACTTGTATTTTTTTATTGAAAGATCTCATTAATAATTAAACTATATGAAAATTATATACATGTATCCAGCAAAAATAAACAATGCCTACAGGTGTTAGAGTCAGGGAGTAACATCCATGATAACAAGTCAAAATTATATCCAAAATAAAACAAAAATGACAATTTATTTCCTGTCAAATTAAAAACAAGCTCTGAATTATTGGTTCATAGAGCTGGCACATGAACAAGATGACTGCAAGACACAAGAGTAACACTTGGAAACATGTATATTAATCTGCCCTCTTTGCTCCACCAATTTCTTCAATTGTTCATGATATATAGAGAGAGAGTAAAGCCATCAAAATGTTGGTGTTTTAATAGGTTCAAATGCAGCCTCACTTCCAAGAAGATAAGACAAAATGCAATGGGAACTTTGATTTTAATTAAAGAGGGAATTTTGCATTGTTGCTAGACCCACCTCCCTCCCAACCCCCTCTTGGTATTTCTGTAATGCCACTTCCGAGGCATGATTGGCTTGTCAGCATATTTGTGCAAATATGGTTAAGAAATTAAATGAAAATTCAGACCAATCAAAAACATTAAATTGTATTGTATATTGCAAAATGTTTGTTTGTTTGATGAGGTAAATTGTCAAATTGTGCCTGAGAGGTCAGATTTTTAGAGGTAGTAAGGAAAGAGGCCAGGGAGAATGAGAGAAATTCAAGAACAAAAGCCAAAAGCTGTGATCATGATGCATGGGTAAAACAAAAACAAAGTAGAAAGGGGGTGGAAGAGGAGAATTAAATATGGTTGTAGAGGGATGCATGCTGAAGGAAGGAGATTATTAACAATGATATCTGGCCTTGAAAGTCAACTAAAAAAGTGTACAATACCCATTTGTATAGTAAGTGGAAACAACATAAAACCCAGACTGCATAGTTTGTATTTAGAGAAAAAGATCTTCTACGCTACTTTTCGGGAGTAAGGTACAACCCACACTGCATAGTTTGTATCTAGAGGGGAAGATCTTCCACGCTACTTTTCAGGAGTAAGGTACAACCCACACTGCATAGTTTGTATCTAGAGGGTAAGATCTTCCACGCTAGAGTAAGGTATAACTGCATAGTTTGTATCTAGAGGTAAGATCTTCCACGCTATACAACCCAGACTGCATAGTTTGTATCTAGAGGGTAAGATCTTCCACGCTACTTTTCGGGAGTAAGGTACAACCCAGACTGCATAGTTTGTATCTAGAGGGTAAGATCTTCCACGCTACTTTTCGGGAGTAAGGTACAACCCAGACTGCATAGTTTGTATCTAGAGGGGAAGATCTTCCACGCTACTTTTCGGGAGTAAGGTACAAAAATTAAGGCAATCTTGTGTGCATTTTAATCTGTGACGCACAAATTCAAATCTCTGGTGCACTATAAATAATTTTTGTTCCCATGACATTTTTTTTTTTTTTAAACACCAAGTATCTAGGCCAAACATATCACAACTATAATAGCCAGTTTGTTATGGCTAAAAAGAGTACACATTAGGCTTAGTGTTTCAGATTCCTTACAGGTGCTGATCCCAGGTGCAGGCGTGCAGATTCCTGGTGCAGGCACACAAATTCATAGTGCAGCCTTGGAAAAATCACTCCTACCCACCATGGGCGAGTAAAAAAAAAAAAAAAAATTGATGAGTAAAAATATCATGATATACTGACTGTGTTACTCGCCACATGTAATACAGCCATGGCGAGAGAAAACTTGCTTTGATCAATTGTTTTATTTCTCGTAACATACAATACTGTCTTGTGTTTTTTCTTTACTAAAAAATGCCTCCACACACAAAAACAAGTGATATATTTCCATTAAAATCCAAAACATGAATCAATATTTGGCCTGTAGCTGTTAATTTTAATTGCCCAAAGCATCACCTATTGTGTGTAGACATATACACTGTTTACATCCAGTGAACGGCATGGTATAAAGGCAATGGACGTACCTGGGGAAATTGTAAAATATCTTGTTGTTTACCGTGTAACCCCTCATTGGTTCACATAGCTTGCAAGAAATGCGTTAGTGTCAATATGGGTGGGAACGCTATATCCTTCTGAGTAATGTCTTTGCTTGACAGAAATGGAAGTTTTAGATTCGCTATCTCTATCGCTATCTTATTTCTTAAGTGGGCCGAGCTCTCCTTATGCATAGAATACTGTACATTCCAAACTATTCCAGAAACAAATTCACTGAGCTGCTGCTGATAATGGATCAGTATATACTACATACAGTACAGATATGCACACAGTATGTGTAAACATACAGGTCGGAGCCACGACGGACATTGAGTGTAAACAAAATTCTGTAGGGGCCTACTTGTTTCTGCCAGTAGGCCTGAAATTAATGTTTAAAAATCCAGGTAAGTGTGTACATGTTGATTTAACTTAAGTTTTTTAAACCACTTACTTTATTTTAATGTGCGCCTGTGTAGTCTTGTTATGTTTTTTGTGTCCGTACGGTCAGGAAGTCAGGCCCAGGAAAAGGGAAATACAGAGGTGTGCTAGTTGCACAAAAATTGTCAAATTTCAGTTGGAAGTGCTGGCGAGTAGTTGAAAATACTTGGTGAGTGGAAATACTGGTTTTATCAAATTTACTCGCCAAGATGTAAAAGAGTATGGAGTTAAAAAACTTCATGATAAGAGGCTGGGGGTGACCATTTTTTGCATTTTTCCAAGCCTGTGCAGGTGTACAAATGAGGCATAAACCAATTTCTGCACTCACTTCGCAAACTCTGCAGTCTGGCATAAAACTCTTACCATTTCTTACCAAGGTTGAGGTAAGTAAGTCTTGTAGACTTGTTGCCTTCCTTCTACAGATCATGGCTTGCAGTCTTGCAAAAATTTTATGACACTTCAAACATGGGCAAGAGCCAGCAGTTTGGCAGTCAGGGTTGAACTTTAAACCTGTCTTCCAAACCATGTAGAATTGTACACACTTGTATCATATCATTTCTGACCCATCTATGCTAAAGTGAGGGTATGCCGATAATTCTTTTATGGTCATAATATGGAAGATCTTCAATAGAAAGAATTAACTTGGTTGCTTTTTTCTGTAATCATTTAATTTTCTTGGCATCTTGCTTTGTATACGGATTCCAAACTGGTGTGCAATATTCTATAACTGTTCTCACTAAAGCTTTGTGAATAACTTGGAACATATTAGAGCTGTGTCCGTTAATCATGTACACGCTACACCCTCGCAAATCTTGTAAACGTTTACTAAATACTTCATTGCGAGTAATCGTTTTTCGTAGTCAGTCTTGCCATTGAAAATCAAGCTGTTTATTCATGATTCAAATCACACACACATTAGGCTGACAAAATTCCAATCAATGACCTTTTACAAACTGTAAACCCGATTAGCATAATCCTTTTTAAATGTGCGAATCACAAATGCGCAGTAATCACCAATGAATGGGGATATTATGCACTTTGATTTCGCCGAAATCTGAGTAATCTAACTTGTAAAATGCACCGCAATGTGCAGCAGTAAACAGTGAAACTAACAATAGGCCTAACGTTAGGCCTTAAGGCTTTAAATCCCAATCAAGGCCCTTTTTACAAGCTCTTAAATTGACCAAAAAGACTTGAAAAATACTTGAATCATGACAATCAGTACATTTACATGTAAATATTACCTGATGAGTCAAATAAATTTTGCAAGAAAGAAAAAATATTGCATGATAAACAAACAGAAAAAAGTTTTAACAGAGCTGAAATTCTGCATGCATCGCAAAGATGGCGGCCATTTTTTCGAGAGGACTGATATTTCAGAACTTCCTGGTGGTGGTGGCGTAGTTTTGAAATGTTTTATGGCAAGGTATATCATAGGCCTAGTATGCAAGATTTTCACAGAAGAACTTTGAAAGCCGTACCAAATAGGACAAAAAAGTTACGCGATGTTGAGTTTAAATGACATTGAAAGGAAGTTATCTGTTTTTTTGCAGATTTTCATAAAAATGATGATTTATACTGTAGAAGTAAACTTTTTATGATTTGGAAAGCAAAACTCAGCGTCTTTTTGGGCAATGGAGTCAGTACTTTTGCCATACTGCTTGCGCGGTTTATTTTACTTCACCTCATAGTTTTGGAGCAATTTTGGTGTATTTCCGAAAATTACGGTACTAAACGTGTGTACTTGATACATGCTCTCTTTTTTTGGCATGTACACGTTTACTAAAATCCCTTTTCACAGCTCTAAAACATATCCATCCACATCCATACACTAAAAAGATTTCTTAATGAGGCCAAGGATCCTATTTGCTTTTGCTGAAATACTGGCAATATGCTTCGATAAAAGAAGATTGGCTTAAAATGTCACGCCAAGAATATACTTCTCAGAAACAACCATTAAGTTGGAATAAACTCCATCATTACACATGTGATAATTCATACAGGGAGTGTTCCTTCCAAGATGCATTACTTTACATTTTGTAGAATTTAACTGCAGTTGCCATTTACTAGACCAGCAAACCAAGCTGTCAATGTCACTTTGAAACGATAAATAGTCCTCGAAGCAAGAAATACTTGATAAACATTTGGTATCATCAGCAAATAATTTGAAACGGTTGAATAATTAAATGCTGATTTTAAAGACGACACATAAGATACCGCACACATACAGTTTTTCCACCCGTTAGTATAATGAATTTAGAATAGTATCGCAATTTAAGTTGAGACAGGTCTTCTTTTTTGCGTTCTGTGTTAGCTTTTTCCCTCAAATAGATTTTACGTTCAGGCAAATTTTTACAAGGGAAGATGTTTAGGGTTCAGATCAACAATATCATGGTCACTTATACCAAATATGACGTTAGCCGACTTAACAGCTGGTGAATTGTTAGTAAATACAAGATCAAGAATGTTGTTATCTCTGGTAGGTGACTGCACCATATGAGGGAGGTTGTATGAATCGGCCACTTCAAGAAGGATTTTGGCTGCTTCGGAGGAAGCGTTACTGCCTGAAATAATGTTTTGGCTCCAGTCAATGTTAGGTTGATAGAAATCACCAGCAAGAATAGCATTGTTTTTGTCAGCATTTTTGCCTAACCTTTGTAGTGATTTTCTCAACTCAAGAAGACTAGTAAGGTCATTGTGACTGGGCCTGTAAAAAAGTTCCTACATATATGTTCTTTTCCTCAGGGAATTGGAATTTGGTTCAGATGATCTCACAGTCAAGAGTCTAGTTTAGTGAGCTCAGTAAAATCAGGTCATTTTTTATTGCCTGTAATAAACCACCATAACTATTTTACTTCTATCTTTGCGAATGACTGTATAGCTGTCAGGAAAAATGTCAGAGTTGTTGATTTTGGAATTTAGCCCGGTTTCAGTGCCAATGGGTTTTTGTCTTTTATAAGACTTTCAGTGGAGGCTTTCTTGTTTCGAACACTTTGAAAGTTGATAACAAGAAATTTTACAACATTCCTTTTTACCTTTTTGGATTAGTTTTTAATTTGACATCAGGATGGTGGTTGGACCCCAAGTCAAGGCCGGAAGAATAACTTTGAAGTGCCTTATATGAGTTAGTACAGTTGATGTTATATGAGTTAGTACAGTTGATGGAATTGTTAGTTGAAAAGAAACAATCGAAGATGTTCATGAAGTTAAAAGTATCACATATTCAGGTACAGCTAGAATGCATGAGGTCACTGTATTTTGAGTGATCAATGTTGCAGCACTTAGTGTGGATCCATTGATCACAATTGTCACACTGTACTGCTTTATCGGATTCCCAACACTGGAGTCCACACAGGCCACAAGGAGCCGAACAGTCCGAACAAAACCAATCATCGGTTGATGATGCAAGGGTGTTGTGAGCTGCATTACTAATGCCTGCACACTTACTATGAACCCACGAGTCACATTCATCGCAACAAATACCTTTCTGATTATTTTTGACAGATTTGTTGCATTGTTTGCAAGAAAATTTTGGGGAGAATTCAGGATTGCTTTCGATATCGCCAGAAAAGGTTAGGAATAAGAGGCGTAATTTTCTCCTGTGTGATTTCAATTTCAACAATTTCCAACTTGATCTGTTGGAATGTAGTAGAGTACTGTGTGTTAGCAAGAACAATACAGGGGGAAAGAGGTGGTGAGCTAGAATAAACATGATTGACAATCTGATAAACAGAAATAATATAGGCCTAGTAAAAATATAGGCCCTCTACTTGACAACAGGAAACAACAGCTAAAGGCTGCAATGGACACTAATAGGAAGACAAGGAAGTGAAAATGAATGAAATGATGTAAGAAGGCAAACAATAAAGTTACTCAGGACCCAAATTAGTCTTAACTTCCGATCACAGAAAGAAAAAAAAATTGCGGAAATAGTTGTAATGCACTTGTCAGTTGTATGACTCACCCCTACTACCCCCGGCAATGTCAGTCAAAGGTGAGTCATTGACATATTAAATAGTGGCTTACATGTGCATCATTGTATCAAATTGTCAGTCACTAGAGTGACTCTGTGGGTCAATTTACTTCAGACCCATTGACTTTGTACAAAGGTGATTCATTTGGGGTAAGTCATTTCACACAAAATGTCAGTCACCTAAGTGACTGAGGGGTGCGTCAACGTAACTGTTTTGTCCTCCCACTTTGGTGCAATGACTCACCTTGTCCGAGGGTGTATGGGTGAGTCACACAATTGACAAGTGCATAATACAAATAGTGCGTAAGGCTAAATAACATTAGGTTCACTAATGCTACGCGAAAATAACAAACACAAAAAATGCATTAAACTAAACAAGAATGAACAATCAAACAATAAAAAAGCACAAACAACCTATAAACAAGTAAACAAAATAATGTAGGCCTATATCCACGTGAGTCTTATAAAATCCACACTCTAAGGTAAAATTTCCAAGTAATAAACAGAAGTTGTGAAAATATGTCTGTACTCAATAAGTCATTCAATGTTATGCTTACAAAAATAATGGACTTTTTTTTACATGTAGGCCTACCCCCCTCTCTAGTTCCAACAAAGCTTAATGCGGTTTGTTGAACTTTGTCCCCACCAATTATAATATGCACCACGGCCGCTGCTGAGTGTGGTCTAATCGAAAACACGGTATCTGCAACAACCTACGTACACAGTACACATGTACGTGGGTTGTGACAATAACCATGGAACTAAACGTTGCCCTATGCTATACAATAATATTCTCGAGGTTAAAAATCCAGGAATGTTGTGGTGCACGGCAACGCAACAATGCTTTTTTGACCATCTCAAACTTTAGTCAAGGGGAAAACAAACAGTCACTTATCATAGCAGTCAATGGAAGAAAAACCTATTTTTTGTCATTTTTCAACAAATACTGGACAGAATTTATTTTTCTTTACAAATATTGTGTATTAACTATGATAGTTTCCTAAATATATAAGTACCCTTAATTTTCGCTGGACTAGCTGAGGTGACACAAAGTATTCATAAAAAAATATCCTATTGACTGTAATGATAAAGTTTCCCCTCCAACTTGGCAAAACCGTACTGAGCCCGTAGGCCTACACAGTTACGTCGATCCGACCTAGGCCTAGAGAATTGTGGAATTGGTATGCGAGCCTAGCCTAGGCCTAAGTACAAACCAAGACTTGGGTGTTAACGTTGCTATTTTCAAGAAGTAATAGATTATTGCACAGATACTCACCATTTCCTTACTTTATCTACTGCTTGCATTACCCTCTTAATTTCATCTTTAGCCCTACTTCGTGTCTCTGCTCGCGAGGATCTTCCGGAGACAAGCATTTTAAGAGATTTCTTTGTTGGCGTCGACGAAGATATCATGGTTGCTTTTCTTGCACTTTGCCCGAGAAGGGGTCACAGCGCTTACACAAGGTTACATCCGTAATAAATGAGAACAAAAATCTGACTCCCGAGCTCGAAAATGTGTTGCCGTTCCCGACGCCCCTCACGGCCCAACGGATAGGGATTTGACCCCGACACCCAGTCAGATCTCTAGATCTATGCCCAGCCAAGACCTTGCAATGACTATATCTAAAATATTTTGAAGGAAAATGAATTTATGAAGAAAATAAAATTCAAAAAATTGAAAATGAACTCCCATTGACTTAGCACGTAAAAAGTGAGAGCTCGAAAATGTGTTGCCGCTTTCGACCCCCCTCACGGCCGAATGGGTAAGGATTTGACCCCGACACTACATCCGATCTTTAGATCTATGCCCAAAATATAATATCCAATTAATACATGAGAAATATTTGGTAGGAAAGTAAATTTATGAAGGAAAAACATTTTAAATTTTTGAAATAATTTTACTGGACTTAGCGTAAAAAAGTGCTAGCTCGAAAATGTGTTGCCGCTCCCGACGCCCCTCAGGGCTCAACGGATAGGGATTTGACCCCGACACCCAGTCAGATCTCTAGATCTATGCCCAGACAACACCTTGCAATAACTATATCTAAAATATTTTGGAGGAAAATGAATTTATGAGAAAAATAAAATTCAAAAATTGAAAATGTCCCATTGACTTAGCACGTAAAAGTGACAGCTCGAAAATGTGTTGCCACTTTCGACCCCCACGGCCGAATGGGTAAGGATTTGACCCCGACACTACATCTGATCTTTAGATCTATGCCCAAAATATAATATCCAATTAATATATGAGAAATATTTGGTAGGAAAGTAAATTTATGAAAGAAAAACACTTTAAATTTTTGAAATAATTCCACTGGACTTAGCATAAAAAAGTGCTAGCTCGAAAATGTGTTGCCGCTCCCGGCACCCCTTACGGCTCAACGGATAGGGATTTGACCCCGACACCCAGTCAGATCTCTAGATCTATGCCCAGACAACACCTTGCAATGACTATATCTAAAATATTTTGAAGGAAAATGAATTTATGAGAAAAATAAAATTCAAAAAATTGAAAATGAACTCCCATTGACTTAGCACGTAAAAAGTGACAGCTCGAAAATGTGTTGCCGCTTTCGACCCCCCTCACGGCCGAATGGTTAAGGATTTGATCCCGACACTACATCCGATCTTTAGATCTATGCCCAAAATATAATATCCAATTATTACATGAGAAATATTTTGTAAAAAGTAAATTTAGGAAAGAAAAACACTTTAAATTTTTGAAATAATTCCATTGGACTTAGCGTCAAAAAGTGCTAGCTCGAAAATGTGTTGCCGCTCCCGGCACCCCTTACGGCTCAACGGATAGGGATTTGACCCCGACACCCAGTCAGATCTCTAGATCTATGCCCAGACAACACCTTGCAATGACTATATCTAAAATATTTTGAAGGAAAATGAATTTATGAGAAAAATAAAATTCAAAAAATTGAAAATGAACTCCTATTGACTTAGCACGTAAAAAGTGCTAGCTCGAAAATGTGTTGCCACTTTCGACCTCCCTCACGGCCGAATGGGTAAGGATTTGACCCCGACACTACATCTGATCTTTAGATCTATGCCCAAAATATAATATCCAATTAATACATGAGAAATATTTGGTAGGAAAGTAAATTTATGAAGGAAAAACATTTTAAATTTTTGAAATGACTTAGCGTAAAAAAGTGCTAGCTCGAAAATGTGTTGCCGCTCCCGACGCCCCTCACGGCTCAACGGATAGGGATTTGACCCCGACACCCAGTCAGATCTCTAGATCTATGCCCAGACAACACCTTGCAATAACTATATCTAAAATATTTTGGAGGAAAATGAATTTATGAGAAAAATAAAATTCAAAAAATTGAAAATGTCCCATTGACTTAGCACGTAAAAAGTGACAGCTCGAAAATGTGTTGCCACTTTCGACCCCCCTCACGGCCGAATGGGTAAGGATTTGACCCCGACACTACATCTGATCTTTAGATCTATGCCCAAAATATAATATCCAATTAATACATGAGAAATATTTGGTAGGAAAGTAAATTTATGAAAGAAAAACACTTTAAATTTTTGAAATAATTCCACTGGACTTAGCATAAAAAAGTGCTAGCTCGAAAATGTGTTGCCGCTCCCGGCACCCCTTACGGCTCAACGGATAGGGATTTGACCCCGACACCCAGTCAGATCTCTAGATCTATGCCCAGACAACACCTTGCAATGACTATATCTAAAATATTTTGAAGGAAAATGAATTTATGAGAAAAATAAAATTCAAAAAATTGAAAATGAACTACCATTGACTTAGCACGTAAAAAGTGACAGCTCGAAAATGTGTTGCCGCTTTCGACCCCCCTCACGGCCGAATGGTTAAGGATTTGATCCCGACACTACATCCGATCTTTAGATCTATGCCCAAAATATAATATCCAATTATTACATGAGAAATATTTTGTAAAAAAGTAAATTTAGGAAAGAAAAACACTTTAAATTTTTGAAATAATTCCATTGGACTTAGCGTCAAAAAGTGCTAGCTCGAAAATGTGTTGCCGCTCCCGGCACCCCTTACGGCTCAACGGATAGGATTTGACCCCGACACCCAGTCAGATCTCTAGATCTATGCCCAGACAACACCTTGCAATGACTATATCTAAAATATTTTGAAGGAAAATGAATTTATGAGAAAAATAAAATTCAAAAATTGAAAATGAACTACCATTGACTTAGCACGTAAAAAGTGACAGCTCGAAAATGTGTTGCCGCTTTCGACCCCCTCACGGCCGAATGGGTAAGGATTTGATCCCGACACTACATCCGATCTTTAGATCTATGCCCAAAATATAATATCCAATTATTACATGAGAAATATTTTGTAAAAAGTAAATTTAGGAAAGAAAAACACTTTAAATTTTTGAAATAATTCCACTGGACTTAGCATAAAAAAGTGCTAGCTCGAAAATGTGTTGCCGCTCCAGACGCCCCTCACGGCTCAACGGATAGGGATTTGACCCCGACACCCAGTCAGATCCCTAGATCTATGCCAAGACAACACCTTGCAATGACTATATCTAAAATATTTTGAAGGAAAATGAATTTATGAGAAAAATAAAATTCAAAAAATTGAAAATGAACTCCCATTGACTTAGCACGTAAAAAGTGCTAGCTCGAAAATGTGTTGCCGCTCCCTACGCCCCTTACGGCTCAACGGATAGGGATTTGACCCCCAAAACCCAGTCAGATCTCTAGATCTATGCCCAGACAACACCTTGCAATGACTATATCTAAAATAATTTGAAGGAAAATGAATTTATGAAGAAAATAGAATTTAAAAAATTTGTAAAATTTACTCCCATTGACTTAGCACGTAAAAAAGTGCTAGCTCGAAAATGTGTTTCCGCTCCCGGCACCCCTTACGGCTCAACGGATAGGGATTTGACCCCGACACCCAGTCAGATCTCTAGATCTATGCCCAGACAACACCTTGCAATGACTATATCTAAAATATTTTGAAGGAAAATGAATTTATGAGAAAAATAAAATTCAAAAAATTGAAAATGAACTACCATTGACTTAGCACGTAAAAAGTGACAGCTCGAAAATGTGTTGCCGCTTTCGACCCCCCTCACGGCCGAATGGTTAAGGATTTGATCCCGACACTACATCCGATCTTTAGATCTATGCCCAAAATATAATATCCAATTAATACATGAGAAATATTTGGTAGGAAAGTAAATTTATGAAAGAAAAACACTTTAAATTTTTGAAATAATTCCACTGGACTTAGCATAAAAAAGTGCTAGCTCGAAAATGTGTTGCCGCTCCAGACGCCCCTCACGGCTCAACGGATAGGGATAGGATTGCTTCCTCCTCGGAAATATCCTTCTCTTTTCGGTAAATTTCCTTCATTTCCGGACAATTTTCTACGATTTTCAGAACATTTTAACCATTTTCTTTCATTTGGGTTTTGTTTTTTCTTTCAAATTTCCAGGATAATTTTCTTTGATTATAAGAAAATTTTGCTCATTTTTAGTAATTTTGCTCGTTTTCGGAAACTTTGGTCTTTTGCGAAACATTTTGCTCATTTTTGGACAATTTTGTTTATTTTTGTGAATTGTTGTCCAAAATTTGAAATAATTTGCTTTATTTCTGGACAATTTTTTTTCTTCGATTCTCATAACATTTTTGCTCACATTTGGCCAAGTTTGGGGTGATTTTCGGACAATTTTTTTCGATTGTAGGAACAGTTTCTTCCATTTTCGTGAAAATTCTGTCCTTTAAAAAATGTGCAGTTAATTTATATTTTTGCTTTTCTATATTTGGGACCAAATTTTGACCAAAAGGGACCAAACTGGAGAACAGGACCAAATTTGTGTCAATTCTGCTCACTTTTGGCCATTTTTTGGGTGATTGTTTTCATTTTTGACCAAAATTCTTCGATTGTAGGAACATTTTCTTCCATTTTCGGAAAAGTCTTTCCTTTCAAAAATGTATAGTTTAATTTGTCACTTTTTCCACATTTGTTTTATATATATATATATATATATATATATATATATATATATATATATATATATATATATATATATATATATATATATATATATATATATATATATATATATATATATATATATATATATATATATATATATATATATATATGTATATGTATATATACCATATATAAACATAACTTTAAAAATTACTGGGGCATGGCCTCCTGCCCGGCCTAGTAAGCCATGCAACAACCTTGAAAAGGGATCTTAATGACCCTACATGGATTTGGCATAATGGAAAATTTGCAAATGAAGACAAATGATCAAAGAATAGTATGGCCCGTCAAGACATAAGGCGTGGGGTCCAGTGCGAAACTCTAGTTAAAAAAAACCCCAATAAAAAACACAACACAGAAGCTCCAAAGATTAATTTGTTTTCATGATCGAAAATTGGAAAAATTTAACTTGATAGAAAACTTTTAAGAAAATATCCGATCTTAAACCAGTGTACAGGTGTAGCAAACACCGAACACGATCTATACACAACGATGTGGGATCAACTGGGAGAGCCAGGGCGGATCCCCGGAGCTCAGGAGATTTTTGCCAGTTTCATGGCCGAAAATAACCTTCAACATTTAAAATGATAAAAACTTTAAGATGAGGATAACAGATCAAAGACAATCAATATAATCACATATATGAACAAAATAATCATTGCAGATTATTTTCTGGGCACTAAAGTGACAGCTACTTTGGGTGTCGTGGTCAAATGCCTACCTGTCAAATCGTGAGGGGATTGAAAGCGGCAACATGTTTCAGAGTTGACACTTTTTTACGTGTAACTCATTAGGATATTTTCGTTTATTTCTATCAAAAATTCATTATCTCCGAAATATTAATGCTATAATCATTTGGAAGCTTTTTTTTTGGTGGTTATACTGATCGTTAAGTCTGATTGTAGGTCGAATTCATGTCCGTACCCGTTGGGCCGTGAGGGAGAAGGGGATGGGGGTGAGGTGAGAAGGAGGGGGAGGGGGGGGGTAGAAACTGGCAACACATTTCAGAGTTGGCACTTTTGTCAGGGAACATTGTATTTTTGTTGATCTGATTGACAGTTTGTCAATCCCAAAACTTCTTTAACTTCGTATTACCACGGATCTCATTCCGTAAGCTAATAAGTTAATTAATTAAGCGTAACTTCGAGATGCTGGGAATCCAAATTTCCAACGTTCCCGTGTAACATAAGATGGAACAAAACCTTCCATTGTTTTATTCAGCATAAATACGCTAGTGGAACGATAAAGTGACGTAGCTGCAGTTAGATAGTTGCTAGTAAAGTAATAAGCTATAGTTCAACAGGTCAAAAGGTCAATCGGAATATTTCTGACGCTAAACCAGACGAAAATCTCTGACACCTCCCTAAACATACACAGCCTGAGAGCCTGCGTACACAACTCACACGGATCATCGTACAGTATATGCATACGTACACAGCTATGTTAGAACGAAATTCTAAAGATTCCGTGCCAAAATGGCCTTAAATGACATAAAACTTTTAAAAAATGATGAAAAATCATATACTAATATCAGCACATACTATAGATAACGGCGTGCGAATCAGAAACTAACTGACGAAACACTTGTTTTGGGGTCCAAGGGACGAAGCCTATGAAGATTCATTTTATAGGGCTTTAAGCTGATGATAGAAAACTTTCAAATTAAGATAACAGATCTAAAATTGCATATGTAGGCCTATATATAAACATATTCGCCCCAACGAATTATTTTTGGAGACATGGCTGTGTGGGAACCAGGGGGCAAAACCCTGGAAGCTCCGAAGATTCATCACTTTCAACAGTCGTATTTGAAAATAACAGATCAAAGATTACATATGCATATCCATATATACATTATATATATATATAAATATATATATATATATATATATATATATATATATATATATATATATATATATATATATATATATATATATATATATATATATATTTATATATATATATATATATATATATATATATATATATATATATATATATATATATATATATATATATATATATATATATATATATATATATATATATATATATATATATATATATATATATATATATATATATATATATATATATATATATATATATATATACATTAGGTCCTGTATCTTCGGTTTTCGTTGTATAGTTTTTTGATGTCCTCTATACTCGGTCTTCGTTGTGGATTTTTTTCAGGACCTTTACCCTTGGTCTTCGTGTTAGAGTTTTTTTCCAGATTCTTTATCCTCGGTTTTCATTTTAGAGGTATTTTTTAGGCTGTTAGGTTCCTCTATGCTTGTTCTTCGTTTTATAAATTTTTCAGGTCCTCTCTTCGGTCTTCGTTTTAGACCAATCCTAAAAATATAAAATGTACGGTAATTTTTTTTACATATAAAATTAATTTGTTGAAACATTATTGCTTAAATCATAAAAATTACACTAAAAAAAATGTTTTAATAATCATAAAATGGGTCATTATGAATTTAAGTTCACAGAAGATTTAACATTATGTTGTAAATATGATTTTATATTTTTTTTTAGAATCATATTAATTCTTTATCTGGAATGTAATTTCAACAAAAGGATTATCTTTTCAAAATTAAATTCTCTGCAACCTGTCAACAAGAAAGAAAAGCAATTCCTTTTACAAAGCATTCTGCAATAGTATGCCATTTCTCACAGTTCTCAGCAACAGTTAGTAATGAAATAACATTCTTAAAATCACGCATCGTGAAATTTTAAATAATTTGTACACATGATCTCAAAATGTTTAGTTATTCTGTTCTCGGACAGGTACAAAATATACTCGAACTTAAAGGTTTCATCATACTGTTATAGGTTTCAATGGGGCAAATGATTATAGTTCCGTGCTACATTGGGCTCATTTACAAGTTACTTGTACAGTTGTACTACAGTTGATCGATTTCGTCAAATATACCAGTATACCAGTATATTTTTAGGTAAACAAATGTTTCATTTGGGCTCAAAGAAATTCGAAAAGTTCAAGTGACATATTCGAAAAGTTGAGTGAAATATTAAAAAAACTAATGGTAACGTTTCGGAAATTTTACGAATTTTTACCACAATTAAGAGATTAAGAACTTTTAAATTTCCATTTATTAAATATTTAGAATGTTTATGCAAGTTTCAGAATTTCCCATGCTTCCTCACACTCTTACGCCACTGCATCAAGCTGGATGATTCTATTATTTTGATTTTTCGAGAGAGAGGGGGAAAGTGGGAGAGGGAGGGGAGGGGGGTGCAGTCGGCTTCTCAAAGGGGCCGGGTATAAATTAGGAAAGAATACAAAATTGAATACATGTATCTCCCCACCAGCCCACTCAAAACATAGCCGGTATAGTCTACGCGATTGATATCTACCCTCTTACCCCTCCCACCGATCGGCTCTGAAGTTACTGTAACACCAGTCTCATAGTTATTTACTTACAACATTTGAGGCCAGCATCAAGAGTGGATGCAGAAGTTATGTAAGGGGCGGATATACATGGACCTACGGGACCCGAACATGGTGCAAGGACAATTATATCAATAAGATGTCGATGAATTATCCAGCCCTTTTTTAAATCTATAGTTTTGTTATAACATGGATAACATGTGATGGTATGCCAGTAATCCATACAAAACGATGTAAGATTATAAATGTGGGCTTGTCAATACTGCAAGTTATTATTGAATCGGGCAGTCGGGTCTCACAATTTTAGACATTTTTTATATACTGAATAATTTCATGAAAATCGGTTTTTACCGTGGGAAGGTGGGTGCATAATTGTAATATCGCCAAACAACCAGCCATATTTTAGAATCATTAAAGTCGTTTTAACAGCCGTTATTCTAGTATTCCATACAAAACGTAAAGAACAAAAAAATTAATGATTGGATATTATACTTTGGGCATAGATCTAAAAATGGATTTTGGTTTCGAGCAATTTCGAGCCGTCGTTTTTTACGTGCTAAGTCAATGGGAGTTCATTTTCAATTTTTTGAATTTTATTTTTCTCATAAATTCATTTTCCTTCGAAATATTTTAGATATAGTTATTGCAAGGTGTTGTCTGGGCATAGATCTAGAGATCTGACTGGGTGTCTGGGTCAAATCCCTATCCGTTGAGCCGTAAGGGGCGCCGGGAGCGGCAACACATTTTCGAGCTAGCACTTTTTTACGCTAAGTCCAGTGGAATTATTTCAAAAATTTAAAGTGTTTTTCTTTCATAAATTTACTTTCCTACCAAATATTTCTCATGTATTAATTGGATATTATATTTTGGGCATAGATCTAAAGATCGGATGTAGTGTCGGGGTCAAATCCTTACCCATTCGGCCGTGAGGGGGGTCGAAAGCGGCAACACATTTTCGAGCTGTCACTTTTTACGTGCTAAGTCAATGGGAGTTCATTTTCAATTTTTTGAATTTTATTTTTCTCATAAATTCATTTTCCTTCAAAATATTTTAGATATAGTCATTGCAAGGTGTTGTCTGGGCATAGATCTAGAGATCTGACTGGGTGTCTGGGTCAAATCCCTATCCGTTGAGCCGTAAGGGGCGCCGGGAGCGGCAACACATTTTCGAGCTAGCACTTTTTTCAGTTTTTACGCTGTCCAGTGGAATTATTTCAAAAATTTAAAGTGTTTTTCTTTCATAAATTTACTTTCCTACCAAATATTTCTCATGTATTAATTGGATATTATATTTTGGGCATAGATCTAAAGATCGGATGTAGTGTCGGGGTCAAATCCTTACCCATTCGGCCGTGAGGGGGGTCGAAAGCGGCAACACATTTTCGAGCTGTCACTTTTTACGTGCTAAGTCAATGGGAGTTCATTTTCAATTTTTTGAATTTTATTTTTCTCATAAATTCATTTTCCTTCAAAATATTTTAGATATAGGCATTGCAAGGTGTTGTCTGGGCATAGATCTAGAGATCTGACTGGGTGTCGGGGTCAAATCCCTATCCGTTGAGCCGTAAGGGGCGCCGGGAGCGGCAACACATTTTCGAGCTAGCACTTTTTTACGCTAAGTCCAGTGGAATTATTTCAAAAATTTAAAGTGTATTTCTTTCCTAAATTTACTTTCCTACAAAATATTTCTCATGTAATAATTGGGTATTATATTTTGGGCATAGATCTAAAGATCGGATGTAGTGTCGGGGTCAAATCCTTACCCATTCGGCCGTGAGGGGGGTCGAAAGCGGCAACACATTTTCGAGCTGTCACTTTTTACGTGCTAAGTCAATGGGAGTTCATTTTCAATTTTTTTGAAAATTATTTCCTTCATAAATTCATTTTTCTTCAAAATATTCTAGATATAGTTATTGGAAGGTGTTCTCTGGGCATAGATCTAAAGATCTGACTGGGTGTCGGGGTCAAATCCCTATCCGTCGTGCCGTGAGGGGCGTCGGAAGCGGCAACACATTTTCGAGCTAGCACATCTTGGCCGGACTTCAAATATTTCTGAAGAGTTTACTCACACCACAGATTTAAAATTGGAGATCTCGGATTTTACCTATGTAAGCGCTGTAGCCCTACCTGCTTTGCCCTGCTGTTAAATTTTACCAACCTGACTGAAGTTAACCCCAGATTCATATTCAGTCGGCCTCAGATTCATATTCGGTCGGGCTCAGTGTTTTTACTTACCATGCGAACCGGTGTAACGTGTATATGTACTTGGATATGTTCAGTGCAATTCTACCATTAATTGCGGGATATCTTATTTTCTTTTACGTTGTTCTAATTATTATTCTTTTATCCTTCGGTTTTCCTAGCAATATATACTAACGCTAGCGCACGGCAGACAGATTATGATTCCAGTTAAATATAATGGGAAAAGACAACAATCAAAGCCAACAGGGATATGGTGTTTTCGTTGATACGTCTAAATGGCAATTCCCTGGTCAAAACTAGCTCGTGGACCAACATACCCGCGTATATACGTTGGACCCTAAGATCAGAGGAGTAATTTCATATAGGTCCCATATCCATTGAAGCTGTCAGGCACACTAAAAAATTGGCCCAAATGACATATTACATGGTGACTTGTCGAAATTGGCGTTTTTCGGCCCTTTGGTGCACTGGGGCTTTTACAATAACGCATGAACCAACATACCACATATACACATGGGACCCCTTGAACAAAGGAATAATTTGACACACGCGACATATCCATTGAAGCCGTCTGGCACCCTCTAAAATGGGCCCAAATGACATATTTTGACGAAATTTAAGGTGTTCGGCCCTTTGGAGCCCTGGGGCTCCTAAACTAGCTCGTGGACCAACATACCCGTGTATACATGTTGGACCCTAAGATCAGAGGAGTAATTTCATATAGGTCCCATATCCATTGAAGCAGTCAGGCATACTAAAATAATTCGTCCAAATGAAATATTACGTGGTGACTTCTTAAAATTGGCGTTTTTCGGCCTTTTGGTGACCTGAAACGAATTAAAAAGTAACATGCATGACGCCTTCAATGGATGTGGCACATGTATTACATTATTGCTTTTGTCGACTAGTTTCATGTGTATATTGCGAGAACGCTGGTTCATGAGCTGGTTTAGGAGCTCCAGGCAGCCAGGACAATCAATTAGAGCCAAAAACCCCGATTGGTTTTTTAATTGACCACATAACAATACCATTTTGTCCCATTTTGTATTGTGCCTGACGACATCAATCCTTATATGGCACATATATCAAACTACTCATTTGGTCTTAGTGTTCCATGTGTATATGCGGTTATGTTGGTCTAAGAGCTAGTTTCCCGAAATTCATCAAATTAACCAAACGATGTGCCATTTGGGTCCATTTTGAGGGTACCTGTCGGTTTTAATGAATATTTGATATATGTCAAATTATTCGTAGGGTGTCTGGGCTTTCATTTAATTTCTGGTATGATAGTTTACGAGCTAGTTCAGGAAAACCACGATTTAAATTTAAAAAAATTAAGAACATAATATGATATTTGGAGAAACCCCAAAACAAATAAACATGAAAAAATAAATGAAAAGTACTCTTGGCTGGAAATTAATGGCAGTATTGCAATACCTCATTGAATATACGAGTAAGGTACTGCAACATGGCAAAAAAATGCTGTCCGAATTCGAATCGTAGGCTGAATGAATCTAAATCTGAGGCTAACTTCAGGTTGGTTTTAATTTTTCGTTTCCAGTCGTTTGATCTGTTATAGGCCTAAGCCTACGACATGTACGAAGGGAACTGTGAAGGACGGAAGAAAGAACAAACATGAAGAGGAGTCCCGCAGAATTTTCTCCGAATTTTGACGGGATCCCCGCAAAAATGCCCACTCCAATCCGGCAGAAGTCTCCAATTACATCAAGAACGTTCATGAGTCCACCAAACACAGACTCGGAACCATTTTATCTGCTAAAAGTGTCATCAGGTTCGATTTAACTTGTTTATCGTATGCTCGTCGTAGGCTTACTGTACCAATAATATTTAGGCCTAGGCTATGTCTGTACATTAAGTATCTGTGCGTTAGGTATCTGTGCGTTAGGTATCTGTGCGTTAGGTATCTGTGCGTTAGGTATCTGTGCGTTAGGTATCTGTGCGTTAGGTATCTGTGCGTTAGGTATCTGTGCGTTAGGTATCTGTGCGTTAGGTATCTGTGCGTTAGGTATCTGTCGTTAGGTATCTGTGCGTTAGGTATCTGTGCGTTAGGTATCTGTGCGTTAGGTATCTGTGCGTTAGGTATCTGTGCGTTAGGTATCTGTGCGTTAGGTATCTGTGCGTTAGGTATCTGTGCGTTAGGTATCTGTGCGTTAGGTATCTGTGCGTTAGGTATCTGTGCGTTAGGTATCTGTGCGTTAGGTATCTGTGCGTTAGGTATCTGTGCGTTAGGTATCTGTGCGTTAGGTATCTGTACGTTAGGTATCTGTACGATAGGTATCTGTACGATAGGTATCTGTACGATAGGTATCTGTACGTTAGGTATCTGTACGTTAGGCTAACGCGTTTAGCCAGGGAGCATAACTACAGACCTATGCCAAGGTTTCTTAATTATTTTTTTGCAAGGGCCATCATTTCACATAAGCCTCAGGCCGCTGGCCATTTTCAGTGATCAAGCCTAGGCTACATCATGATTCAGTTTCAGGTCGCAAGTTATATGCTGGGTAGGCCTAGGTCCACAAGTTTGGGGCTGATAAGGACAAGGGTAGAATGATAACATTGTGTCTGTAACCAGCTGCAACGAGCCATGAAAGTTCATCTTGTAAAGTTTGGGGCAGATAAGGACAAGGGCGAGATAAGCGTTGTGTCTGTGAAGGGTCTGTAACCAATTTCAATGAGCTGCCGATCAGAGTTTGGTGCAGATGAGGACAAGGGCGGGATGCTAACGTTCAATGAGCTGCCAATCAAGCTTAATTGGATGGGGCGGATAAGGAAATAAGAGGAATGAGAATCTAAACAACACTTATTGTGAGATAATGGAAGTGAAAAATAATTTTTTTAAATTTTTTTTTAATTCACAACCAAACAAATGAAACTCAACATGCATCAAGCCATGATATAACATCCAGCTCAAGTTAACTATTACAAATACAGACCTCCGCGGTGTAGTGGTTAGCGCTTTGTCCTCTCACCCACACGTCCCGGGTTTGTATCCCGGTGGGTCTGCCACCAGTGAGTTCGCAACTGGCTATCAAAGGCTGTGGCCGTTTTGATATAATGTCCAGCACTGGATGCTTTCGGAATGTTAAACTTTGCTATGCTATGCTATGCTAAATACTTTAATTGACATGCCGCAAGGGCTTCGCCGCTTCAGAAGAATATCAGTGACTCAAATAACACACTGACGATTTAGCAATTTCTTTAAAGTCAGGCGTAAGAGAAGTTAACAAAATTCTCATTAAGTTTCTGAGATGTGCATCTATCCAGTTCAAGTTAACGATCACAAATACTTTAAATGAAACATGCCTCAAGGGTGTCAGAAGTATATCAGTGACTCAAATGACTATGGAATACCAAAAGGATCACCAAATATATTGCGAAACATATGTTCACAAACAAATATGGTCGCGAAAAACGCATGCTCGGAAACAAATATGTTCGAAACTAAATGTTCAAATCAATATCTTCGCAAGTCTAGAGATATGCTCCCAATTTTTAAGCTCGCAAAAGAACTGCGTTTACAACGATTGTCTTCACAAGAGATATGTTCGCAATTTGCGACAAACATATTTGGTCCTTTTTGCGCTCTTCATGCCCGCCAAAAGGCTTACCAAACGTTTGTTGCAAAGTATTTCGCAAAGTAGTTGGCAAACAGTGGCATATGCATATGTATGAAACGATTCATTTGTTATGAAGGCGTGGCCTACCAGGGTTGTTCTCCTATCCAAAAACACATTACTTTGGACAGCTCGGTTTGTTTGTTGAAATTTTGTGGTTATTTTTACAACTGATCATTGGTAGTCAGGTAGTAATGCAACAAGAACGTGTGTTGCTGAATGAAAATTATGAAGTAGAGGTTGTAGACAGAGAATTGATACAGGCAGATAGGGTAGATCAGATTCGTGTAGGCCCCTATGGGAAAAGAAAAATGTAAAATGGAGACAGGAATGGTGACCTCACCAGAGGCATAGGTATTTCATTTGTAGGTACATTTTTCATTGGGGCCAGATTTGACAACAAATCTAAATGTATGCGAACCTCTAAAATCCAACAACTATTTGTTAAGGGGGTGGTAGGAAGAAAATGTAGTAAAATTATTGGAAATTTAGAGAGGGAAAAAATGGCAACCTCTCAAGAAAATTAAAGAAAATTCAGGAATTTTCTCAAGAATTAAAGAACATTTTACGAAAATTATCCACTTGCAATAAGAAAAAAGAGAAAAATGTGAAAGGAATCTAATTTAGGGATGTACCGGATATCCGGTCCGGCCGGATTATCTGGCGGTTTGGGCAAAAATCCGGTTCCGGTTCCGCCGATTTTTTTCCAAATCCGCCGAACCGGATTTTTGGCAATTTTAACAATTGAAGATTTACATTATGAGACTGTGGTACATTACAACTATATGAAATATAAAACAAACATGAATATCTGGATTTTTCTCGGTATAGATAATGTATTTTCTTCTTGAAAACACTGAACAAATTGGCTTATGTTACGCGTATGATCATTTGATAATAATAATAATAAATGTACTTATATAGCGCCTTTTCACATAATGTGGGACAAAGCGCTTGACTAAATAACATACACAAATAATAACAACAAACAAAGAAACATAGCAAATAGAAAATAAGAAAACTATCAAAAACTAGGCTGGGGGTACAAATGAGTTTTCAATTGCCTTTTAAATGAACTGAGGGAGGGGGCAAGTCTAATTTGTTGGGGTAGGGGATTCCAGCACTTAGGAACAGTAAATGAGAAGCCTTTTGATCCTAAATTTGTTCTGGGACGGGCTGACATAAAATGGTACTAGAATTGGACTGAGATCTAAGATTATAGGATGATGAGCGGACATTTAATAGATTAGAAAGGTATGAAGGGGCATTATGAAGGGACCTGAAGCAGAGGACAGCAGTCTTAAACTGAATACGTTGTGAAACAGGTAGCCAATGTAGCTAATGTAAGAGAGGTGATGTATGGGTATGTTTAGGTTTCAGGAAAATAAGTCTGGCTGCTTGGTTTTGCAAAAGCTGAAGAGAATGAATATTTTTGGTAGTGGTGCCATACAGTAAAGCATTACAATAATCCAGCCTGGAAAGAATAAGGGCCCGAATTGCTGCATGAGTTGCATTTTCATCAAGATATCTACGTATTTAAAATGGAATAAAGACATGTAGCTGTTTGAAATCAATAGAAATTTTGAAACAGATTGGGCTGTAACAGATGAGAAATAAAACCACACCAGTTGTTAACAATTTTACAGTTGGAGACATTAATGAAATTTGTAGATAAAAGTACATGTACATGTAGGTTGACTGAATTTGTTTTCCACAATTTTTCATTGCTTAGATTCTCCTGCTATTGAAAAAGAGAAAATGTTTTTTCCCCGCACTTATCTAAGCGAACTGTTTCACAAGTAATTCAGGGTACCAAGGTGTTTTAATGAAATAACACAAAAATAATTCAGAGAATAATTACTTTCCAAATGTAAAACATGAAAGAATTCGTATCCATTTCTATTACCTTGTTACTATCCTTAATTATTTTAGTTTAGTTTTTACACAATTTGCACATACATGCACTTCAAATACATGTTAAGGTTAGATAAATGACCCTTTCCTCCTCCATAGTGTCATTTGACTTTTTGACTTCCTCAGTAAGAACACATGTATGACAGTCTCAAGTTTTATAATATTAAAGATGTTAGGATTAATCCAGAACTTTCACTAATTTTGATTTGATTTCATCACAATATGCCCAATAATGATTATTTTCCAAAATTTTTGGGTTGCTAGCCATTAGTAGCCAACTTGACAATCCCCTGCCCCCACCCCTTTCCCTTTGTTTCTTAAGATTATGAGAATTGTTGTAAGCAATGAAAAATCCGTTCCGCCGGATTTTATCCGCCGGATTTCAACCTGGATCCGCAAAATCTGGTTCCGCCGGATCCAAAAATTTGATCCGTACATCCCTAATCTAATTCTTCAAAAGAATTCATCAGACCTTTATTATTGAGGAAGGGAGGGGGGGGGGGGAATGGTACTTGGCCCCTCAATAAAATTATTTCCTTGTGCACATCAGTGTATAATTAAAGCCTATATATAGCATAGTAGGACTAGGATTTTTTAAGGGGCCAGGTTTACTGCCATCAAATAGCTGGAGAGGACCCAGGGATGCTGGAGCAGAGGGATGGGAGGGGCCCTTGGAGCAATGGCCAGTACAACTCTGTTCTATATACAGTTCTATGCGAGCAGTTTGACACGGGTGAGTTTTTTCGGCTTTACCTGCGCTTTACAGGCGAGTTTGAAAATGACAAAATTAGGAGATATTTTGTTCAGTTTCACAAGCCATCGCCACTGCGAAACAATTTATATTAGTGACGTTATAACATAGTGTCATTATAACATCAAAATATTGTTGTGCCCGTTCAGTTAAGTAATCAATGAAAGGTCTGAATTGAGTGAAAACGTTCAACAATATCAGAAACGCAATGGGAGTTTGAAACATCATATCGAAGTATTATTAGGGCCTACATGAATAGTATGTGAACATCACATCGGATTATTCACATCGGAATATTATTAGAACATCACATAGAAATAATGAAATTCATTCATAAATTTAAAAACGACAAGTCGTAACTAGAAATAAAGTTTTTACTCTCCTTCGAGTTTAGTGTTTTCCTTTTCAATGTGCAGATTATTTTTAGTCGCTAGTGCAATATTGCTTGTACTTTTTCCCTTTTCTGTTATTTTTAATTCCAACATTTTGTAACCTACATTTGTGTATGTAAATATAATCTCGGTGAAATAGATACATGCCATATAATCTATCCATCGAATATTTCAAAAGCATGTCAAGTTATAAAAGGTTAGCAAAATTGTTTCCCAACCTCAAAAAATGCAATTCCTTAGACGAGACAGAAAAAGCTGCACAATGTTTATTGCAGCAAACGGCTACTTGTTAGGACTTTAAAATTACGGGAAAATATGTACAAAGCGCACTTAAAAAAAGTATGGGAGAATACACAACAAAATTAACAACATCAACTTACTCAGATATTTATATTCTGAATATTAAAGTCTTGGTCCAAAAAAAATGTTTAAAACTTTAACAAAACAAGTTTCCAACGTTAATGAAAATTTTGTTGAAACTTCTCCATCATAGAAAATAAAAATAATAAAAAAATATGTAAAAGCTGTAAAACTGCAAACAAATGCTATTTCCTTGTTTTGAAAACGTATGTTCTACTTCCATCTTTGCACATAACAAAGAATGAAAAAACTTCCATAAAGTTCCGAGCAGGAAGCTGTCGCCCCAGTTAATAGCCGCCAAGCTAATGTATAGCAAATTATTACCACATATCACATCGCATCAGTATGAATTCTACTTTTTAACGCAAAATCATTAGAACTGTGTCAGAAAAACAACAAAATATCTCGTTCAATGCCTGCGTCCCCCTTCACATGTTACTACTTCTGGGTGGTTTAAAACCTGGCGACAGGTTTCCTCAAACCCCTCGGCCACACAGCGCTAAGTTGTTGAAGACAACAATACCAAAACCGGGAGGGGGAGTGGACATCTAGCATTTTGTGAAGTGAGAAATATGAGGAAATTCACTGAGCACGGGAGAGGGAGGATGGAAGCATCCCCTTATCTTCAATCGGGGAAAACAAATGAAAATGGGGAGGGGGAAGGACAATATCATATACCAAGTATGTTTTTCAGTAAAAGGAATTCCCCAATTCAATGTTTGGTGATCAAATTTGCCGTTTGAAACGGAGATCTTAATAAAGAACCATGGCAATGCCGCCTCTATACCTTTGTAAGTATTTCCCTTTATATGTAAAAATCGTAAGTTATTTCCCTTTAAATGTACCAATCTTAATTAATTGGACCGTGCTTGGCTAAAGTCTAGGCGCAGCTGGCGTCAATTTGTAAACAAATCTGTCAAAGGTGCTGGGAATGGGGCAGCTGCATTATTTATGATTCTTTAGAAGTTTGCCGTGTTTTTGCGGTATGTGTTTCATAGAGATTAATGTTATTGGAGTTTGATGTTCGTAAGTTTCGGGTAAGAATTAGAATATATCTGTTGGAAGGAAGCACATTTTCGCACTATCTAATTTATGAAGAAATAATTTTGCACCTGGGCTTATCAAAAAAACAACATTTATGTTTCTGTTTACTTACGTTGCTGATTTTGAACATTCGGACATAGATTTTGAAGCATTCTTTTCAACATAGAGGTCTACACTGAGTAAAGAGTGCTTAGTTCAGAATTTTATTTTTTCTCATAAAATGTGTTCTTAAATGTATACAACTAAATCTTTTTTGGGTATCACTACATCAAGTCAAATTTGCAATCTGCTTGATGTAAGTTGACTGCGTTCTCCCCAGGAATGCATCAAATCATAGAGCTTAAGGAGGCTTTCCCAGCTATGTCAGAACCCACAACCCCCTTGCCCTAGAGGGATGAATGGGGTAGGAGGTACCCTTCAAAAGTTGAGGGCAGACCGGGGCAGGAGTTACCCTTTTAAAAGTTGTATGAAATTATTCTAGGTGAACGAAAACATTTAGGCCCTATTTAAAACTATACTTATAATTGAAGCAAAGAAAGATGGAAATCGTCAGAATGTCTCAGGCTTTTTCAAGTAGACCTACATTCGTCTTTATTGCTGTACTTTTAATATGTGCATTTGCCATTTCACAATAGCTACTCTGAGGTCCCGCCCTATATTCTTATATGGTATTCGTCTCTTTTGTCGGACTGCTTGAATGTAACTTTTGAGCTTACTCGTATACAGAAAAGGAAACGCCCACTAATGAGCATGAACAGTATTGCCCCACTCTGCACCAAATCCATATTTTCTTCATCAAAATGAAAAGCTGTACTTCCAGCAATATTAATACAACTCATGATTTGATATCAAACTGAATTATTTTGTATTCCATAAACCCACTTTGTAGTCGTTGTTTTGGAAGGTTTTTGATCATGTCAGACTTCAGTTGTGCAATACATTAAGCTATCAACTTCGAAAATTAAAGAATAAAATTTGGTTCAACATTGTGTTTCAAACATTTAGCAGTGATAAACAATATTTTCAGTCAGTCAGTAATCCTGTTTAACGAAAATGAAGACGTGTATCTGAACATTTTATTTCTACACTCTAAATGCATTTCTCGAACGATGTATAGAAATGATATTATTCATATACAGTACTGCTGACGTAGAACTACCGCATACAAAATGTATAGAATCGAATAACACCGTGTAACTAAGTATATTCCCTCGTAATACCGTAGACAGTTTTAGCTGTCGCATAAGCCCCATATAATCCTCGCATAAGCCCCGTATAAGCCACGTAGACACTCCACGCAGAGTCACGTATAATCCGCCCCCCAAAATATAATCCCTGCTTTAACTTTTTAAGCATAAACGTGTGTAATTCCCGTAAAATCCTTCTTACATCGATTTTCGGAAAATCACCAACCTAACCACACACATACACCACTGATTAACTGTGTACACCCTGGCGTTGGCCCGATGAGCAATGTGCGTAATTAATGGCCATTAGTTAGTTGTCCATGATTTGAGAAAGTTACAGCGAGATTGGTGAAAGATTACTAACGTAATTCTAACCTTGGCCTAGAGTATAATATTTCTCATTAGGGTTACAGACAGTTTTTAAGCATATTCTGTTCCATTTCTCAGGTAGTTGAAGCTTGAATCTCTAGTTCAATATGGCTGGCCTAATGTTAAATTCTATTTTGGGTTTATACACTGAACTTTGTATACTATAGTATGCCCAGTGCTGTAATGTTCTTATTTGGGATTTATATACTGAACTTTGTATACTATAGACTGCCCAGTACTGTAATGTCGTTCCGGTTTTTGGCCTAAGACAACGTGACGTTTTCACGAATTTCTTATGAGAAAACGTGCAATTTAACTTAAGTTGTTTTATTCTCATGGAGATCAAATATTCTAAAAACGTATGCTTACTTTTAATATCATTTCATTCGAAATTTTTAGCCAAATAACGCCTAACTTTGAAGGTCACTGTAGCAGTAGTGACAAAGATAAGAATCTTAATATTAGTGTGAAATATTGTTCAATTTTTTAACAAACCTAATTGATTGTACTGGACATTTTTATTAGAATTGTTTTAATAATATTATTAACTTTATCTTAATGCATTGCCTTCTTGCCTTAACAACAAAAAATAGTAGTTGGTACACCCCCACCTGCACACTCATGCTATAGGCCTCTTTCCCTTTGTATCTCAAAATTTGACGATCTTTTACGTTAACATTATATTAACGTTCTTCTTAAGCACTACTTCCATTTTACTATAATTCCATGAAATCTAATGCTTTTCTTCCTCTTGTTTTTTTCTTCAAAGGAGGTAAGTACACAGTACTTTGATGTTTGAGATTTGTTTACTGTTAATTATCAGTTTCTTAATCCCAAGAACAGTTTGTTTGATAAAGATACCATTGACTAAATTTGGTTTATACATTATGTTTCTGCATGAGTGTTATAATTCCGATATCTCAGTGCAGGGATGGTGGAGCATTGAAAATATTGGAGGGGGGGAGGAGGAGGGGGCCTAATTAGTCCGGGTAACATGATGACACATGTTCACCTAAAATTATTGGGGGCTGAAGCTTCTGGCTGAGCCACCCCTGCAGTTTTGTTTCATATACCTAACCCTTAAACAAAGAAAGATAACATTCACATACATCTTGTTTTCTGCATGAATTTTATACTTGAGATATCTGTACATATTATGCAATAGCTTGTTAATTGTGTGACTCACCCTACCCCCCCCCCTCCTCCCGGAGTCATTACACCAACGTGGGTTGACAAAAAATGTACATTGACGCACCCCTCAGTCACTTAGGTGAATGACATTTTTGTGAAATGACTTACCCCAAATCAATCACATGTAGAAAGTCAATGGGTCTGAAGTAAATTAATTGACCCACCCCAGAATCACTCTGGTGATTGACAATTTGGTATAATGACGCACATGTAAGTCACTATTTCATATGTCAATGACTCACCTTTGACTGACATTTCCTGGCGGTAGTAGGGAACTAGGGGCGAGTCATACAAGTGACAAGTGCATTATACATTGTAGGCCTACAGTTAAACAACAAAGCATTGATTTCCAGGCGCGGATCCTGGAATTTCATAAAAGGGGGAGGGAGTGCCCATCAGTTCTCACTAATTTTTGTTCTGTTGTGCATGATGTTTGATGCAGAACTCAAAGACGTTATTCTTCTCACACTATAGCTCTATGCTTATGTAGATATCAACCATAATTTCAAAAATGGGAACTTTTAGCAAAAAAAAATACTTCGAAGGGTATGTGGTCTATAGGGGGAAGGGGGGCACACCCCGTAGATCTGCGCCCAATTTCATTCGAGCCAAATGCTATTTCCTTGATGTATTTCCGCTACCGTTTATACCATGTCCTTTCCCGACATGCATTCAGTACATTGCCGTGCAGTACCATAAAATCTCTTTCAGTGTGGCATTAGTATGGCTTATATTCACTAGTTTCTTTCGAAGGGATTGTTCTTATAAATAAGTGACCTTTTTAAGAATATTTATTCAACATGAGATTAAAACCATAATTCTTAAATTTCATGTTTTTTCTGAGAAATTCATGCAGCTGTCACATAGTTCCATGTGAGAAATCAGAACGACCATGCAGACCTAACGTTAGTTAGTACAAAATACAACAGGTATAATAAGTTGTTACACTCGACTTCAAGTACAACAGTATCGTATAAGATTACGCCAGTTTTATGCTCTGTATTTTCGAATGCTGTTGTGAACGTATAATAGCCTCAAATAGTGTAGGAAATTTGGCTAACACTTTTGTCAACACTTTTAGTTGCTTATTGTACATACAGGGTAATGTAGCCTACCCGTTATATACCAAAATCATGACTTTACATTGTGTACAGATTTTCTGTTAATTCACAAAACAATCAATAAGTGTGGAGTACTTAAAAAGCTTGTATAAAAATCAACGTTTCTCTATGAGTATAATGCGAATACAATCCCTATTCATACGATCGTCTTACACTTTTGTATACATATATAATCCCCCTTCATTCCCCAACGAGGCGGCGCCAACCAAATAATAATACAAATAGAATGATAAGAATACTAATTGTGGGACAAACGTGACTTTATTATAGAAGAACACTTAACTAACAATATGTTATGTTATTTAGCCTAGACTACAAACAGCCTACTGTACAGTATGGTAGTGAATGTAATGATAACAGTGTACAGAATGAATTTTATTTGTTTGCTTGGTAAATGACTAAGCCACAGAAGGGAAACAAAAGTAGATTGTTGTGCATTTTCCAATGGACAAATGTTTTTAAAGGGAAAATGCACCTGTAGTTGAGCTTGATTTCTACTTACAGTATACCAAATCTACTCTGTTAGTTTGTTGAAGATTTGTTTAATTTTGGTGCACAAGTTACGAGACCAAGAACTTGCCAGATTTGAAATTTAAATTTTATTTTTTGTGCAAAATTTGCAAGAAAAAACAAATGATTGACATTTTGATAAATGAAATAAAAGGAAACAAACAGAATATGCTTTATAAAGCTTTGAAAAAATGTATACCTTTGTATAACTTTAAATGTATAACTTGTAAGTTAAAATTATCATGAAATCAAAATTGTAAACCTTAGACTCAGGATTATTTATAGGCAGTGGGATATATTAGTCCACTATATAAACAAATTAAATAAGCTGTTTTCTCCCATAATTGTTCACTTACTGTAGGAAACATAAGAGATAGAGAAGAGAAGAGGCTGTAATTTTGTTGGCAGAAAAATTGCAATCTATTGTTTAAATTTTGATCTGTGTATTTTCATTGGCCATTGAACTAAAGAACTTTGGACAACTTAGAAAGGTTGATATACTGTAGACTTGTCTATTTAGTTTGTCAAATCCATCCAAGACTTGAGTAAGTACATGACTTCTATGAGTGACTTAATTGTGCTGGAGATGTAGACATCTGCTCAATGGAAATTATGATAAAATTTACTTGCAAATATAATTGAGTTAGTTGTTTGTATGTAACTTGTAAGATAATTGTAAGATGATTTTCAATTGTATAGAGAACAACTAATGTTACTTAATTTCATGCATTTGTTTTTCTTTCAGGAGGGCCACCACAAGTGACAGGGGAGAAAAATCTTATCAGCCATTTTGGGTTACAGCACAGTTTTGACAAGTTTTCCAGTAAAAAAGTCAAGGAACAATTGAGTGCATTCCTCCCAGGACTCCCAGGTAATGACTTAATTGTTTACGCATTACTATAATCAATTGTTGTGTTCCTGCTTGCCTACAGTACTTGTTATTCAATGTTGAACAAGAAGACCTGTAAAGCTTCTGTCTCTCAAAACTCTGACAGCATTGGTCACATCAAGTTACCTTAGCGATATCTTTTATACAAAAAAATTGCTTTAGTAGTACTGTAAATAGCTTTAAGGTAACCAGTGGATCAGATGCATGTAAATTGTATATTGTAATTGATCTATGTTTATTTTTTTCTCTGCAGGCAGGATATTTTTTCTCCAAAAAGGATATCAGAAATGTTCAATTGATATATATCAGGTATTATATTCTTTCAAGGGTATTATTCACCAGTTGTTTTTGTTCCTACTTCAGGTATGATAGATAGTCCTGGCTCTCAGGACAACAGCAGTTTACAGCATTGCATTGAGAAACCTCCAATCGGAGGAAAGCCACTTGTTCTACTATCAGGTCAACAGCTCACTGCTTTCAAGCTATACCCAGGCCCAGTAAGTATTAGGCTGCCTGTATGGTAGGGTCAGCAAAAGACATTAATAGTATTACGGGTCATATCTGTGGTTTATACTATCAATAATATATATATAGAAATTAAAATTCTTATGAAAGAGTGTGTGGTAGTAATTGTGTATTATATTATTTAAGGAATTAAGTTATTTAGTAAGTGTTTTAGCCATTTTCAGTGAAATATGTTTTGTTAAACCTTTGGGTGAAAAATCTATTGTGAACAGATTTGATTAAAAAATGTGTAATTTTTGATTATATTATCATTTCACAGAATGAAGTGTTGGTATATTTATGTATGGAAGTTTGTGTGAAGGTGTAATAGTTGCTTACATGTATGTAATTTCGATGTATCACATGTTAGAGAGCATTTTCTATCTGTTGATGAGCTTTAGCAGGAGGAGCTGCTGTTATTTAAACTACTATCCATCATGTAACTTTGAAAAGACAATGTAAAGTACTGTACTTGTCTAATAAAAGATAATGCTAAGAATTTTAACTCAGTAGAAAAAATGGTTTATGAAGTTTCTCTATATTATCATTCCGTAGATATCTGAGCAGTACAAATGGCTCCATAGTCAACCACCTAAGAAGCACAAGAGGAAAAAGCAAAAACGAGACTTCCGACCCCCAGAAGCAGATCCAACATCAGGAGGAGGTAAACATTTAAAATATACATTGTAACATATTGTTTTGTGTTGAGCAGGAGCAGGAAAATAACATGCTTTTTATGAATGAACCCCAAAACCGTAAAAAAAAAAAAAACACCAACTATTGTGGTGTAGAAGAAATTGAATGTTTGGATTTCATAAGATGCAATTTTCTAATATATAAGTCTCTTGCCTTTTGATCCTGTTGCAGAAATATCTTAATATGTAAGTGATTGTCATGAATTTTGATCAAATATTTATTTAAGTGTTCTAAGATACTTAATGTGGCCTTTCAAGATGACAGTCATTGAAATGCTATGATTTATACCCTCTGTGTGTGTCAATTGGAATCACAACAACTCATGGAAGAAATATTGATTCACTCAAGTTACTCCCAAAGATCAGGCCAGCATAGCTGTAGCAGCCATCCACCGAGGCTTTCCAGTTGGGTCAACGGTCACAGACCCGCGACCACTGGAGAAGTTAGCGAAAAGAATGTTCTTCTTTATTTCATTTCAGGCCATTAACTTTGATAAGCTTTTTTAGTTTAGGGTTAATGTACATTGTATGCTATACGGGCAGTTAACTTTAGAAAGCTTTTACAACTGTGTAGCCCCTGACCAATGATCAGCGTGGCAAGTGTGAATGCATGTGTAACATCGCGCTGTTAAAGTCTGACATCAGAGTATCAGCGTATGAATAATGGATCATTAGTCGATCAACGTGAACAGTAGGCAGGAAAACTGTCCTCTCGTTACATTGTTCAGGTGCTCACTGCAGATGGAAGACCTTGCTAGCGTGAGTCTAGGTTGGCTACGAATTAAGTTTGTTTAAACCTTTCTGACTTACTTACACATGGGTAAACCGGGCTGGTTGCAGAGACCTGCATGGTTGAAAAGTGTACAGACAACACAACTTTGTGGGTCTGACTGGTACTATTAACTCTGGTTAACGACTTAAATAAGTGGCCGTTAATGCATGCCGTATACTATACGGGCCGCTAACTGCATAAGGGTTTGAGCAGTAAGACGGCTTTGAGCAGTAAGACGACTTTGAGCCATAAGACGGCGGAGCCGTTGGCTACAGCCGTGGGCTACAGCCGTGGGCTACAGCCGTGGGCTACAGCCGTGGGCTACAGCCGTGGGCTACAGCCGTGGCCTATAGCCGTTGGCTACAGCTACTATACTATTTAAGTATTATAGAGCCGTATGGATTTATGATAGCATTAACATACTATGTATGCTATACGACCCGTTAACTCAAGTTACTTCTATTCACCACGGAGCAACAAAGCTAGTGGCTACATGTGGAGGACTACCGCCATACTCAATACGCATCCCTGCTAGAATAACTATAAGTATTATGGAGCCATACGAATATACGACAGCGTTAACGTACTACGTATGCTATACGAGCCGTTAACTCAGATTACTTTTTTCACCACGTAGCTACGAAGTTAGTGGCTACATAATATAATAATATAGTATAATTTATTTATATAGCGTTTTTAATATACAAGTACGTGTATTCAAAAACGCCTTACAAAAAACAAAAACAAAAAACTAGAATAACATGTATAAAAGATACACTTAATGCTCCGCCAAAAAAATCAACACTTAAAATAGAACCTAAATAAATGGTTTTCAGTGCTCTTAGAAATTTTATGTGATTATCGATATTGCTCATATAATTAGGAAGATGATTCCACCAATGAGGCCCTACCCGTGCAAATGCCCTCCTCCAAGTGTTGTGTGTTCTATAATTGGAACATTGAGCCAGAACGATTGCGGAAGTTCTGTGTAGGTCTTTTACAAACAATGAGTTCCCTAAGATACTGGGGTGCTTTACCTCGGATGCAGTTGAAGACTTGAACTAAAACTTTGTACTGGATACGCATCTTAACAGTGAGCCAATGAAGGGAGTGTAAGATAGGTGTGACATGATTACATGTGGGGGACTACTGCCATAATCAGTACACGTCCCTGTTAGAATAACGGCCTGGAAACTTGTAGCTATTGGCTACTTGTACAAGAAGAAAATTAGCTTCCGTGAAGCTACACTTTCTATAGAGTTTGATCTCTTCACTTTACCACGAAGCTGTACAGTTAGTGGGTACACTTCTGGGTTTACTGTACGCTGTACGTTACCCCGTTTAATTCCTATGGAACCATATGGACTTATTCACTGGAGCCCTATGGACCCGTAAAGCTTACCTATGGACCTGTACCGGGCCGTTGAATGGACCCGTAAAGCAGTGGCACGGACCTGTGAATTCGCTTTATGGCGCCGTATTGACCTGTAGGGGGCCATTCAATGGACCCGCAAAGCCGTGGCACGGACCTATACGGAACCGTGAATCCGCTTTATGGACCCGTACAGGGCCATTTAATGGACCTGTAAAGCCGTGGCCAGACCTCTACGAGGCTGTGAACCTGCTTTATGAAGCCATATGGACCCGTTCAATGGACCCATAAAGCCATGGCACTGACCCGTACGGAACCGTGAATCTGCTTTATGGACCCGTACAGAGCCATTCAATGGATTCGTATGGAGCCGTGGTATGGACCCGTGAAGCCGCTTTATGGACCACTTCAATGGAGCCATATGGACCTGTGAAAGTAATCTTATGGCTCTTCTGTGAGCCGTGAAGTTACTTGTAACTTTCTTAAGACGCCGCATTTGTGGTCTTAACTTTCCCTGTGCGGAACTGTGGCCCACAGCGGTGTTATAAGAGGTCACTTACCACTACCCGTGACCCACTGACTCAGTAGCATTGAGATGTGATGCACTAGTATTGTGGTTTATCTTAGGTTACTTTGTAAAGATGCAACTTATATAACCCTCTTAAGATGCCACCTTTTGTGGTCCTAATGGTCCCTGCGTGAACCGTGGCCCACAGCGGTGTTATAAGAAGTCACCACTACCCGTGACCCACTGACTCAGTAGCATTGAGCCGTGACACACTGGTATTGTGGTTTATCTTAGGTTACTTTGTTTAGATGCAACTTATGTACTTATGTACTTATAGATTATACCTGTGACCCACTCACTCAGACTGAGCATTGTGACACACCGGGTGGTTGGTCAGTATAAGTTAATAAAGTTGAGTACTACCTGTGACCCACTGACTCAGTAACATCGAGTCGTGACGCACTGGCATAAGTAGTTGACTTTGTGAGATTAAGTCATGTGGGACATAGGGTATGATGCCATGTGGGACATGGGCTGGGATGCCATGTAGGATATATGGTGGAATGCCATGCAGGATATAGGGTGGAATGCCATGGGATGGAATGTCATGTGGGGTATGGTATGGGATGTCATGTGGGGCATGGGATGTCATGTGGGACATGGCGTCCCACTCCTTTCAACAAGTCATTTGCATATAAGTTATTATATTAACTGACACTTTCGTATATATTATGCTCAATCAGGGACTGTGGTAGCTAGGATGAGACTTATGGAGCCTATGGAATGTCGTGTGGGACATGGGGTGGGATGCCATGTGGAACAGGCTGGAATTCCATGTGGGACATGGTGGAATGCCATGAGTAACACAGAGTGTGACATAGGTTGGGATGCCATGTGAGACATAGGGTAGGAGGCCATGGGATGTGATGCCATAATGTAGGATGTTATTGGGACATTGGGAGGGATACCATGTGGATCATATGGTGGGATCTAATGTGGGATGCCATGTGGGACATCAGGTGGGGCGCCACTGATGTGGGACACATGGAGGGATGTCATGTGGGACATATGGTTGGATTAATGTATGACATACATGTAGGATGGGATCCATGTGGGACATAGGGTGTGATGCCATGTGGGTTATAGGGTGGGATGCCATGTGGGACATATGGTGGAATGCCATGTGGGACATACTGTATGGTGGAATGCCATGTGGGAGAAATGGTGGAATGCCATGTGGGACAAGGCATGGGATAGGATGTCATGTGGGACATAGGGTGGGATGTCATTTGGGACATGGGATGGGATCCATGTGGGACATAGGGTGGGATGTCATGTGGGTTATAGGATGGGATGCCATATGGTGGAATGCCACATGGGACAAGGGATGGGATGGGATGCCATGTGGGACATACTGTATGGTGGGATGCCATGTGGGAGGTATGGTAGAATGCTATGTGGGAGATATGGTAGAATGCCATGTGGGAGATATGGTAGAATGCCATGTGGGACAAGGGGTGGAATGCTATGTGGGACATGGGATGCCTTGTAGAACTTAGTGTGTGGTGTCATTTTTATAATTGGCTGTGTCATATGATATGGGTGTCAATTTGCATGGACATGTGAACCATGACGGTATTTACCGTTCTAGTTTTTGTTGTATGGAGTTGTTGCAAATGTCACTATAATTGTGTGGTATACAAAAAACAAAATTAAAGAACTGCAAAAGTTTTTGCTCATCATGTGTAGGTAAGGTAAAGGATTCACTTGTTTTACAAGGCATTTATTTCAAGAAATTGGAAAAGTGACAAAAATGGGGCACATGGTATTTGCCATGTAAATTTCTCATTTTGAGTTATTACTGAATTTGATCAATTCTTAAAAACTCTTGGGCAGAAATAAAATTTAAAAAATATCTACGAGCATTTTTGGGATTAACATTGAAGAATTGAAATAGAACCGCTTGTGATGCTATGCGAGTTTGTATGGACATCAGCGGAACCCTTTCTTCTAATGTAATCGGATGTACCAGTTCTTGATGACTTCAGCCTATTTTCTTTCAGGCACTGAGGCTGGAGGTGATGGAGTTCATGATATGAAAAAACACAAAAGGAAGAAGGAGAAAGGAGAGAGGAAGGACAAAAAGAAAGACAAGAAGAAGAAGAAGGTAGGTGCAATGGTTTGATATTAAAGGAAACTTGAAGTCATTTTACTTCGCTATTCTTTACATTTTGTATTTGATAAAGAAGTGTAGAGGAAACATCACCTAAGCAGCATGTGCCACACTTGATGTTAGTAAAAATATTAATATAAATTAATTTTATTAGGAAGCTACTATTTTAAAAATAATTCTTTAGTGACATATTTGTAGTTCTCCATACAAACAAAACATTTGTTTTAAATGTATGCAAGTAGAGCCCTACTGATTTGGTATTATGAATGAAATAATCAATGTATATGTGTCACAAATGTTAGGAAAAGTGGTGGAGCAATTGCTCAGCGAGTTAGGTCATGTTGATCAACAAAAATGGTCTCTCTTACATATTTAAATATGAATCAAATATCACAAAAGCTAGCTTGCTTCTGTGTTACATACGAGTTCACATATTTGTTTTAAAATTTGTATTAAAGTATGTGCAATTGTCATTCATTGTGTGATAAAAAAAAATGATAAAAGATAGACAGTATCCAGAATGGTAAACCTCAGAATACAATGAACCATTCTTAAAGATTTGCAAATGTTGTACAGAAAGTGGAAATAAATGCATGTGTTGTATCCCACTTTATGTACCAGCATGTTCTTGAGGTAGAATAAAGGTATGTGTTGAATTTGCATTAAGATTAAGATTTTTTTTTTTATCATTACAGTCAAAATCAAGTCCAAAGCATGCAAATGGTGGACAAACACACAGTGGCAGTGGACCTGGAAGGCCATGAATTTGGACCATGTAGTATGAAGCCTGGAATAACTGCTTTGCCATGAATTACACTTTCTGTGAACTGTGGTAGAGTGTATGGCATAAATACTATCAGTCTTGCCAGTGGTGATATGATATTTTTCATATCAAAATTACCATACTTTAGCAGAGATTGTGACTGTGTTGCAAGTTTGCCCATAAAAGTTGACAAGAATAGAAGGTTTAACATACATCGTGGAGGAGGAAACTGCAGTGACATTTTGTAAATCACTTGATGAAACACATCAATGTTTGAATGTGTAGTCATCCATCACAAAGCTGTAATTCAAAATACATCCAAGTTGAAGAGTTGATCTGAAGGTATTGAAGTTGGTTTTCCTGGATTTGGGAAAACTTTTTGACATTACTTTGCAGAAAGACACACAAGTGTGGGTGCAGCGTGCTCAGTTTATCAGTTGTAAAGTTTAGGTTTTAGAAATATAATTTTCAAAGTATTTATTGTATATTTCATAGCTGTGAGACATGATATCAAACCCTTTCCTTTATCCTTGTATTTTTTCTTCCTTATTTTAACAAATATGATATTAGTGAAAGAGGAAACGTAAATACAGAAATGTAATATTGTAGAATGTATTACAAATATTTCCTTCAATCAGAAGATTTGGAATTTTGATTCTTTAAAAAGTAAATTACATGTAGTAGAAGGTGGTAAATCAGAAGAGACATCCTATAGTGTATTATATGCACTCCTTAATTGTGTAGTTTATAATTACAAAACAGAATAAAAAATAACTGACAATGCAATATTGTACAAATTGGGACTACAGGGGCATAATGTAAGTCTCTTGTAAAAATTCTTATTCAACAACTAGATGTAACTGTGTCTGTGATATGGCTTCACCTTCCTCGTATCTTTGTTAAGTCATGGAAAATCATTTGAAAGTTAATGCCATTTGGCAAGCTCAAATCTGATCTTTTATAGAGGTAGAAATGATGTATAATTTCAGTTATGCCAAAATCAGGTTTTATTATTACAATAAAGGAATTTTATGTGGGCTAGAACAGACAGCTAAAAGAAGTTTGACACAAATAACTCTTGTAATAAATTTCTTATTGCAATAGAGACAGTACGTGCTTACAGTAATATGATTAAAACCAATAACATTTCATTTTAGTAGCAGTCGTATTCTGTAAAGTTTGTATGGGGATTGGCAAGCATTAAAGGTAATGAGTATGAAGGTTAATGGCAATAATTGATCACTTCTTTGTCTGTGGTATCTTTGTCATTAATGTTAACCTGGTCTGATAACGTCCTGTCGAAAATCTCCAGAATGTAATTAACTATAATTTCAATATATTATTTATTTTTATTAACTTAATTTTAAATCTGTTCTTGTCCACCAAGTTTATTTGTGCGTATTAATTAGAGATTAATTATAAAAAAGTATAACAGATTATTTATCCTTGTGATGCATCTTGTCCACTGCAAGGTGTGTGGAGATCACCAGGAGTACTGTGATATCAAATTGAAGAAAATAATAGTGTGTATTAATTAGAGATTAATTATAAGGTTTTGAAAGTAAAACAGATTATTTTCCTTGTGATGCATCTTGTCCACAGCAAGGTGTGTGGAGATCACCAGGAGTACTGTGGTATCAAATTGAAGACATTCAGGTGGCTTTCATGAAACCCAAATAGATGTAGTTAAAATGTTTTTGTATTTAGAAGAATTTGTTCAAGTTTAACTTTACCTAACTGACGTATTGAGGGTAAGTTAAATTTGACAAATTACTTCACATACTGTATAGTAGTTTCTTTAGTGTGAATCTCTTATTCTCAAAATACTGACGTTCTTTACCTGGAAAAAAGTTTTTATTAAACAATGTATTTGAAAGTAGGTTTGATAAATAATGCTAATATTTGTTTATTTCATCATGTAAAAAACGCATCTAGTTACCAAATGCTGTACAGCAGTTATGTGATGCATTGGCTCAATTGCCTGTTTTTAAAGGAACATCACAATAAATAGGGAATGATGTAGCATAGTTTCATTTCGATATCTATTTGATGTAGAATGTAATGGCATATTTGTAAATAAAGAAGTCAAATATTTGTACATCTGCATATCTGTTTAATGCTTCTTGCCATCAGCGTTGTGATCCATTTTTTAAACGTGATATTTTGTAGTCTCTGCACATGGCAACATACACACTTGATACTTGTAGCCAAAATTAAGTGGAATACAAAACTAATATCACATGCATCATTTGAGCAATATCAATTTGGCCTCCTTGTAGTTAGGCTGGCCAGAATATTTCTGGATGTGTAATTTTGTGGCTGGCATCTTGTTCTTGATACATACAGATTACAATTTGGGAGAGAAAAAAAGAAGACAAAAATACATAAAATATTTTGTTTTAAGATTTTTCTTTTAACAGATGAATATACAAACACAAGCTTCTAACTCAATTACGAAAAAATACACTTTGCTCTACCTTTCTACTGAAGAGAAAATGCAGAATTACTTTTTAAATAATTCACATAACTTGGAAAACCCTGAGTTAAAATAAATATAAAAGGCATTTATTTATATCCTGTGAGATAATCAAACATTTCATGAATATCCAAATGCATTTTCAATCAATCAAAATAGAATCTACTGTAGACTAATTAGGAGTAATAATTGTGTACACTCTTAAGTTTGGGACACAGGCCATATTTATTTGATGATAATCTTGTCCACCAGGAAAATAAGCTTAATATTTAACAAAATGTTGTAGCATCAATGCAGCTAAGCATACCAATTTGGCAAGAACTAATCATCAAACTTCTGAGTAGCAATTTTAAACTAAAGAACAAGACATGTAACAAATGGTATTAATACAAATGGAGCCTTCACTTCCTATAAAATTACTATGCTGTATTTTAAAGATCCAAAAATATCTGCAATGTACGCTCTTAACACTGATCTTCACTTCCTGCTATTCCAAACATAAACAAAACACAATAGGAAATGGTCTTTACATATATAGAGCAATGGTTTATGTCAATTACTTATTAAGATCCTTGGGATGGTAGTGTATACTTTGAACAGGCAGTGTATATTGAAAGCCATGGAAAAACATCAAGCGGATGCAAAATCCAAAGCATATATATATTTCAGACCTGCTGTCAGCTTTTCTGCTTGACATGAACCATCTACAAAATCTGATTAACTGTAACTCAAAAACTTATATTCTTCAAACTGAATACTATTAAAATTTGAATTTAATTCATGTTCTAATAGTTATATAAATATTAGGTATATCTATATATATATATATATATAAATAAATATATATATAGATATATATATATAGACATATATATAGACATACATATATATATATAGACATACATATATATAGACATACATATATATAGACTATATATAGACATATATATATAGACATATATATCGACATACATATATATATATAGACACATATATATAGACACATATATATGTATATATATAGACATGCATATATAGACATGCATATATATATATATATTTAGACATACATATATATAGACATGCATATATATATATATAGACAAATACATATATATATAGAAATACATATATATATATAGAAATACATATATATAGACACATATATATAGACATATACATATATATAGACATACATGTATATATAAATATATATATATATATAGACATGTATATATATATAGACATACATATATAGGTATACATGCATATATAGATATATATGTATATATATATATATATACATATATATATAGATACATATATATATATTAGATACATACATATATACATATATATATATATATAGATATATATATATATATAGAGACATACATATATATAGAGACATACGTATATAGATACATGCATATATATATATATATACTTACATATATATAGATACATACATATATATATATATATGTGTACATATATATATACATATATATATACATATATATATATATATATATATATACATACATACATTCATATACATACATATATATATATATACATATATATTAACATACATATATATATATATATATATACATACATATATATATATATATATACATACATATATACATATATATATATACATATATTTGTATATATATATATATATATATATATATACATATATATATATATATATATATACATACATATATATATATAAATCTATATATATACATATATTATATGTAGAGAAGTTACTATGCATTTGCAATGATCTATTCTCTTGCTCGCAATTGAATTTTTCCTCAATTACTGTTACATATTCCTTTACTGGAATCAAAATAAAAAACATAGCCTCTTGAAAAATACTGAAGGAACGTAACAATATTATACCAGAGCACATGGATACTCTCATAAGACATGTATGCTACCCAAGGATCTGAAGACACCCCACCCCTAAATGATGAAAGAGCACCTTTATGCTGTTAGGGAACCTGAGGCATAAGAAGACGAAAGGCATCAATATTTTCAAGACACCATCATGCAACCTTAGTAACTCATTGTTTCCAGAGATCTTAAATACTTCAGAAAGACTCAACCTCAACTGTCAGAGGGGCAGCATGCTCGACTATTCTAAGCTGATACAGAGAATGGGCTTATTGAGGTATATGCAGAAATAGGGCTAGTAGGGGCAGATGATTTCACATTACTTGAGCTTGGAAGGATGCACTTTCATTTACTCATTTTCACAATATTTTACTACAAGCTTTAAAATATCATCGAGTTGTCACATATATTTTTAAGACTGAAAAAAAGTTAAAGGTAACGACCTCACCCAGTGACTCAGAAAACATGTGAAAGCTAGCACTCCTGATATCTGAAACCTTTATAACTAAAACACTTTTTTAGTTCTATCTATTGAACAACAAAGAAAGAAGAGGCCCTGATTTGCCAATATCATAAACGATTAAAATATTACAAAGCATCCTCATTGTTTTAGCCATTTACCTACCAAAATATACTTTACTCATCTTAAAACATTCTTGAAAGCAAAACAATTTGTCATTTTTCATGATATAATTCACCCCTAACCACCCCACCTCTCCCCAACCTGTACCCTTCCCAACCCATACACATTCCCAGAACTACATCCTGGATTGTAATCCTGGACTTCCAATTTAAGAAAATATGAGTGTCAAGCATCATGAAAAATGTGCTACAACATTATAGCATAATTATGCAAAACAATATTGCAAATGATACAAATCCCCTCACCGCTAATAATGCACCTTCCAGCCTGTCCCACATACCATTCCAACCTCGTCCCAAATGTCATACCAACCCTATGTACTACATGCAATCACACCTGAAAATCAGATCCTGTCATTCCACCACATCCATTCCCAACTGAAATTCAGATAACACCCCACCACATTACCTACATATCATTCCGCCCTGTTCCACATGCCAACCAATCCTGACCAACATGCCAACCTACTGTCCAACATATTTTCTGTCCCACCTGCCACCCCACTGCCCTGCATACAATTCCACCATGTCCCACAAGAAATCGCATCTACATCTGAATTCCTACATCTACTTATCATCATGTCATCTTCTACTCAAGTCCACTTACTGTTTAAGTTCTTTTCATACCCAAGACACCCAATTTCAAATTCCAATGAGGTAAGGAATCTTTGGTTTCCTTCTTCATTCATGGCAAGACGACCATTTCGATTGCTATTCATTTCATTATCATAACAAACCAACTACTCTTAAAAACCTTCTCCATATTTCTTTTCATGCCCAAGCCTCCTAATTTTAAATTCTTTAGAGGTGAGGAAGCATTTATTTGCTTCTTCATTCATTCCAGGACTAATACTCTAATTGATATTCATGTCAGGTATGTCCTTATCATAACAAACAAACTCAGCAACCAACTTTAACCAACAAACAAAGAAAACATTAACCAACAAACAAAGAAAACATTAACAAACAAACAAAGAAAATTTAATCGGACGACGATTCCGATGCCAGGGGTAGTAGACTACTATTCTTTGAATAGTCAAGCTAAAAAAGAAGCATTGCTATGAACCAAAAGAAAAATTCTTGCAACAATGGTTTAGCTCACACAAATATGACAAATAGTTCAGAGCCAACAAGATTTGACTATAATCCTTTATATGTTAATGAAGATGATACTCTGGTTTTCTATTATTATATCAATGGGCACTTGAACTTTGTTCTCATACTTTCTTCAGGTAATAAATACTATTTACTTTACTAAATTATGTTTTACTATTTTGCATGGTTTGCAATGGTTTTCAATTGACAAAATCTGAGGAACAAATACAATTGAATTACATAAAGACTTTGAAGAATGTGGGGATGTGATGCCACTACTATGTCTGAATTCAGTCACTTGGTTACAGGTTTAAATGTATTTTTCACCCAAGAGACCACTCAACTATGATGATGTAAGTTTTTCTGGTGGTATATGTCCCGAATCACCCACACACTTTAATGTTATTCTGCCGCTTGGTCTAATTGCAACCCATGTGATGCTACCATGGTTTAAGCTTATTCTAAGCCAGGCCTCAGGTGGAAACTGCATTGCTCTGGGAAAATACAACAAAATGTAAAAACATGTCATTTTCATGAAAAAATATGTTTTCAAATCTTAAAATCAAACTGCCTACAGTGAGGAGTTTGGTATAAAAAACATTATTTGAGAGAACATGAAAATATGACTTGAATTTCATTTAGTCTGAGCTTTCCTTGTTTATAAAATTCAAGAATTTCTTATTTGCTTTGGGTGCATCATCAGTTGTAGCAAACAACAACAACAATGCTTCCTGGCTAGTTTGTATAAATGAATGATTCATGAGTTATGTAATGTAATAATGCAATTCTTAATTGTCAGATGTGGTCCACAGCAAGTCTTATCTGCCAAGAGTAGATGAAATTAAAATGAAATTTAAGGATTTTTGTTTCCATCAGTCATTTCAAAGAATGTAATTTATACACTTTTAAAGAACATACTACTCTTATTTATTTGTTTTCTTAATATATCATTCTAAAATAATACCAACATCTATTACCTCCAAGCAAGCAGGGGTGTAGCCAGCCTTTCGGATTTACGGGGTTGCCGAGGGAAATATTCGGATTTTGGACCTTTCAGCATATTTTCTGGACCTTTTTACCATTACCATTTTACTTTTTTGGGGCATCGCATTTACCTTATCAATCCCCCTTTGCCCCCTCCCACACTCTCTGGCTAAACTCATGCCAAGCACATGCAAACAACATCTACAAGCATTTAACTGATGCTACTGATCTTTCTTTGATGTAAAAGCACAAATACATTGTACTCATTACAGGTGCTTTACATACCTGCACACAAAGTAGCGGATGACATTAGCATGGCACACAAGTAATTCAAATGAGTCTTCTTTCTGTTCTGGGTCAGCTCTATGGAAGTATTTACGAAAAGCAGCCTCAATGCGAGCACCATCTTCAAAGAACTGCTGAGTAATGATTTTCATTTAAAAAAGAAACACATTAAAAATATAAATAGAACGGTAAATACCGTCATGGTTCGCATGCCCATGCAAATTGACACCAATATCATATGACCTAGACAATTATAAAAATGGCATCTCACCCTAAGTCCCACATGGCATCCCATGTCCCACATGGCATCCCACCTCATGTCCCACATGGCATTCCACCATATCTCCCACATGGCATCCCACCCCATGTCCCACATGACATCCCATCCATCCCTTGGTCCATGTGGCATTCCACCATATGTACCACATGGCATCTCATCCTATGACCCACATAGCATCCCACCCTATGTCCCACATGGATCCCACCCCATGTGCCAAATGACATCCCACCCCATGTCCCACATGACATCCCATGCCTTGTCCCACATGGCATTCTACCATATCTCCCACATGGCATTCCACCATACAGTATGTCTTACATGGCAATCCACCATGTCCCACATGGCATTCCACCATATGTCCCACATGGCATCCCACCCTATGACCCACATGGCTTCACACCCTATGCCCCACATGGATCCCATCCTACATGTATGTCCCACATTAATCCAACCATATGTACCACATGAGATCCCTCCCTATGTCCCCCATGGCATCCCTCCCCGTGTCCCACATGGTATCTCTCCCTGTCCCCCATGGCATCGCACCTTATGTCCCGCATCAGTGGCTTCCCACCTGGTATCCCACATGGCATACCATCTTGTGTCCCACATTGGATCCCACCCATATGTTCCACATGGTATCCTTCCCAATATCCCAATGACATCCTACTTTATGTCCCACATGGCATCACATCCCATGTCGCACATGGCATCCCACCCCATGTCCCAAATGACATCCCATGTCCCACATGACATCCCATCCCATGGCATTTCACCCTATATCCTGCATGGCATTCCACCCTGTGCCACATGGCATCCAACCCCATGTCCCACATGGCATCCCACCTCATATCCCACATGACATCCTATAGGCTCCATAAGAAGTCTCATCCTAGCTATTACAGTCCCTGATTGAGCATACTACGTATAAAAGTGTCAGCTCATATAATAACATATATGCAAATGATTTGTTGAATAAGAAAAAAAGGCAGTCAAATAATTATGCCTAATATAGCCCTTGGTGTATACCACATGGTATATATCATATGTCCCGCATGGCCCCATCCATGTCCCATATGGCATCCCTCCCTATGTCCATGTGCAATCACATCCTGTCAAACTCCCTGACTGAGCATACTAAATAAAAAATAATAAAAAGTCTGGTCAGTTCACATACTGTGGCAACTTTATAAAACTGACCACAATAATAAAGGCGGAGTTTAATAATCATGCCTGATACAACTGTTGGTGCCCAAATATTTTGAAGAATTTTAAGGATTTTAAATCTCCAGTGCTACGAGAGAGACGCTTAATGATCTCTGAAGATTGTTGGAAAATTATATCATTTTACAGTTATTTCCTAAGGAAATATATGTTTTGTAGACTTTTAAGAAAATTAGTCTTCAATCTTGTCTTAAAAGTCTCTGAAAAACTTTAACATTTTTTAAGGAAATTCTAACCTTCCATAAGGATATCTGAAAAAACGTAACTTTTTCTGACGAACTCTGAAGAAATTTTTAACTTTTTCTGAAGAATTCTCAATTTTGTTTAACATTTCTGAGGAAATCTCAGGAAAAACTGTGGACAGCCAGCCAGAAGGACGGACAAAATCGCCATTACATAGGTTTGCATGCAAACCCAAAATGAGGACTTTTGACAGAAAATATTCTGTCTGTAACCTGAAGTTCTACGAAGTCACTTATATAATATACTGAAAAAATATCAATTTCAACTTCAAGAGAGGTATTGAATTATGAGGATAGAAATGCGATACATTCAATAAAGATTAGTGTGTTTATATGACCAGAGAAGAAACCTTCATTAGTGTGCATACACATCACTTAACAAGAAGAATGCTTGCTTCAAATTGCACAGAACATTTACCATACCTTGACTTCAGGTTTCCAGTGTCCAACAGGAGGCTCAGGAGGTATTGGAGCACCCTCTCTCAACATGGAACATTCCTCACGAGGTACATCTGGAATATGCTTCGCTATGATATCTGCAGTCTCCCTGGCCCTTATCATGGTGGAATTGATCATTGTTGTGTAGGGGTGATTTAGCTCACTTAATCTTTGACCTGTTAGAGCTGCTTGATCTTGACCTGATGCAAAATAATTTTATGTTATGTATTATATAGAATTCAGGTTTTTACTTTTTCTCATGCTAATTTTACATTTCATGTACTTGTTAAGCTTAGTATTTGTACAATACAAAACAAATTTAAAGCCTAGCTACTATACCACCACAATCAATTAACATTTGGATGGGAGTGACATTCTACAAGTCTTCAATGGTTTATTTTGCAGAAAAAATTGTTAGAATTACATGCAGATACATGAGCTGCCTACAAGCAGATACAGTACTACATGTGTAAACACTGTTTTTTTCTTTCTCTGAATGCCTCTCCTTCAGAGAGGCAATCATTTTCTACATGTCAATGGTAATCTCAGAGCAAGGAAGTCTCATTAGCAGTTACTGATCAGTAATTGGGTAATTCCACAGTGACTGGAAACCTTTTGAAGGGAAATAGGTTGCATAACCTACTTTATATATGTTCACTAGATTTTTCAATCCTTTGTGACTGACCTGTACCAAGTCACTGAATGGTTTTCCAAAGCTTGTAAAATGTCTTGCTTTGGCCGGATAATATTGACATTATCACTATATGTACCAAAAGAATAATAAATTGACAGTATTTCTTTACATCAAGGAGAAACATACTGCTCCTTTTGCACATTCCAAAACAACATCAATCATTGTGCTATTTTAGCTTCATACATTTAGTCCATTAAAATATTCATCACAACAAAATATATCTGTAAGAAGCTAGAAAAATTCTGGCTTCATTTTTTTGTATTTGAGCAAGAATGTGCACAATATTCATCTTCAAAAACATACCTAAGGTAGTAAGAATTCTCTCTTCATCTATAGCCCCCGTTGTGACATAATTGCCATGCCGAATCATGAGAAGATGTCTTGTGGCTGTTGGTTTTAGTTTATTCAGGTATTCCTCTCTTTCCTCCTTGTTATAGAGAATGGCCTTGCCAGGTGGCTGAGCAAGTGCATCAGGTTCTCTCCTATTAATGTAAAGAAAAATATCAAATAAATATATGGGAATTAGTGATCAAAAATTCAGGTTAAAAATATATGGCAAGTAAAATTCCTTTAATTCTCAGACAGTTACATTCACAAATAACATAAGACTTTAAATCACCTAAAAGCTTTGAGCGTTTAGGATGTGTGATTGCATTATGCAAAAGAAGAGGTTACTTTACCCTTCAAACTAGCGCTTCATAATACTTCAAGTGGATTGGTGGACAAAGGAACTTCGGAGTCAAGAATTGTCACAATTTGATAATCCACTTCAAAAGTTTGTTTGATGAGAGCTTAACGGTACAACGACAATGAGGGTCAAATTGTACCTGAGAGGTTAGATCATTCTAGAGGTAGGAAGAAAAGAAAACGGGGAGAATGAGAGAAATACAAGAACTAAAAGTCAGAAAGTTGGGATTGAGAGAGGACGTGCATGGGTGAAAGAAAAAAAAAAGGAGAAAGAGGGGGGATGGGAGAGGACTAAATATGGTTGTAGAGGGAAGCATGATGAAGGAAGCAGATAATTTTATCCGAAGGGTTTTTCTGGAAGAACTTGGCAATTGACTTGTGGGGAGCGAGGGTAGCTCTGGGAAGGTTGTACAGGGGGCAAGCGTGATGGACTGTGAGGGTGCAATGGCAATTGTTGCAGTTGGGTTGGCGGGAGCCAACAAGGTGGGGGTGAGTGAGGTGGGTGTGACCTATTCTAAGATGGGTAATATGAACATTGTCAACATGAGAGATGTTGTTGATGGTGGGTTTGATCAGAATGGTGGGCTGGATGACATGGAGTTTGTTATCAATTTGGGAGTCCCATGAGGTTTGCCAGCGGACATGAACAAGGGAAGCGATAAGCGGTTTGATGTCAAAAAGGGTTTTGGAAAAATGTGTAGGGAGGAGGCCGAGGGCAAGTTTAGCGGCTGCATCAGCCCTGTCATTGCCAGGGATGCCAACATGGCTGGGTATCCAGAAGAAAAGAATACTTTTCCAGCAAAGGGTGGGCGAAAGGAGTTTCCGGAGAAGGAGGTGGGATGTAAAGTTATCCCATTTAAGATTGAGTAAAGAAGTAAGAACAGCTTTGGAGTCGGAGAAGATGGCAAAGTGGCTGAGCGGAGAGTACTCAATAAAGTTGAGGACAAGGAGGATGGCCTTTGCCTTGGCTGAAAAGATGGACGAGTAGTCGGGAAGTCTGCTACTGAGGGTGATGTCTTGAATGATGGCAGATTTGTAACATCCCTCATGGAGGTTGAAACCACCCCCACCTTCACCAGAAATTTCTTATCTACTAGTTTTTAAAACTGCATTAAATGTTGCCTCTGGGTATTTCCATTATGATCCATTCTCACAAGTATGTTTTTCCTTGTTCATACAAAGGGGAAAGGGGGCATTAATAACCAATAGTTTATGTAGTCTACCACATTTTGAAAAGTGTAGTCATTTCCCATTTTTTTTAGTCAAAATAGACCATGTGTGCTATACAGTCTGCTTTAATTGGACAACATCGATCAACCCCCACCTACCAAACCACTCTCTATGCATCTTAAACCATTCTTGAAAGTGCAAAAAATTTGTCCGATGTTTTTCAGTATATAATTCTGCTCTAACCCGCTCCCCAACCCACCCACCACCTCTCCAACCCGACCCTTCCCAACCCAACAATCTCAGAATACATCCTGGATTGCAAGTCCAGCTTCCAATTTAAGAATATATGTGTGTCAATCAGCATAAAAAATGTGTAAGTATATCATAGCAACCTTAAATATTTTAATTGCTATTCATTTCAGAAATGTCATTATCATAACAAACAAACTCCTCCAAAAACCTTGTTTACATTTCTTTTCATACACAAGACACTTAATTTCAAATTCTTTTCTTGGAAGGACTCTATTGTTTGATTTTTGTTACATGCCAAGACAAATATTTCAATGCTATTCATGTCAGGAATGTCATTATCATAATAGACAGACTCCTCCAAAAACTTTAACCAACAGCTTTAACCAAACAAAGAAACTTCCAAATACTAATAACTGGACGCCTACACCAGCGGTAGTAGAATAGCTCTCACTTTTCTTTGAATAGTCAAACTGAAAATGAAAATGTGTACAATATAAAATATCACTGTGTAAAAAGAAGTAAAAGGGTGAGAGTTTAAAGAGAAATGCTTGGCAAGGAAATATCACTTGTTTTATTTGCCTGCCTCCTAAATAATGGATAAAAAATGACAGCATTTAAAATTCTGCATTTAAATTATTTCATATTGCAGTTTACTTCCTCTAAATATGAAAAATTTCTTATATGTTTTACAATTTTGGTAATCTAAGCAATCGACCCAGCTGATTTAAAATGGTTCATGCATATAGGGGGACAATATGGTAGCCTCCGTGGGAGGTCACTCGGAAAACGTAATGCTAGGCTCAATGAAAAGTCTCATTGCACCTGAAAAATCTTTACAATATCTCACAAACCACAAAAGCATATACCTTCTGACTTAATAACTTCCTTCTTTGTTATTCAAGGATTCGTTTACAGTATTACTTTGGGTCGGAAAAAATAGAACCTAGAGAGATAGAAATCAAACGGGAAAACAAGCGAGTGACTGCAGGAGTTGCCAGCCATTTTTCCATTAAAAAATATATGAATAATTATAAGATAACATGAAGATCGATCAGTTGTGTTGTTCACTTGTCTAATGTAAACATATAAACGCGCAATCTGATTGGCAGATGAAACAACCAAAATGATTCTATGAAAAAATCTTAGTGCAGTGGTAAATCGCTCTATAACAGTATCCCTGATAGGAATAAATTTCATTATTTATAATACTTATAGGTGACCAATTTTCTTGAAACTTTCTGGAATTATAAAAAAAAGAGTGAAAATTTTAAAAATATCAATTTTAGTCAACAATCTAGGATTTTAGGGCAGAAACTGGTTTTTATTTTTATCTGATGGAAAAAATGTGCGGCGTTAAAGAAAATCATGCTTATTAGTCATTTAAAAAAAAATTCTTACCTTCTTCATCAAATTTACTGTTCTTTATCTTCCCATTATTCCAAAATTATTTCAAATTTATACCTTCTCGGGCAATTGTTAAAAAAGCATATAAATCACGAGCTCACAGATTTTGGGTTCTTGTCAGTCATTTTGAATAGAACTAAAGAAAAAAAGCTGAATAACGGCGCAGAGGAATTTTAACAATGTCAAACTTTTTTTTGTCATATAAAATTGGGGTCAAACACGTGCCAATTTCAAAGAAGAATAAAAGAAAATATTTTGTGCTTAAAATACCAAACAGATTTGTTGCACAATGTGTTTCGATAGCCAATTCAAACATTTAAAAGAGATCTTAATCCTAAAACCTAACCCTAAAACCTAATCTTAAAACCTAATCCTAAAACCTCATCCTAAATCCTAATCCTAATCCTCGAACCTAATCCTAAGCTAATCCCTAAAACCTAACTTAAAACCCTAACAAATATCATAAAGCTAGCCCCAAATCCTGAAAAATATGCTTCAAAACTCTTGATGCAACCATAAGGCAATAGAAAACCACTGAAATCAAACCCTAAAATGCTATTATCCCCCCTTGCATCTGAATAAACACTATGAAAAGTACAAAAATAAACTTTCACGCAACCAAAATGAGAATCTACATTAATTATGCACACGTTTTTTATTTATTTGAGTTAAATGGCAACACGGCTTGCACACTCCACTTGTCAGTGCAACAGTAGGCTACATACAGCACACACTGAAGAGCAAAAGTTTTGATCGGAAAGCCAAAACGTAAAAAATATTCCTCTTTTTAAAACAATTTTGGCTTAGTTTCTACTCAAAAGACCCAAATTCTAAAAGAAAAATAGTTAAAATAGCATACCTAAATACAACGGAATAAAACGAAGAATAAAAAAGAAAAAGCAGAAATCCTTATATACAGTAGTAATTTACTGCTATACTAGGATTTTACCATTCTTTTAATGAATATTCATTGCCAACAATAATTCGCTAAAAGCACATCGGAACATGAGAACTGCTCTCTTTTCAAGTATTTCTGAAAGGCTATTACAGAATTTTTTGAGTCAGTATTCATAATACTATACATGTAAATATTGATAATAGTTTACTAGGAACTACAGTTGGGGGGTTCAAAAGTGGATTTAGTTTCCGATATGTGGTTCACCATTATGTTTACACTCAAAGGTAAATGGTAATGCACTTGTCAAATGTATGACTCACTCCCATATTTCCGGACAAGGTGAGTCATTGCACCAATCACTTGGGTGACTGACATCTGTACAAAGTCAATGGGTCTGAAGTTAATTGACCCACCCCAGAGTCACTCTGGTGACTGACAATTTGGTACAATGACGCACATGTGAGTCACTATTTCATGTCAATGACTCACCTTTAACTGACATTGCCGAGGGTAGTAGGGGTGAGTCATACAACTGACAAGTGCATAACTTCGCAAGGACCCCCCCCCCACCTCCCTTCTCCCCACCCCATCCTTCCTGCACAAAGGCTACCATATTGTCCCTACCAGTCTACAATTATTATGAAAATAATAAAAGTTTTAGGTGAAGGCACCCAATTCATGTCTTTCAACTGCTAGGCCCACCCACTTTTCAATTTCAAGTCCTCAATTTTTGGGGCAAACCTAATGTAAACCTATGTTAAAATCGCACCAAGATAGTAACATCCCCCTCCAAAAATCGGTAAAAGTAAAAGAATTTCATTTTTTAATTTGGACAATTTTCGCATGCCGTTGAACTTGGAAATAAAGTTGAATTTCTCCAGCCATCAAAAAAATTGTGTAGGCCTCGCCCTGTAGGGATAGATATTTTACCTATCCCAATTCCTGTCCCATTTAACAGTTGGAACGGTGCTTCCATGCAGCTGAAAATCTCGTTTATGTGTGTCAGTAGATGGAGTGGCTGCGAATGCCCTCGTGAAAAACCCTCTTCGTTCAGCCGCCACTGAACATGCAGCAACAGTAATTCCACCAAGAACACCACAAGTGAATTTCACCAACCGATATCCTGATCGTCCTGCCATAATTATTCATACAATAGTTTTTTCTTTACGTATGAAATATCTTAATGTTGAATTCTGAATCAAAAACAGGGTGCAGAAAGATAAGAAACGAACATTATTAATCAAGAACAAAACACAGATATTCCCATGGACGCAGCCATTTTGATAATTAGGCCCCGCCTGTAAAGGGGGTGCCTAACCTTTAGCATAGAGGCAGAAGAGAGGAAAGGGTCGACAGAGATTGAAATAAAAAGTTCAATGTTCAAACAGCAAATAGTTGTCACAGAAGATCTTGAAAAGTTGCTGGGTTGGGATATCACTGGATACTGGGTACATAAATCTGGAAGGTTCTGAAATTGATCGATGAATTTTTTCCAGCGTATTGTAATTGATTTACTTCCAACTCTCTGCGTATGTTTCGTGGCCATTCTAAAATAACATATCGATATTAGGAGTAAGAAGAGTCAAATTATGGAATCATGATATTTCTTTAAACACTTAGAAATAGATTTACAAGCAGAAACTATTGCCATCCCATGCGTTGGAGTGTAACCATTGACCATTTTTTGTATCATTTAATAATTGTTCACGTCACTTCCCGTCTTTCATTTCATTTCGATAAATACTACTATAAAGTCATATTATATACCTATAACTTTAGTGCCTATCAGAACTAGCAAAGGCGCAGATCTCGAGAGATAGGAACATATCACCTCCATTGTTTGCTACTTCCCCCTCCCCCACCCCTCCTCAATCCGCGGGGTGTACTAGGATAAGGGCCTCTCGAGATGCAAGAACCCCCCAAATTTCCCGGTTGCAATAAGAAAAATTGTACTGCTAAATTAATTTTCAATGAAACGTACGTTACTGCCAACTCTCTTTAAATTTTCAGGAAATCTCCTTTATTTTGGGGGGAAATATTCTTCAATTTTCAGGAAACTCTTGCCAAATTTCACCATTTTTTGTTGTTCAATTAAAACCATTTTTCAATTTTATATTATTAATTTCCCAATTTTACCTCCCAACCGGGCAGAAAGTATGCAACCGGGCAGGTGAAATCCTCTCAGAGGCGCAGCCTGCCCCTTTGCCCGGGTCACTTCCTATTCGTTTAACCTCCCACACAATTGAACGAATTATTGTACCCAAAATTTACAAGAAGATAGTGTTCCGTATTAGCTTCTCTCTTCCCAATTTCATGCTTCTGCGTCCCGACATTTCTACTCTACTCACTCTACTCTACTCACTCACTCTACTCACTCTACTCACTCACTCTACTCACTCACTCTACTCACTCACTCTACTCACTCACTCTACTCACTCATTCTACTCACTCATTCTACTCACTCATTCTACTCACTCATTCTACTCACTCACTCCACTCACTCACGATCTTCATTGGAGACTGAAGTATCATTACATCAAGTAGTAATACTGCTCATCTGAAGATTTCGTTATCATTATTATTACTAATTTTGTTGGGGGGGGGAGGGGGGGAAGGGGTGGCGGACATCATACATCAGAATGACTTTTGAACATAGACTTTAGACTAGTTTTCCACAAATTATCCACATGGATCCAATGAATACATATATGCCACCTGCCACAAATGCGGTGAGAGAATGTGTGACTTGTTGTAATTTATTCCATTCTTTGAAATATGAATTTGACAGTTTAACAGGTATGATTGAAATTATTATATACTTTTTAACATTTATTTTAAGAACTATACTTTTCTTTATCAGTAAATGTGATTTTGTCGTCGTTGTCGACAATCGGACCAGAACCAGAATCATGAAATTCCTTTTACAGTACTGATTGGCTATAGGCCTAGTTGCGCGAAGTTTTGAAACATGATGGACTGGAAAAATCCTAGAATAGTGGAAAGTTTATACTGCTACACTATTAATATAAGGAAAAAATATGTTGCTGTTTTAGAGAGTTTTGCACGCCCTAATCATTAATAATTCACTTTTTGAAGAAGTAGTTGAGAGAGAAAACTAATGTTTCTTCGGAACTTAATATTGAATAATTGAGGTTTAATTTCCATACTAAAATCAGGCCTACTTGAAATTTGAGTTTTTCACACACACACACACACAGTCACATCAAGAGAGCCTAGTACGCTTTAGAGGTACATCGTACGTACATTGATGTCAGGTTGTTGGAAGTGCTTGTGATTTATGCCATACTACAAGTACAACACATCTCTTTTTTTTGTAAATCTTAAAATGTAGTAAGTATTTGGCTCTGTCTAAAGTTTGGGGATTGCTTTGGCCCCTAATCGGTAAATTCCTATAAAAAATGTTTTATTGTAATAAAACTCCATTCAGTTATCAAAATAACTAAAATGTTAAGAATTTTATGTTTTTATAAATTTGTTTTAAATGTAATTAAAGATTCTTGTTAAATGTTTGTGTTAAAAATGAAATTTCAGTCTAAAAAAGCTCCCAAAATAATGAAAAATCATAATCATAATCTAAGAAATGCATGGTAAACATACTTCATTAAACTCTATTGCAATTAAATTAAATAGCAATTTACCGCTACACTAGGATTTTTACACTTATCTATGGTGTGCTTGAATTTTTTCTCATGGTACTCAAAACCCAAACCATGAAAATGATTATGAAAGTAAAACAAAATAAATGCTAATGAAAAAAAGTAAAAGAAAGTAATGACTGTACATCGACTCTGGATTGGTATGATCACAAGTTCCTATTGAAAGTATAGTACAGTATTCATTCTTGTTTATTTTCACCTTTGCTTTTAGAATTAGAGAAGCTTTCAAGTTATTTTTAAGCTGACTGTTGCCATCATATTTTCTTCAAATAATATTTTACTCAGTAGAATTGGAAAATGGCTGAAAATACTGTAGAGGAGTTGCTCACTTTTCTTCTTCCGTCATCTCAACCTCATGCAAGAGATCAAGCCCTGAATTATATTTGTGGTCTCTCTGGGACACCAGAGGGAAGGAAAACATTTGGCACTTTGATGACAAAATTGAGTGCTGCATTATTAACCTTAGCTGATGATTCTTATACTTCAAAAGAGGCAGTGTTGACTGGTTTAGTTAACTTTTCTGGCGATGAATTGGTTGCAAGGAAATTTTGTGAGGACAGTCAAACATTAAAAAAGTTTCTTCAAATGGTTGTTGATCCTACAGAAACTTATGCAGATCCAGTATGTATGATTTTATCAAATATTACAAGGGACAAGTTAACTTGTCACAAAGTGATGGATGTGCTTACTTCTGATCAAAATGATGTCAGCTTTGCTCAACTTATTGAGGTGTTTTGTAAAGAGGGGTACAATACTAAGGCAAAGCTACATTTCCTGGGACCAATTTTAGCAAATCTCACTCAGCTGCCAGAGGCAAGGAGGTTTTTGCTGGATAAAGAAAGATGTGTGGTTCAGAGATTGCTACCATTCATACAATATGAGGCATCAGATGTGAGGAGGAGAGCTGCTATAACAGCCCTTAAAAACTGCTGCTTTGAAACAGGTAAAACACACATTTTGATGTAATTATTCTATCTCATGTAGCACTTTTCATTTCTCTACAAACCCTTTTATGTTATCAGTAGTTGCATCAGTAAACAGCATCTGCTCTGAAAGTTAGGGCAAAGATATTTTTCAGACAAAATGGACTTTAAGGTAAAGTAAGGTATGTGACTTGTTGACTTGTTTTCTTTGTCTTAATTTTGTTAATTTTTTCTCATATTGTTGGTTGTATCTTCCTAGCTAAAATGATCATGTCAATGATTATGTGGAGAATTGTGTGAATTGTGGAAAATGTTGCATATGGTAGCTACTTTTCTGTTGTAAACCGTGATGGATATATGTAAAAAGACCATTATTCATTTCCATGTAGCATATAAACAGTTATGTATAAAGAGTGTTATTGCAAATTGCCATGTACATGTACTTTTCATTTGCCACAGAGTTTCACGAGTGGCTGCTCTCGGATACAGTGGACATTCTCTCCCATCTCCTCCTTCCCCTTGCTGGCCCAGAGGAGCTCTCTGAGGAGGACATGGAGGGTATGCCCGATGACTTACAATATTTGGAAGAGGGGAAGCAGAGAGAGGCTGACCCTGAAATAAGGTCTATGCTCGTAGAAGCTGTAATGAAGGTGACTATATGCAAGAGATAGTTAAACATTTTAAGCGTTTAATACTGATTAAGTTTTTCATTTATTTGTGCAGCTGATTCTTTCCCAGTAAGTGGATCCATAAGATGTGCTATATTACTGAACCACACATTTAAATATGCATTACTTATAAGTGTTTTCAGCTTCATTGAATGCTCTGGCATAAAATGAGTGGTGAATTTGTGAGAAGTGGTTGGGAGTCCGCATTCGACAAATTGCCTGTCCGGACACTCGGGGGCAACTAATATTTATATCCGGGCAAATTGATTTACAAATTGATATGCCTGCTGGGCAACCATAAATTGATCCAAACTAATAGAGTGAATTTCTCTTTAAAAACTTAATTCATCATACAGATAATACTATAATATAAGTGATGGAAATGCCCAGAAAATTACTTAAATCAGACTTATTACTCCATTTATTTGGAAGCCAAAATATTTTGTTATGTTACGAAATGATCTTAAACCTCGCCATAACAGCATCATACATGCACCCATACATAAGAAATAAACATATATCGGACACACACACAAAACATATATCGCACACACACACAAAACTTATAATGTACAGATAAATGATCCAGGCCACCGCAGCTGGTTGAACATGTGCACAATGCATGCTGTTTTGCTAGTAAGGCTTGCTCCTTTCAAGCAATCATATCTCGCATAAAAATATATCATGCCTATTTATATCCAGTCACCTTTACCTCTGGAATGATCGAACCTCTGAGGCACAATTTGACCTTTGCTGTTGTGGTGCCGTTAAAGTCTCATCAAACAAACAAACAAACCAGTCACTGTTTCTTGCCGAGGTCTGTTCTGCTGTGTTAATGCACCACACGCAGTTGGTCCATTACTCGTTCCATGTACACATACAGTACAGTATCGTACAGCGCATACCGTATGCTGTATATACTGTACTGTTACATGGCGAACTTGACCTGCCGTTGCCATGTCACGTGTTTACGCAAAAGTTTATTGAATTTTTGTGTATCTTTTTTGATTTTTTGGAGGCTGTTATTGCTTTATATTTGTAGAGGATATATCAATTAAAATTTCCACTGATTTTGGGTAAGTGTAAGAGTCTTTTGATATTTATACAGCATTTTCAGTAAATATTGCCGTAAGAGATATTTTACCATAACGTTCATCGCCTCGTCCAATATTATCGTGATTGTCAGACAAGTGGATTTTGCTTCTGGGCAAGCATTTATGTGCATGTGTCTGCCCGACGGGCAAGTTAATCTTTGGGCGATTTGTCGAACACTGTTGGGAGTGGGATAGCTTTAATATGGAACGGAAAATGTCCTCATTTTTCATGATTCAAAAACAGAAAATCATTTGGCTTTGTTCATTAATTGTAATGATAATAGATATCCACTCATCAAGCAATTGAAGTTTTTATTTGTTTTGTAATTTCTTATTCCTTTATTTGATGACCTTGAGACGGCATTACTTATGCCACTACTAATTACTTGAAGTCGAAGACAATTTTGTGGTCTTGTGATACATAGAGACAAGATTTGTTTATAGTCATTTTGCTCAGAAGTAGGATATTCTGATAGCCACGATCAGATTGGCTGAATTCAAGTTACTTGTATTTCTGTTGTCAGTTTCTCCTAGAGGGATCAAGTGCTACTTGAGAACTTTGCATTTTGATGCATTGCATAAGCAGTTTTATTTACAAAAAAAATCTTATTTCAATTTATCCTAATAGTTATGTTCCACCAAAGTTGGCCGTCAAATTGTCAAAGACAAGCGAACTTATGTGATCATGAGAGAATACCACAAGTGGGAGAAGAATCCTTCTGTTGCTTCTGTATGTGAGAAGTTGGTACAGATTTTGATATCAGATGAACCTGAGGCGGGAATGGAGGATCTACACAAGGTGGACATCCCTAGAGACATTGTGCAACAGCTGGAGGAGAACACCTCATGACGAACTTGTATCCTTTTAGTAATACAAATTGTACCAAATAAAACAAACTTAGTATGGAAATGAGGAAAACTACCAATTCTAAGGAATATCTTCTTTGTTAAAGGTCTATGGACATGTTGCAATTTTATATTGGTTGAAAGAGTAATACAAATCTAAACAGATCTGCATTTTGAATATCGAGTTATGGCTGATCGAAGTTGGATCAGTTTTTAATTCATGGACAATTTGTGATGTATGACTGGGAAGACATTAAAATCTGTGAGTAATTTTTCAAATTCCTTTCCTAAATATCAGCCAATAGCCACTAAAAATGATGGGAAAATCTAATTATGCTAAAATTGTATTGGGAGCATGGCAAAGACTCAAAAACATTTGGTCAGAATTTGCTCCACCTTCTGAGAATTATAATCAACACTTAAAAAACAAAGGATTTACAAAAGAAAATACCAAGGTCACCCTGTTATAGATCAAAAAATTTGCATAAAATATGCAAATTGATGCCTGAGATTTGAAAATGCTTTGAAGTGGTCAATGTTTAATGAAGATTGATAACATTTTTTGTTACTATGATGCTTTTAAAGTAATTTAATGCTTCTACAAATTCATATACCTTTAAGATCTTTTTTGCCAATTTAAAGATGGGATGGTAAGACTAGAGTGACATGATTGCAAAATCAGGAATATCATTGTGGTATGAAAATTTATTGTAATAATCTTTTTTTCAGATGAAAGAAGGTCAAGGGTAATTGTTATTTAGTAAACAGAATATTGACTGAATTTGATTGGAATGAGATTTAGTTACTCGATGTATAAAAGGGGATATTGCTACATAGGAATGCCATTGCAAGTAAAAGTGAAAAAGAATAAAATATTGGTGAAAGAAACTGAATATAGAAATTTAATCAGTTTGATTTGTTTTTGAGAAAAACAAATCAATTGGAATCATCTAACAAACCATTTTTTTCTTTTTAAAGTGAAGTCTTATGCTTTGATGTTTAAAGATTAGAAACTGCTGTCTGAGTTCATGTTAGCAGGAAGACATTTGAAAGACATATGTCTGGAGGCAGTGACAATGAAGCACATATATATCACTTTAAGGGACAAGTTTAATGTTTAGCTGTGAGCATAATATGTGAGCAATATTAAGATAAACAGTATGCAAGAGATAAGAATGAAAACCTTATGAATTTCATAGCTGTCATGAAATTGTTCAAACATTCTTGGTATAAAATCTAATTTTACATTTAAATCATGAGTTTATCACTCACTCAAACCTTTGTATTTATTTTGTCCAAAAAGTATTTTCATTTATTAAGAAATGCTTATCAAAGTTTTTTTTATTTTTGATGTTAATTACAATAACTGTACTAGATTTATCACCATGATGATTAACTGGAAATAATCCAACTTCTTATTGTCCAGAGACATAAATCATCATGAAGATTCTAAAAATTGAAATGGGAGTTAATAAATGGTATGAGATTTACCATTTATCAAAACGATGTAATTCAACATTGCTCCTTGTCAGGTTTTGTAAACATCAGAAGCTTATACTGAAAAATTCTTCATCACTTCAATTTAAGACAATTGGTTATTTGTAAATGAGTTATGATAAGGTGACAGGGGTGTATTTTGGAATGGACTTCAAATGTTGATTTATTGATATTTAATATATTATTTGAAACTTAGTGCATTAAAACCATCTTTGGTCATGATAAAGTAATACAAACATCTCACAAGAGTCCTATTTCAGGTGGATACATTTGATCAATCAATCAAATAAATAGTTGCATGATCTGTTGTTTATCTTAGAAGAAACATTGGCAACTGACTAATTAAAAGTACCAAGAACTGCTAATTATGTAATAATGGGGAATGATGCTGGATTCTAGATTGGATGTTGGTCAATTTGGTTGGAAATGTTATGCTTGATATTCCTCATTGACCCTCATCTGACTGGTCCTGAAAAATATGTGTAGAATAATACACCATGTAACTCACAAAGCAATTTTTTTTCAATCTATCGTCACAAAAAATATAATGAAACTAAGAAACTCTTAATATTATATTAATGTTATTGCCAGTCAAAGTCTGAAATGATGATCAGTTAACTCTTTTTAAATGCATACATTAACCCTTACTCTACCACGCAGCGATATTATCACTGTTTTGTGTGCCCCGTCATTGACTCCGCCTGCCAGGCGTATTTAAAAATAAAAGTGCTGGTAGAGTAAGAGTTAATCAACCCGTGACAAGTGTGCCAACTCGAAAATATATGAAGCATGGTCCCGCTGGAAGACAGAGGACCCTTCAATAATCAGCCTGTGCTTAACCCTTACTCTACCACGTGGCAATATTATCACTGTTTTGGGTGCCCCATCTTTGACTCCACCTCCAAGGTGTATTTAAAAAAATGCTGGTAAAGGGTTTAAAGTAAATATGATTAAAAGAGAAACGTCATTGTTTTACAAAACTTGTTTATTTACTGAATATCAAATTTTAAGCGACAAGATATGAATTATTATCATTTTAAAATTTTCAAGCTTTAGCCATTAAGAGCAAGGAGAAGCAGAAGAAACTTTTGTTTTTAACATTAAACAAAATGACAGTATGCAGTTAAATAGCAGTAAATATAATTGCAGTAAATAGAAATACCTGGGATGTTCAACAATTGTTTTTAAAGAAATAAGGTCATTTAAGTACAAAATGCTATTTACTTTTAGTTTCATAAATATTTCAGATCATAATCATATGTTAAATAATGTTTCCTGAAAACAAGTTCAACATGCTGAAATTTATTAGTATAAGACAGTAATGATGGGATATATCTTCACTGTAATGATTTTCCTCTTCTAGGCAATTTTAAATTAAATTTAAATTAATTGATTTGTTTCTTGAAAACAACACAATCAGATTTAGAGATGTATTTGAAAATGAAAATATAACAGATTGAAATTATTACTCTGAATGATTGCTGTGAAAGGGGTAACAAGTAAATGCGACTAGTTTTTGAAAAAAAGCTTCTGGTGACATCTAGAACATGTGCCTTGACATTCTTGGATTTAAGGTATCCAGTATGGTTAAAACGCTCTCTGGGGCTCTTGCACAGGATCCTGTAGGACTTTATCCAGACTATGGCCCTCATGCATGCAATTATTATATCTGGAAATGGGAAAAAGTGTAACCCATTCGCTATGGATTAAACATCACACATGTACTTAAAATTTTGAGCCTTACCACTAGTCCCCCTCCCCCATTAACTTTGTGCCGGAGAATTACGGCCTTAAACAAAATTATTGTAATATTTGGTTGAATTTCCTACTTTTCATTTTAAGATTCTTTCTGCCTCCCCCGAAAATCTGCGCTGTAACTGTTTTCATATCTCGAGTTACTTTAAATGTAAATTAAAAAAAGATAATTCATCACTAGTCAGCTGCCATTATTCTCCTTTCTTTCATCTTTTTAAGTTGATATTAACTTGATATTGATAGCAGTGCCCATTTTACATATCAGACGTTAAATTCCTTTCTCAGTTGACTCCGAGGTGTGTACTGGTCAATAAGAGTTACATCAGGAAAGACCCGCACCACGCCCTTTTCACCGTGAATGGAGTCGTCTTCGATAACTTTCATAAATGCATCCACCACTCGTGACATTCTGGAAAAATAACAAGACAATAATTTTGTCAAAGAATTGCAGGGTTTAAAGAATTCATCATTCTTGATCGAACATGAGATTTTGATTTGTTAAAATAGGAAAGAGAAACATCATAATCGGAAAAGGGTATCATGATTCGAAAAAGCATTGTTTTTGCCTGACCCCGGGAAAATTATATTTTTTACGCCACCGGTTCTGCATGTGGCTACCCTTCTTCCTCGCACACATTACTTACTCAACAAATTTTATTTGCGAAAAGTGCTCTTCACAATCAGGTACTGGAGGGGTTTGGTTCACAAGATTTCCGATTAGAGGAGTGTCTATATACCACGGACAAATAGTTGCTATACGCATGTTGTCCTGTCGAAATTGTGGATCGAATTCCTAAGAAAGAAAACAATATAAATAATAAATAAAGATGCTTTAGTATTCAATGTCAGTAAAAACTAGATAAAACAATCATGACCAAAACTACTGACGAACCAAACATCTTGCCTTGTTTCCAAAGATTGGGAAGAATTTGGTAGAATCCATCCAGATCGACATACCTTACATGAGAAAGAAGGCAAAAGCTTTTGGTCAGTTACTAAAGCAATTTTCAAACCGAAGTCGTGCCCCCGGTGGTGTTTAGCCAGGCGCTTCTATAAGTCTTTGTGATTCGTGGGGATTTGGCGCTGGGGACCTCAACGAAAACCATTATAGTGCTAAATAATATTCGGGCCTCCAAAATCTAGGTTTTTACTCAAAAACCTGTGAGTTCACAGACCCTCTTGTTACATCTCCGGTTTGACATTTTTAGGTTTGTATTGTTCATCATTAACTTGCTTAATTGTGTTGTATGGCAAGGAAAGTAAACATAATTTCCGTCATTTCATACAGAAATAAGCATACTCCCGAGTCCAGCTTGCACGAGGGAAAGGGTGCCCCCCACCTCCCTTATCCAAAAATATGGTAACCTTATCAAGTTCTTTGTCTCTCGACAGTGACGGTGGAGGATCAATTTGAAAATAACCTGCCTCTGTTGTCCTCGGCCTCAAAATCCTGGCACCGCCACTGTCTCTTGGACCTCTCACACAGATACTTTTTAGGACGTTGACATTAGAAAGTCAAAGTTTGAATGCCACTTTTTGGAAATTAAAATCAAATGCCACGATTTTACTCTGGGTTGGACACTGACCATATATACTGACATAGCCATGAGACCCTTTTCTGAACGCTCCATCACTGGCGGCTTTACGGGGGTAGGCCTTTCTCCAAGAGATCGCTTTGCTTCTAATTTATAGGCTTTTTCCCACCCCCTTCTTAAGACAAAACTACCCCTCTAGCTTTCCCCCAGCATCAAAATCCTGGCGCCGTCACTGCACTACATGCATGCAGCGTATAGGCCGATTAGATTGGAACGCCAAACGGGAAAAAATCGGTGGGGTAAAATCTTTGTCGATGGAAAAAATATCCATTAATGATAAAATAAATTTGAATCGATGAAAACAATTTTTTACATCGGTGATAAAAAATATTTATGTCGATTGGTAAAAAATCAATTGATGATAAAATCTTTTTACATCAATGGTAAAAAATATTTATGACGATGGGAAAAAAAATCAATTGATGATAAAATCTTTTTACATCGATGGTAAAAAAATATTTATGTCGATGGGAAAAAAAATCAATCGATGATTTAAAAAAAAATACATTGTGTAACTTTTTTTCTCAAGAGGGGCGCTGTTTAAGTTTTTTTTGCGCAAATTGTAACCACGTGCAGAGGAGTGTCGGTTGACTATTAAATCATTTTTAATTGTCTTCAGGCCATTAGAGCAAGTTCAACTTCAAGTATATTACATTTTGGTGTTACAGTGAAGGCACATTGTTATTTTACCTAAATCAAGTAATGTATAGCAGACGTTGTGGCTACAGTATCTCGTAGTCAATATAGTCTTACCGTCCTCACGACCTCACGACAGTCAACTCCTTTACATATGTACGTGAAGGAAAAACGACTTAACAGTGAAGTTAATAGGGCCGACACGATTCATATCGGCACTTTTTTTTTTACGGACATTTGCATACTTTGCATCTTCCTGAAAATCACATTGTCAATATACTTCCATTTATCTATTTTCTCTCACTGAAATCTCCTGGAATATTTTTAACGAAAAGTTAATCAATTTTGAACAACCCATGTAGAAAATGAAATGGTCACTTGCGAGGATTCAGCCAATCACGGCCTGGCATTTTGGCCGTATTATAATAAGTACCATTATCCAGTTTGCATCACAAGACTCTTATTGGCACTGGTACAATAAGTACAAATCAGGGTGACAAAAACAAAGCAATTTTTTCATTAAAATGGAGATCATTTTCTTGTTAGGAATCATTCCAAATGATTTATTTTTTATGAGGATTCAATAATTGATATTCCTTGGTAATTTTTAATTATATAAATTGATTTTTGAGGATGCTAATTTTTTTTACAGTGAAGTATGTACAAAGGAAACAACTGTGGGAGCAGCTAAAAGTACCGAAGCTAATAAAGTGACCATGCAGGTAGCACGGTACTAATACGGTATTATTCCGCCAGCTGAAAATGATAACCTCAGAGAAGAGGCTAATAAAAATATTTTCGAGGGGTCCCATTTCATGGGACAGAAAGCTGAGAAATTGCAAATTTCAGGAATGGTAGAGAAAGGTTAGGTCTTGACTATACATATCCAAACATGACAAGATCTGTTTCAGAAAAAGTTTCATAAAGAACTATTTTATCATAGGCCCATACCAAAATTTGAGTTATTTGGAGAGGCTTATAACACTTTTTCACTTCAGCCTAAAAAAAGGGCCAAAACCTCAGGTCAACCCCTATTAAATATACCATCATCAGTGGCGAAAGGGGAGGGGGGGGGGGTTTGGGGGGAGGGGAGGTTTTTTTCTTTTCTTTCGACAACCCAAAATTCGGGCAGAATCTGTAGAAAAAATGAGTTTGAATCCTCTCAAAAATGGGGAGGAATTTGAAGTCATATCAGGGTGTGGGGGTGGCTCATACAATTGACAAGTGCATAGCATTGGACCATGTACAGTTAGACAGTGCAGCAGCGAAACGTTACTGGTCTAGGCTAATGTGTACTGAGTGAGGTATCATTCTCACTAAGTTACGTTAGGCTTCCCAGGGGAGGCACTTCCATATGTGAGGTATATGTGCCGCCCGAGCAGGTGCATTTTTTGCACCATTTTCGTAGTGCAGGTGTCTTTTTTTACTATAAAAAAATAAATGTACTCAAAATTATTATTATTATTTATTTTAGTTAAAAAAAATTAGTCTTTTGCTCATCATTTTCGTAGTGCCGGTCCCAAAAAATGAGGTTTTACTGTGTCAATCTTGTACTGCTGCTCCATTTTTACAATATTTTCGTTGAATACTCATACTACAGGTATCAAAATTGACTTCTTTCATACTGCGGGTATCAAAATTGTATAATTTCATACTGCAGCTACCAAAAAAATCTGTCATACTGCGGGTATGTTTTTCGGTTGGTGGGCTGCACACCCCTACCACTCTTAGTATGAAGTAATATAACATAACAAGATTTACGGCGGGCTAAGAAAGGTTAGTCACCCCATAAAAAGCCCAAACTAACACCACCACCACCAAAAAAAAAAAAAAATCAAAGACCCCTAGAATTAGTAAAGAACTTATCAATGTTGACTTTGAAATTGTGAACAGAAATGGAGCTAACTACCCACTCAGGCAAACCATTCCACTCATTAACAACTCTTTGCGAAAAGCTAAAACGCCGAATATCTATCCGTGAGAACTCTTTGGTCAACTTCAAGCTATTACCACGTGTTATATGAGGGTTATTTAGCTGAAACATGCAAGAAATAACAGAAAGTCAAAGCATTACTACCAGATAGGAACTTAAAAACCTGAATTATATCGCCGCGTACTCTTCTTAACTCAAGCGTGGTCAAACCAAGAATTCGCAACCTATAGATGAGAGATTCCTTACTTCGGGAATAAGTCTAGTGGCTCTTCGCTGAACCTGCTCCAAAATGAACTTATCCTTCTCACAAAAGGGACTCTAAGCCTGAATAGCATACGCAGGGTGAGGCCTGACTAACTGCTTATACAAAAAAAACAGCACTTCAATGACGTCATCGCAACATTTCTTTAGTTTGCAGAAAATTGTCGGGTATTTAAACTGTCATGACTGTAATGGGGTAGAAAATTCATCGTTTGTACATCTCATTGGAAAAAAAATAACAAATACTGTGGCTTATAAACGATGAAGGGAGTCTTCGGCAAATGTGAGTTGAGGAAAAAATGTAATTAAGATTCGCGAGTGGTCAAAAAAAGGAATTTTCATACACGGTTCGAAAGTTAGGAGGTGACCTACCTTGTTATATATGTAATAAGTATATAGGTCGCCATAACGCTAGGAACACCTGTGTCTATAACAACCCTCGTACGGCAATCCTAATGTCAACCCGTACTGAGGGATGTGTATGATAACTAGGATTAATCTTAACCTCTTTGGACAATTTTTTTTCAAAAAGCACTTTAGTATCTCTCATCAAACCCTTTGTGAACTTTTCATGATCCTTATACCTAGCAAGCTCCGCAGGACATCCACTGTGTTTATAACAACGCCACAACTTCTTCTTTTCCCGGAGTGCCTACAATCCCCCTTCCCCCTCCTTCCCCCTCCCTCCGCCTCCCGGGTTAGTTAGGCCTAAGATAGCCTAACGTGACGTTAACGCTACCTGTTAATCTATGCCAAGTATATTCTCATAAGAAAATTGTTCTCTCGAGAGATTCAATGCTGGGTGACCCCGGGCAGCTGACATTTTTCAGTAATTTAATGAAATTTTTGAGTATGAAAAATTTTCCGTATGAAAAGCTGGAAAGGCTGTCAGAATCTCTACCTTGAAAAATAATACTAAAACAGCGCCCCGCTTAAAGAAAAAAAAGCTACGATGTAATTTGGTTTTTACCATCGATTTGAATTATTTTTATCACCGATATAAATAGTTTTTTCGCCGTTGTAACAATAATTATCGGCAAAGTGTAAAAAAGAAAATTACCATCATGTAAAAAGATTTTATCATTGTTTGATTTTTTTCCATCGACATAAAATATTTTTTATCACCGATTTAAATTTTTTTTATCATCGATTAAAATTTATTTTATTACCGATGGATATTTTTTCCATCGACAAAGATTTCACCTCACCGATTTTTTGCCCGTTTGGCGTTTCATAGATAGGTAACCATAACACATTGAAGTGTGATGAGTAAGCATAATTTTTAGGGCATTAGCAAGCATTGCCCTCGGCTACGCCAACAATCCGAAAGTTTGGCTACTCCTCGCCAGTACAAAGATTGGAATTTCCAAACTTTTATAGAAAGGAAGGGTCCGTATTTTTACTTACCCCAATGGAACGCGAGAAACCAACAACTCCGAACTTGGCAGCAGAATATATTGCATGCGGGATTGGTAATACACCTTCATGGAGGAAAAATACAAGTAAATCATCAAGGTTATGCCATGAGCCGTAATTTCCCTCAAAAAGTGTGATCGGGGAGGGGGGGCATAAGGTGAAGCTGCCTTGTTTTCAGATACTTTTGATTTGTTTTGAATTCTGCCTGAAAGTGGGAGAAGGCAAGTCCCCCTATGCCAATGAACATATTCTGTGAATTGAAAAAATGCTAACCTTATGCAATTCACAAACAATTTTATTTCGAGTCCATTTAAAGACTCGGGAGGGGGTGGGGTACATTGTGTTCCGAGGATAAGAACTAACCAATAGAGACACAGTTCTTCCCGTTATGCAAGATAAATGAAAAAATCCACTTCTGATTTGAGCCGCAATTAACTAAGCAAAAGGGAATAGTAGGGAGTTTCCTGCGTGCCTATGTTTTGGTAGCCATTTCTGTAATATTCTACCATTCAATCTAATGATTTACCAATCGAGATGATCCGTTCAGCTACTGAACTAGTGTATAACAATGTAAATAATATGACCAATACACAATCCCACGTTCCCTTGAAGATACATAAAGAGGATTGACGGTGTATGAAATGTGTACAACATTTTGATATTAAATTTAAGATAATTGATTAAATCATTTATATCACCTGCGATGGATGCAGTGTTGATTACAAGACCCCCGCTTCCGCCATTTGCTTTACTCATGAGCGATTTTGCTAAGTATGTTCCTCTTATAACGGCACCCTTTAAGTGGAAGGAATTGAATAAAAAAGATGAATACATTTGTATGGGTAACAATGTCAGTTTACATATTTATGATATACAGTACAATCTCGTGAGCTTAGGGATGAAAATATAGTAAAAGCTATTTGTTGTTGAAATTACTTACCAAGAAAACTGCTAGGCAGCCTTGCAAATTTTGAACGGGTCCACCAGCGTTGTTTATGACAACATCTAACTTCTTGTATTTTTCTTGTGCAGTTTTGAATGCAGCTTTTGGTAAAAATAATGAACAAGATAAGATACAATAATGATTCTGTTAGATATGCGTTTCTCTTCATTATTGCCAACATCTCCTTTAAGACATGCCTTCATCTTTGTATCGTGTCAAGTTTTTCATATTTAAATTTATGTACATTACTCAATCTTATTCCTTTTCTCTTGTTCCCTGGTTTTTTGAACTTCGTACATCTCTGTACGTTGTTCGGGATTGGCGTAACTAACTTTAAGAGGTAGCATTAAAACAAAAGCACCCTTTACAATCACCCAGTTTTCAAATTTATTTGATCTATCAGAAACGTTAAGGTTGCCCTGCGTTACGTATCGTATGTATGGGGTTAATGGTTAAGCTGTCAGGAATTGTCAAATATATATATATATATATATATATATATATATATATATATATATATATATATATATATATATATATATATATATATATATATATATATATATATATATATATATATATATATATATATATATATATATATATATATATATTATATATATATATATATATATATATATATATATATATATATATATATATATATATATATATATATATATATATATATATATATATATATATATATATATATATATATATATATATATATATAGATAGATACATAGATAGATACATAGCCTACATGATAAACAAGACTGTTTTATTAATGACGACTGCTTTATACCTTTAAGTTTCATGCATCGGCCCAGATACGGCTAAAGCTCATTCAAAATCCGTTATAAAGTGAAAAGTTTGAATTCCATTATTTTTAATCCTCAAAGTGCATTGAACTATGCATTGAACTATAAAACTTGGGCAAGACTGTCTCCTGCAACACCGCATTTTCCACACGCATGTTTTAAAACTTTGATCTTCATAATACCAAATTATCTTTACAAATTTGTGGACAACTTTGAAGCAAAGTTTCCAAATCTGTATCAAAAATTTGCACAGAATGTAAATCACACCAAATCACATGAGTAAATTGAAGTAAACCATGAACGGAGTGGTACGACAGGTTTCAGAAAATATAATTTCCTTCAAAACATAAGAATATAAATACGATCTAATTTAAATCAGGCTCATCATCGCATGCTGTCCACCAGTATTTTTTCTTTTTTTAACATATACTAACTGCCCCGGAGAAATTTCCGATTCATTTTGAAAAGCAGAATGGAAATTTTGTTCTAAAAAGTTTGCAAGACGTTTTTTCAGATCATGGAGCTATTAATAGCACCATCTGACCATGGAGCTATCTCAGTTG
>JAIGNY010001146.1:35000-157500 GCA_020152595.1 Chiridota heheva | reverse complement strand
CTACATTGCGCTCTTGCGTTATCTGCGGCGCCTATACTAGCTTTGGTGCCGGGGTAGACGCACATGTGCGTGGTAGCCCACTCCTATAGTTATCTTATAACGTATCACACATTAAGATTGAGACCGTCGGGGTTACCATATAAAGACCCAGTAGATGTATGGGCCCATAAACTAATGTTTTTAACGAAAAACAGCCCACTTTTGCACTCTTGGTTTATCTGCGGCGCCTAAACTAGCTTTGGTGCCGAGGTAGACGTCCATGTAAGTAATAGCCCATAACTTTAGCTATCCCATGAAATATCATATGTTAAGATTGAGACCGTCGGAGTTACCATATAAAGGCCCAGTAGATGAATTGGCCCAAGAATTGATTGTTTAACGTAAAATAGTTCTGCTGCGCTCTTGCGTTATCTGTGGCGCCTAAACTAGCTTTGTTGCCGGGGTAGACTTACATGAGCGTGGTAGCCCACTCCTATAGTTATTTTATAACGTATCATACATTAAGATTGAGACCGTCGGGGTCACCATATAAAGACCCAGTAGATGTATGGGCCCATAAACCAATGTTTTTAACGAAAAACAGCCCACTTTTGCACTCTTGGTTTATCTACGGCGCCTAGACTAGCTTTGGTGCCGAGGTAGACTTCCATGTGAGTAATAGCCCATAACTTTAGCTATCCCATGACCTATCATACGTTAAGATTGACAAATCAAATAATGAGTGGGCAGGAAGGTTGAAGTGGTTGGCCACTGGATAACCGGTGTTATTTCTGATGCTTTTTTTATGATTATTCATGCGGAGCCTGAATTTAGTGCTGGTTTCGCCGATATAATTGTCCTCCCCCTCCAAGCATCTGGTGCAAGTAATGAGGTATACGATGTTGGATGAATCACAGTTAAAAGGGCCGGGTTTTAAGACGGTTTTGGAAACGGGAGGGGGTGATGAGTTTACGGATGTGAAGGATGGCGCAAATTTAGCAGCGGGGTTGCTGCATTCTCAAAAAATATTCCCCTCCACTAAAGAAAGCCAACTGTCCGAACAAAGACTTATTCATTCATTTCAAACACACAAAACAGGATTAAATAGAGATTTAGCTTTTTTGTCCTACTGCCCAGTTTTTGCTAGTTAACCTAGATATTTTACCATTCACGCACTTCTGACGAAGGGAGCAGAGCTTCCGAAAATTCAAGTTCATCTTAATTGTAAAATCATGTTGGCTATACAAGTGTCAGTTATTCTTTTCCATATTTCTCTCTCTCTCAATCCTAATATATGATACGTCATAGGATAGCTATATAAGTGGGCTAGCACCCTTATTTGCGTCTATCGCGGCACCAAAGCGAGTTTAGGCACCACATGTATCGCAAGAGAACAAAAGTAGGCTATGATGTGTAAAAAACATCAGTTTATCGGCACAAGTATTTACTGGGCATTTATATGGTAACCCCGACGGTCTCAATCCTGATATATGATACGTCATATGATAGCTGTATAAGAGGGCTGGCTACCACCCTCATGTGCGTCTACCTCGGTACCAAAGCTAGATTAGGCGCCACAGAAAACGCAAGACCGCAACGTGGGCTATTCTACGTTAAAAACTTCAGTTTATAGGCCCAATGATTTACTGGGCCTTCATATAGTGACCCCTACGGTCTCAATCTTAATATATGATACGTCATAGGATAGCGATATAGGTGGGCTACCACTCCTATGTGCGTCTACCCCGAAACCAAAGCTAATTTAGGCATCACAGATAACGCAAGAGCGCAAAAGTAGGCTATTTTCGTTAAAAACATCAGTTTATGGGCACAAGCATATACTGGGCCTTTATTCAGTAACACAGACGATCTCAATCTAATTGTATAATACGTCACCGGATAGCTATGTGAGTGGGATACCACTCCCATGTGCGTTTATCCCGGCAACACAACTAGTTTAGGTGTCACAGATAACGCAAGAGCGCAAATGTAGGCTATTTTCATTTTTAAAAAAAATCAATTTATGGGCCCATGCATATACTGGGCCTTTATATGGCGACCCCGACGGTCTTAATCTTAACATACGATAGGTCATGGGATAGCTAAAGTTATGGGCAATCACCCTCATGTAAGTCTACCCCGTCACAATAGCTAGTTTAGGCGCCACAGATAGCAAGAGCGCAAAGTGGGCTATTTTTCGTAAACAAAATCACAAGTTTACATGATAGGTCATAGGAAAGGTATTGAGTTGGCTTCCACCCCCAAATGCGTGTACTCCGGCCCAAAGGCAGTTTATGCGCAGCAAATAATGCAAGAGCGCAAAAGTAATATTTCCCGCCAAAACCATCAATTTATGGGTCCATGCAACTACTGGGCCTTTATATACTGACCCCGTGATCTTACTAAACTAAAAAATATCAACATATTACTGAATTTTATACATTTTACATTCATATAAGTTTTTTAATTGTTTTGAATAACCTATAATGTTTTTGAAATAATCTGAGTCGGAATTAAAGTCTAATTCTGAATATAAGGCTACACACAACCTAATCTGAATAAAAGGTTACACCCAACCTGGCTACACCCAACCTGAATCTGAATCTGAATATGAGGCTACACCAAATCTGAATATGAATATGAGGCTAACTTCAACAGGGTAAACATTTCTTACAGTCATAAACTGTCATAAAGTATTCAACATATAGGCCTATTGATATATAGGTGTGCGTGATAGAATCATTGGCGTATCCAGAGGGGATATTATAAATATATAGTTTTATATAGATTTTTGAGGGTTCAGAATTCAAGTGTTAATTCCTGTTTTCAGATTGATGACAATGGCACATTGAAATTAAGAAGGAGAAAAATGGAAATTCAAGGCTCAATTCATTAACGTATTCACTTCTTTCTCTGGAATATGTAATTCAGATACCGGACCGTTAAAATAACTTTTCGATACATTTATGTCAAATTCTTGGAATTTGGGATGCCTTAAAACAAAGGAAAAAACACAAAATAATGTGGAGGTCAAAAATATTTTCCTTAGATATGTATTTAAAATCCAGAAGAAATTAATCACTTATCTGTTCATACTATATTCGGCAATTTATTCTATTGATTTCTAACAGAACATTGCAATTTTATTGTTCTTTTGCGATATGAACCTACACATAGGTCTATGCCTATACAGATTACGTTAGGCTAATCTGGAACCGCTGACGATAATCAGACTTCAGAGGGTTCTACAGAGAACTCAACCAAATTGAAAATGTTTATGACCACTGTATGTATACTTACAGGACATCCTGGCGTCAAGAAGAAAAAAAAACTAAATCTAAAATAAATGAAAAATAGTCGTAGGAATCCCAGTAGTCAGTGCATTATGCATAGAACGTAAGGTACATTTGGATTAACGTTAGTGTTGCGCATGCATGATACCAGAGAGCATGACGTCATTCGCCCTATACTACGTGGTATAGGGCGAATGACGTCACGGTTTCTGATGATACGCTTAAATTGAATGTTTTTTGTAAACAAACGACCAGCCGCGGCATATTCAAATTAGCAGGCGTTTACGCGCGCGCACGCTTACTGTATATCAAAAACACGCAGATTATATATCTGTGCAAAAACACTAAAGCACCCACCACCAATGATCTGTTTCAAGACAAATTAGTTCCATTTTTTAAATCTGTTTTAGTCGTAAGTTGTATTTGATATGTTCATTATTTGTTTTGAGGCACAAAACGTGGACGTAGGCCTAGCGCCATAATGTATAGTGGCATATTGGCAAAGAAATTATTTCTCCAGCCTTTTCTCTGGGGGTTCTCATTTGGTCCGGCGCAGTGATTTATCAAAACTTTGTCCTATTGCGGTAGTACATGTCAAAATTTTACGAAGCAATTAAAATTAAACATTTGACTATAATTTTAAGTTTTAGTCAAATATCCTGATAATTAATTTGTTATCATGATTTTTTTCATTAAAGAAATAACATTATGCCTACTATTAAATCCTGATTTGTGATAACGTCCCTTCTCTCATGTACGCAAGGTGAACGATTTGTAGTCTGCCCGTAAATCGTATGCGCCGCCCAGTAAAAAATAAAAACACCGGAACAGACGTATTTGGAATTAGTTTGTCTCACCATCCCATGGGTGTATTAAAGATGCAAATAATTAAAACATGCTTTTCCAAAAAGAATAGGAAACGTAAATATTTTACAAATCCTAAGCGTCTAAGAACAGATTATCGGTATTAAAACCAGGGTTTCATTGCATTTAGACCTCAACTAATTTTTATAATAAATTCCTCGTTTCCTTTTCGATAAGTTACTTAATTTGTTTTGATAACTAAATAATCTTATATTTTCTTCTGTTCTCGATATGTTACAGATAGGCCTAGACTAATGGTATTCAAAGAGAAAAACAATAACATGTCTAAAAATAGTAATTAGTAAATAGTAAACTCCTTATAGTTAAATTCCAACAGCTTACTGATTACTATATCAACGAAACTTTAGATACATAAACTGACAATGAAGCTTACTTCCACCTTCTGATGAGGTGCTTGAATGGGGTGAACGGAACTTTGCACAATATGGGGGCTTATAAGAACTATTGCATTGTTGTGATGGGAAAAGTCAAGGTGACTGTTATGAAGTCAAAGTTTCAAGGCCGATACACAGAATGACCCACAATCATATGTAGGATAAGTCATGTCAAGCGACAAGTGGTGGTGAGATCAGCAACTACGTGGATTGCATTCTTGTTTTATATTGATATTAACGTCAATATGATGAATGATCTTCGAACACATAGAAAGGTTTGCTAATTTCATAAAAAGATGTTCTAATTGATGAAAAGCACTAAAGAAACATAAACTTGTAATAATAATAATAATGATATTAATTTAAAAAAGTTATAATAATAATAGTAATAATAATAATAATAATAATAATAATAATAATAATAATAATAATTGATAATAATGATATTGATAATAAAAATAATAACAATAATGATAATAATATTTATAATAATAATAATGATAATGATAATAATAATGATAATGATAATAATAATAATAATAATAATAATAATAATAATAATAATAATAATAATAATAATAATAATAATAATAATATAATAATAATAATAATAATAATAATAATAATAATAATAATAATAATAATAATAATAATAATAATAATAATAATAATAATAATAATAATAATAATAATAATAATAATAATAATAAAAATAATAATAATAATAATAATAATAATAATAATAATAATAATAATAATAATAATAATAATAATAATAATAATAATAATAATAATAACAATAACAATAATAATAATAATAATAATAATAATAATAATAATAATAATAATAATAATAATAATAATAATAATAATAATAATAATAATAATAATAATAATAATAATAATAATAATAATAATAATAATAATAATAATAATAATAATAATAATAATAATAATAATAATAATAATAATAATAATAATAATACAAAATATAATAATAATCGCAAATTGAAATCTTAACACTTGGCGGACATTTTGAATTTGACCCACAAGGAGGCCATTTTTGATTTTGTAAGTATTTTTTTGGAGTTGTTATATCCAAAAACATACTAATAAGCAACAAAACATTTTAAAATAATAAGTTCATACGTTGCCGGCCATTTTAAAATTTGACCTATAAGTCAGTCGGTCGTTTTGGATTTTGAAAATGACTTCTTTTTTTTTAAATCGGTGCATCCACGATTAATCGGTCGTAAATTGGGACAAAGGGAGATCACTTAGCAGCCATTTTGAAATTTGGCCGAAAATTCGGCCATTTTGGATTTAGAAAATGACCTTTTTTGAAATCGGTACATCCAAAAACTTACATATAGACACCAAAATTAGGCTACTTTAATCGGTCAATGTTTAGCAATAAAGAAAATTGGGACTCCATCCCCAGGAGGTTCCCGTGGGGGTACTTTAAACACACTTTAGAATTTATCGGTGGACGTCATTGTATTCAGCGGAAAAAAATCACTGAAGAATCACTTTTTTATATAAAGTGAACACCATTTTCCACTTGAGCCGCTCTGTGAGATAGACTATACATGGAATATTTAGATAAAAAAACGTCCGTGAGTGACGTCATCAATAATAATTACTTCAACAGTTTAATCAAACTTTGTTATAGGGAATGGCTTTGTCTTGTTAGATTGTGTAAGTCAATTGTTTGTTTAAGTAATTAAAGTTCAGCGTGTCATTGAATGCTGATACCGATAATCGTATGAACTTCTGCTCTCCGTGAACTTATAGGTCTCCTGTGAACTTCAAGGTCTATGGTGAAGATTAAGCACATCCATATTACAAAGTGGTTCAGGGGCGTAACGTACGGGGGTGTCCACTCAATTGAAATTTGCCAGTGCAATTCCAGTTTTGAATTTTTATTGTCTGGCAAAATCATGGTATTGAAGAGAAATTATACGAAATTTAAGATGCTTATACCCTGTGACCTTTATCTTCTTTACAAAAGGCCACACAATACGTTTGAAATTATTTTGGAAAATATCACGGTCACTTTCATGTCCGTATGACACTGTATGAGACGAGATAGGAGGTAGGGGCTAAAGGGCAGTTACCCTCAGTCGACCGGACAGCAATCTTAGTCGGGCAGAGATGTGAAATTTCCTATCTACTGTGTAAATCATAGAATGATGTATCTGAATCATGTCCGACTCAGCAAGATATAAAAATGATGTCCTCCAGTCCTCCCGACTCGGTATGATGCTTACAACATCATACTTTGGAACCGATGTTAATTGATGTTAAGTATTAAACATACATTGATATATTGGTCTGTAGGTGTGCATGGAAGAATTATTGCATAGCAGAAGAAAAACAGGTTTAATACTATCATCAGGTCATGCAGTGGTTAGATACTCAACATAGTGAGGGACATCTTTAGTAATCAGTTCGGCTCGTACAGCCGATCGGGGGACTAAATAAGTCCCCCGATCGGGAGACTCAAGCATGCGCACTGAGCTTACAGTAATATATGGGAGCCGCCATTTGTATTGTGAAGTTTCAGCTATAGACGCTTATCAGTCGTTTCATTGAAAGATTTTAACGAAGTTTCCTGTGTTCGTGTTAAATTTCGCGAAAGTAAAACAACTTCGTTACTATCACGCCGATATTGCTAAATAATTTTCACAAATCCCCAAGTTGTCTCTTATAATTTTAGAAAACCTTATTAAAGCGTGACTGCCTACAGGTAACACATAATAAGAATTCATCACTTTTCTTTTTAGAAAAAGGCATCAGCTATCATTTTCAACAAAATGTTGAAAAGCGGTGGGAGAGGAAGGGGGAGGGTTGATATGGGTTTCACTTTATCTTATTTTTGGGGCTACGTGTGACATACTCACCTATATATATATATATATATATATATATATATATATATATATATATATATATATATATATATATATATATATATATATATATATATATATATATATATATATATATATATATATATATATATATATATATATATATATATATATATATATATATATATATATATATATATATATATATATATATATATATATATATATATATATATATATATATATATATATATATATATATATATATGCTTACCTGGGTGTAACATATATATATTTTTATGTGTAATTTGATATTTTTTTGGTGTGGGATTCGGGTGAACATGGCTCCCGTGTTCCCCATCCCCTTTGTCTACGCCAATGCTTGCACATACATTAACAAAATCACTTGTCGCTTTGAAAGCAGCAGATTGAATAGTTCGTTTAATCCCAATTTATTTTTGATCGAATCCTTTGAATTAAAAACTACTATTTATATATTATCTTCAGGGGCGTCAGCAGCTCAGAAAAACTGGAGTGAACAAAATTGTTTAAGTGCTAAATTTCATTGACCCGTCTTGTCCGGTTTTAATAAGGGGCGATGTCAGTAACCAAAAGCGTGCAAAGAGATTAATATCAATAAATCTCCCCCCCCCCCACCATCCCCCTCCCCCTCCCCCCACAACAAATGTTTGTTTTTGTAGATTTGGAGGAATTATAAATTCGGCCCGTGGGAATACAGGGGTGGACATGTCCACCCCGGTCAACCCCTTCGTCGCCGTGGCAACGTCCTTGATTATCTTTCCTAATGCAATACGTGGCCAATTCTTACCTGCAAACCGGGTCCATATTGTCAGTTGATACCTTAAGCGTGTTCTCTCATCTTATCATTCTGCTCATGATGTGGCTAACGACAATTATGACCACAACACATAATTGAATACAGACAGGCCTCGTTTAAAAAACAGGAAACAGAACATGAACTGCATGAGTGGCAACTATTGAACATGAACTTGTATGTGTGGGATGATAGACTTAGAGATTTATACATATGCAAAAAAATCTCTCCCGCTGAAGAATGGCTGATTTAGGAAATCGAATGCAGATACATTTCCAAGGTTTGTGGACTATGATTAGAGCAAACCAGTATAGGCATATGAGATTGGGGGATGGGGGAATCGGGCTGCACCTCCCCAGTCGGATGCAATGTGTACCCATTCGGGCAAAATGTTTGATACATTTGGGGAAAATATATATGGCGAAAGGCCCTAATAATGGGAAATCGGTCACTAGGCTTACGAGGACTCCACCCGTGCAGAGAAACTGTCAATATTCAAAAAGAAATAGGTGATGACCTTTCTTTTTCTTTTGAAAATATTCGAGGCTGAATTATAAAAGATGCTCTTGGTCAGTAACGTCTCATTCCATTCAAGCAAAAATGCTATGCCCCACACCCTCCGGCCTCCAGTTCAATAACCTCCCGTACGCGTATGTAAACCAGGGACCATGCACTTTGACAATGTCGAAATCTCGTTTCCAAAATTAGGGTCATGACTAAAGGCAGTACAGTGGTTTGCAATACGGACCCGTAGCCCAATATCAGGTGCAGACCTTATTTGGGTCTACTGTCTGAGCCACCGTACAGGATGAAATTGCTGTCACTGTAGTTTTTGTAACCCCTTATGTATAATAGTTTCAAATAAAGATGATTCACCCATGTATCTTTCGGCTGAATAAATGAGTTGAGGGACAGAGGCCTTTAAGGCTCCTGCCTGGGCCCCGGTACAGGACAAAGTTTTGTCATTGTTATCTTTATGACCCCAAGGTACCGTGGTTCTCATGAAAGAAGATTCATCCATGTATCTTTTTGGCTGAATAAATGAGTTAAGGGACAGGGGCCCTTTATGGCTACTGTCTGTGCTCCAGTACAGGATAAAGTTGCTGTCATTGGTATTTATGTGACCCCCCAAGGTATAATGGTTCCCATGAAAGAAGATTCATCCATGTATCTTTTCGGCTGAATAAATGAGTTGAGGGACATGGGCCCTTTAAGGCTACTGTCGGGGCTCCAGTACAGGATAAAGTTGCTGTCATTGGTATTTATGTGACCCACAAGGTATAATGGTTATAATAGAAGAAGATTCATCCATGTATCTTTTCGTCTGAATAACCCCCCTGAGTGGGCCCATCTTAGGCTACTGCTTGGGTCCTGATACAGGATAAGTTTCTGTTATGGCTATGGCCAGCATGAGTACCCCCTTGGGAGCATAATCCAACAAATGTTGTCCGTACATCTCTTCGGCTGAATAAATGCAATTTTTTTTGGCCTCCTATCCTGTGCCCCCTGGCTACTATTACAGGATGTGACCCGGCAGCAACATTGATTAGCGAGTCCTGGGTCCAGATGGACATAACCCGACATTCAAACCTTTTGTATCTTTTCAGCTGAATAAACTGCCTGGGTTCCCGGTCTACCTCTTAAAGAGGCGAAATCGTCATATGTGCACCAACAATATTCAAAATTCCTTTCAAAATTTTTGATTGGTTGAAATTTTGCTTCGCGATTCGTTGTCTCGTATTGCAAGGTATGTAGTTATTTCAAACGCCTTGAATGTCTCTACACGAGGTAGCCAAGTAGATTACGGCGATCGGAAACATTTTTTCCCCTTATCAACAGTCGTGAGTTCGAGCCCCGGTAGAATCGTTTATTGCGACTTTTGCTTTCATCTTCTTCTTCTTCTTCTTCTTCTTTTTTCTCAGTTATTTTCATTTGGTGACTATTATTATAGTATTATAATACTAATATTTCACTTTCGCTTTCTGACAAATGCATTGAAAAAACAAACAAGTTTCTCGTCACAGTAACCTAATGCGCTGTGTATGTAACTCGGCACACACAACGTACATGCTAGTGTCTGGCTGTACAAACCATAGAGTTCTCTTTTAACTCCATGAACAAACAGACAGTGAATCGGATCTTGCGTCCACAACCGGAAGTGACGTCAAAATATCGCATCCCCCAATTTTAACGTATTTTAATGAGACGAGCCTCCCTCTTTAAATTACTGGAAGAATGTTTTGTTTAATTATTGAGGGTATAACATGCACTTTACAAGAAATTGTTATTATGCTCATGAACCTTAGACGCTAAGTAAAAGAAAAACAAAATGTTTGTTTTTGATCTGCCTTTATGACATCACATTTAACACTATGAGGACACACTTGTTACATTTTTAAAACTCCAAAACGGAATAGATATCAACATAGTTCTTCGTCAATGTATACCTTACGAAAGGTGCTTGCGCCACACTCGTGTCTGGGGTAGCGCTGTCACACTTAGACTATGTAAATGCAATCTTTATAGGACTTTCGGAGTGTGAATAAAACAAACTTCAGAGGGTACAAAATATTGCGGCCAAAACAGCACTGGACAAACAAAAATGTCATAGCAGTAAGGAATAGCTCAAAATCTTACACTGGCTTTCAGGCAAATTAAGATTCCAGCATAAGGTACTTACTTACCTTAGTGTACAAGTGTGTAAATGACCTGGCACCCAATTACTTGAAGGATCGATCTATTAATCGATATACCTAATAGACGGACACCAGGTTAACTACCTCATATAAAAAGTTATTCCTACCATTTTCCAAACCTAATACTTTTGCTGGTCGTTCTTTCAGTGTAATAGGACCGACATGGTGGAATGACCTACCAGATTATATTAAACTTGCTCAGTCGGTAAATGTTTTTAAGCGTCATTTGAAAACTTACCGTTTCAATCAATTTTAGTGGTATCTCCTATTTTATTTGTTTTGTTTACATCGGTCCCATTACACTGGGGGGAGCGGCTATCATTCTTGTTTTGTCATTGCATTGATGTTTTATTTTTAAGCGCCACTGAAGATTGCCGATCGAAGTGTGCACTATATAAATTTATGGATTATGATTATGATTCTTATGGTTTTTACACCAATATGTTGAAAATTCACGGAAATATTCCTTTAAGTCAATAAAGTTCATAGTGTCATTAAATGCTGATAATCCGTAATTTATGCTCTCCGTGAACTGACAGGACTTCGGTGAACTTCAAGGTCTAATTTAAAGATTATTTAAGATAAGCATATTCATCGGAAGACAAGTGGGGTGAATGTGATGGCTTTTAAGTGTAATCGACTCTGTCCAGCTTCCAAAAGTAAGTTTAAAAACAACACTCGTGTCGTAAGGTACAGGTATTTGTAAATGGTCTGACTTACTCATTTGGGCTGTATGTGCCTCTCTACTATTGATGACTTTATTGAAGGTAAACTTTATTTCAAATTCTTAACTACTTTTGTCGTTTTAGACTACCAAACATATTGTTTGTTTTTTACTGAAATTTGAATATGAATGTCAGATAAGGTTTATTGTCTGTAATTAAACAGTCCGGAAGCATGCCTATTAATAGGAACATTTATAACACACGATTATATTAAAGTCACGCAGCCCTATTGTTCAGATGTTGCGATTGAATGTCATAGTTCTAATTTATGTACTTAAAATTTTAAAAATCATTGTTTAAAAAGAAATGAAGTTTTAAAATGGCCGTTTCCCGCCTAAAAGCCTAGCTCTATTGTCTATTATTTCTAATATTTCGAAAACGGCGTGGTAAACATATCAAATGGGAGTGGAAAAGTTTTAGCCATGATAGTAATGAAGGCATTTTCATGAGTTTTAAGTTTCCCCTAGCAAAGATATTTTCTCCAGAGGTATTTCAAATTTGAAATATATAACATTGCATAAGGCTTTAACGTTAGGATAGCAAGAGTCATGGGAAATATCACAAAATGGCGGCTTCCATGCAACAAAATGTTCCCATTTATAGAAACATTTACGTTACCATTAATAGGCATGCTGCCGGACTGTTAAAGTGTATGCTAATAAGGATTTCAATATCTTAAGGTTCAGTAGTGTCAGTCTGCAGCCAATATGTTGTATCGTGTGATACTTTTTATGATTCCGGATTATGCATCAGTCAAACAATAGTATCGGGACACACAGCTTCTGTATGTATTGAATAGTCAGCTATGTTAACTTGTCAAGTGTTTGGTAAGATCACAAAAGACAGGTAAAGTGAAATATATAATCATACCATATAGTACCGATTTTAATTGTATGCAAAACTACATACAAATATTTGCATTGATTTTCAATTGCTTTACCTTACCAAAGTATATATAAATACTACCAATATTGTGCGGATCATGGCCTGACTTCATTTGTAGAAAGCGATTTTCCTTACAAGAATTACATAAAGCATTCTTTTTCGATTTATTCATAGTGTTTCTTTTCATTGAATTTAAAAGAAGATGAAGATCGAGGGGGCCGTTTTTCTTATTACTGGAGGCGCAAATGGAATAGGAAAAAAGATTTCAAAACGGATGCTTGAAAAAGGAGCAAAGGTACATATGACCTTTTATTATATTAGGATTATGATGTTACGAAGGAGACTTTGGGAACCTCTATTGGCGATGGATTACATTTTCATTTATCTAGTTTTAAGTGGTCATGTTGGTCATGCACAACTCATATAATTGAGCAATTAAAACTGGACTAACAATGATTGTGTAGAATTAAGGAATTCTCCTTTATAGTCGATTCATATCAAACTGAGTGGTGAATTAGTCTGAAAGTTCCCAAATCCCAAATCATATTTATCATCGTCCTACGGAAACTTCCTATCTAGATAAATGTAGATGCTGCTAAAATGATTACTTATGGAACTTCATCAGGAAAGAAAGCCAGTCAATCAGAATGTCGTCATACATCTGTGCATCGGACATAGAACCGAACATACTATTATTAAAAGAATAGTTTCTTCAACTGATACCAGTAAGCTGTATGCAATAAATAAGTACGTAATAAGTACGTGTATTTAACAAATAAAACAAGCAAATTACTAACAAAAACTGAAATACATAAAATTAAGGCTAAACGTAACGTCTATTTGTTCAGTGCTTTTTTGAGAGTTCTCGTAGGCCTATATAACTTGCAAAGGGAAAAAAAATAATTGCTAACATTGACCTACTTTATTTCAGTTTGTAGCTATCTTAGACTACAACGAAGCAAGTGGAAAACAGACAGAGGAAGAATTTGTGGAAACCTTTGGTGCTGACAGCGCCAAATTTTTCCTCTGTGACGTTTCTAAAGAGGATCAGTTATCAGGTAACTTAAGTTTTTTTTCCTGAAAATTTCTGTAACTTATCTGCAATTGTTTTTTTTTTGGACAAAATAGACGTTAAAACCTGAAAAAATAATTTCCATCAAAGCTAAGATCTAATGTGATATTAAAGGCTGTTGATTATGGCTTATTCTGTTTTTCTATCCACGTTTGTTGTATTAAACTGTACTTTTAAACAGTGTCATTTAATTGAATAAAGCTACAAAATTGAAAATGATTATTCGGTTTAAAAGTGTTGTTCGCAGAATGATCATATATACTATTCTTAATGTCTTCGGTACATGATGAAGGATGTTAGTATATATGTGCCTGAATTTATGGTTTAAAATGTATTTATCTAAATTTTAGCTTCCTTTGAAAACGTCTTCACGATTCATGAACGACTAGATGTTGTGATAAACAACGCAGGGATTGCCCGAGAGGAGGAAATTACAATTGCCATTAATCTGGTAAGTAGTCACGATTTACGTACCTTTATTCAGTTATTTGGTCTGAAACGTCTTTGATTGGATTCCTGTGTGATTATAGGTAAAAAGTTGATACCAATACAAATTATATTTTCTGTTGACGTTGAGCTAAATGGAATACGTTTGTTTCCGAGGATGAAACAAAATGTAGCTTTGATTTCTATTTCTCTTCAGGTTGCAGTGATTAGAGGTTCATATCTCGCGAGAAAATATATGAGTAAGAAAAATGGAGGCAATGGAGGCGTTCTTATCAACGTTGGCTCCATAGCAGGTATGATATATTTTATACCATTCTTCGGTCTTCGATGCCCTTTAATTTGAATTAACAAATTTTCAGATGGAATATATAAGCTTAAAGATATTATTAAAGTACTTTTTTCTCCTTGGTGTAGGTATTTTTCCAGCTGGAATTCCCATTTATGCAGCATCAAAACATGGCGTCGTTGGCTTCACACTGTCTTTGCCGGTAAGGATTTTTCGGATAATGATTAGCTGATGTAACAATTACAGTGATTTATAATCATGAAAAATTTAATAAAATAATTGAGAAATAATACAAAATACTCTACTCTGTAGGGAAATGTGCGCTTAATAAATCATCCTTGTTCCCAATGTTTTAGGTGAGTGATCTAGCGTTTTCCTTGAACGATATCAGAGTTGCCACAATATGTCCGTACCTCGTGGATACACAGGTTGGAGATGATGTTCTTAAATCTATTCCTGCTTATATGAAAGGGAGGATCAACAAAGATACCGTCAATTACATTGAGTAAGTTGAAGTAAAATAATAAGTGATTAGGAAATATACTTTTAAACTCTTTATGCATAATATTTTTACAATAAGACCTAAGAAATGGAATTTCCCAGACTTTAAAAAAAAACTGCGGCGGAAAACTTTTGATAAATGGCTAAAGTTGTTTTGTAATAATCTACCTATGTTGAAACAGCGATATGTATTAAATTAGAGTAAAGTTTGGGCAATAACCTAAAGGAGAGCCAGCGTCTACGGGACATCAGGAAACTTAGCAGTCCGGGAGATTAAAGTAACCGAATAATTATGTTCTGTATGGTACCGACGCCTAGAACAAATTTCCCAACCGTTTTAAGTTTGACCCACACGCTAAGTATATGGGAGAGCATTATGAATATTATCGCGTAATGGCGGCCCCATAGCTTTTCTATCTCCTACAAATTAAAGACATTTTATTCCCTACTTTTAGGAGATATTCCGTACTGTTTAGTAAGCACTCATACTATTTCATATAGTATAAAAATTTCCGTCTAAAACAGATCTGTCACACTGCTCGACGAAATACCCTTGAAATATGTGGAAAATTGTTGCTTATCCTGTTATCTTATCCTAAATTTAGTCTTTAGTCTGTTACATCATATCTGATTTCAGCCTACACGTATCACAGTACTTGACGGGCGCATTTAATGAGCACAAGCGAGATGGGATTGATATATTAAGTATATGCTAAAATGAACTTTGTCATAAATCTGTATGCATACCTAGCTGCCCAGTGCCGAAGAAGTAATGCAAAAATGAAGGTGTAATGTATTAATGTCATGTGTTGATCATTTGCAGATCTTCTCTCGTTGTCGACGCCTATGTAATGGTAATAGAAGATGATTCAATTCATGCAAAGGCCATTCGCGTAACACCAGCAAAAGGCATCGATTTTCACCCACTTCCAACAGCAAAAGAGCTTGCGCTCGAGTTTGGTTACCTGAAACTCCCACAACAATAGAAATTGCGTCTGATGGCAGTGCGGCAAGAACACAACTTTGGTTCAACAGTGAATCTAATCTCATGGACTTATGAAATCATTGGCCTAGTAATTACACTTTTATACGGAAAAAAAAAAACCCCACATCATTCTATTACTAGGAGGTTTATCCAGTTATCAGGTACCTTCTCCCAAGTCTTAATTGTTTGAAAATTACGTAAAAAGAAACTGGAAAATAATATATATTGTAACATCTGTTCAGTCAGAGAGTACCAAAGGAGAGCGTATTCGAAATGATCCGAGCGAAAATCATACACACAAACACGTCCACATAGTACAAGCAACTACAAAGTGAATCACACCAGAAAAACCACGTTAGAGAGGAAAATATGTTTGCAACTATCTATTAACGATACTAACGCCGGAGCCGAATTACATACTACAAGGAAAAGGTAACTGGAGCATTAGGAAGTAACTTCCTAATTCGGCAGAGGCTAGGTATCAACTGCGATTAGTCAAGTGTGATTACTCCCGATCTCGGTATGCGCATGATGACTGGTTGGATGACGTCGCAGATTTACACTGCAATGCCAACCAATCACCATGCGATATGCAAATGACAACGGGAGAACACACAGATGCAACGGCATCACAATATTTACTTGATGGATTAAGAATGATGTCCCATTTGAATAGAACTAAGCGAGTAAAACGTTTTCACAATACCACGAGATACCAATCCTTTCACATTTTAAAAAAATACACACGTTTTTCTAGCCTGAAATATATTGAAAATTATTGTCGAGAAAAATTGTAGAGAAATGAGACCTCTGAGTGACCACATGTTTATCCCGACACCTCAAGACAAAAATGCAGATCACTTTAAAGAGTACAAACGGTTTTAAGACGCTTGCAACGTCTGCCCCTTACGATTAAGCACACAGTGTCCTGAACCCAACATGCTTATCTACACCAAATTGGAATTTGGATTTGTGATCAGCGTAAACAATAAGATCGAACCTGGGGTTTACAATTGTTTAAACCAGGATCCACGACGACAAGCAGAGTTCTCTGGCAACAGTTTCATGGGAGTAACAACACGAAAAACGTCAGCGCCAAAATGACAAGTATCAAAGACTGAGACTTTTCTCAATTTTCTTTAATTAAATTGGCTTGTTTTTTTTTTTTTACATGAGTGACATGAAAAAATGTAAAATGTCTTTACACAAACATTGTAAAGCTATTATGATATTAAATCAAATACACCCAACAACACAAAATAGCATTATAAAATACACGCACGAAAACATAGAAGAGTTTCGATTTGTTGAGACAAATTCTAGGACCTTCTTCCTGTACATACAAACAGAGGTAAAATAAACTGCTCTCCGTTTCTTAACAATGTGAAAAGTTAGTCCTGATTGACTAAAGTTTATTGCTCTTTAATCGTTGTATGAGTTTGCCTGTCGGATATAAAACTCTTTTAACTTCACAAAAAAAGTGAATCTTCAAGAACAGGCTTTTAAGTGTGTAAAGAAAAATACGATACACTGAAATTATCTTTTTTCCCTTTTTTAAAGTGTCATTCACATGTAACATGGACAAGAGTCTTCAATAAGAAACAATAAATGCCAGTTGCCAAACTTTAAACCTATGTGCATTACAAATTTAGGAAATATTCTCTTCGAGTTTCGTTTTCATCTAGGAATAGGAAATAATATTTGACACCCAAATGTAAGCATCTAAAAACTGAATTTTTGACTATTTTGTTAGACTTTTGAAATGTATATAAAAAAATTTCATAATTGTTAAGCAGTCTGTGGCGTTGTTTTAAATCTATATGAAGAAAATGTAAAATGTTAAGCATTGCATTTGTATTCCATTGTAGTAAATGTACATGAAGATAAGTATCATAACTGTAAGTATGCAGTGTATTGCGTCACTACAAAATATCTGCTCTATTTTGCACCATTTTTGGGGCGTTGTATGTTTTTTGACGCTATATGAATGAATGAAAATAAACTTGCAGACAATAAGTGGCAATAAATATTCAAACAGCTTAATGCAGCTCAGGATGATGCGGGGTAAAACTAAGGAGTCTTAAATTTGAAACTTTAAGTGAAATGGAGGTCAACAGTTTGGCATATCAATTATTCCATGCTATCATAAAATAAATTTTGAAGTAGACCTACGTCGTCAAATATATATTATACAATCTTCACTGTTTGAATAAAACAGTCCAGGGGCGCTTCAGCTGTTTGATGTTAAAAGTTACACATACTAACTGAAGTAAAGGATATTTAAAGATTTTTATGTTCAAATTACAAAGTACACTGCAATAAAGGTGTTGATCAAAGATCTAACCTGTGTTTATTATGACCATATAACATATGTCAACAGTTCTGATACGTTAAATACAATTTTCGACAATCAAGCTGGCTTGTTTATTAACCTACGGGTGACAAATTTATGTTCTTTTGCCAGTCTTTTGTCAAACCAATGAGATAATCACGACGCTTATATTTTAGGTAAGTTAGCATTCTGTTCTTTATGGGTATATACTTTTTAAGAAAGTACTACTTGGCCCTGACGTCCTAAAGCCAAAATACTTGGTCAAAGATCGTATGCACACTGGAACTCCATTAGCAGTCACCCAGCAAATGACAAAATACTTCTAATAAAAAGGATTGTTATACCATTATCATGGATGAATTTTTCTGAACGAAAACAAAAGTTTTTTCTTTTTCATTTTACGATTGAAAGTGTCCCTTACACATTATTTTTAAAAGATAAATTAAGTTAGCATATCATCATCATCATCATCATCATCATCATCCATGTTCAGTTGTAGTAGGCGCCTTTTCCATAGGATACAAAGCGCCCAGAATGCTGCCCCAAAGTTCAGTAAGTAATACATGATTAAAAAAGAAAAGTCTTGAGACGTGTTTTGAACTGTCCAAGTGAACTGGCATGGCGAATGTGTGAAGGCAAAGAGTTCCAAACATGGGGTGCTGCAGCTGAAAAAGCCCTAGAACCAGCTTTGGTGTTAGTTCTGGGTTCAGTCAGGAAGTTTTCAGAAGAGGAGCGAAGGGATCGTGCTGGTGTATAAAGTTTCAGACTGTTGGATATGTATTCAGGTGATTGATGTATCAGGGATTTGTAGACAATAAGACATGTTTTGTATAAAATTCGCTGTGACACAGGGAGCCAATGCAATTTGTTGAGCAAGGGTGAGGCATATCAGTAACCTTTTTCCGAAAAATCGATTTTTGCATACAAAAAATGGTGAGTCAAGGTCAATACAATTATTACTGGTAATGCTACTACTTGATCCTTATTTAGCTGTTTAGGGATATAAGTCGATGCCATGTAATTCGAACATTTTGACGCCATCACTGGGGCCTTCCTACCTCAGAGAGGCCCCTCTCTAACCCAGAGAAGCCCCAGTCCTACCCATGTTCGAATGTGACATTGAGTTTTTTAAGCAAAAAAATGTTGATCATATTAAACTCCTAAAGGATTAGTGCAGTGGTCAAGCAAGTTCATCAGTATGAAAGAAAACTTTAAAGGAGACTTAATGGTGATAATAGCATTCAAAAATCTTATCCGTTAACAAGATATTCAAGTTTAAAGTTTGGTATCATTTGAGTACAAACGATTGAAAACAGACTACTTGTGACATCACGTACTTAGATTCCTCAACATCTTTATGTGTTCTATTAATTTTTGTCCTGCAATTTTTGGCTTAAAACTCATTGTATATGTCAGGAAACATACTGGAAAATAGCGTTCCTACAGCGGCCTTGATTTTCAAACCTTTTCTTTAACTGCACGCTAAAAATGAAGATTACCCAAAAACATCTATAATTCGCTTATTTTCTGAGTAGGCCTAATGAAAACCGGGTGTTCAGATTATAAAAGAAGAAATATTTCTCTTTCTTGAAATATAAGCTAAAATCTTTTGGAGGTGAAGAACCTTCTGCAGATTTTTCATTAAAAATCATATTGTGTTTATTTTTCAATGGTGAAAGTAAAATAAAAAAATGCGATTCTGCTTCCCTGTCAGTCTTTTTATATTACCATAGCTTTCCTTCTGGTTCACGGAGACACACGGGGTACATAAAAAGATGCTGAGTATGCAATTTATTAGCTTTTGCATGTCACATACAACTTGCACTACTATTGGTTAACTGGGATTCCCCTTCCCCCTTCCCCAACAGATTTTTGATCATATTGTTTGTGGTGTTTTCTTGTGATGTCGCACACGTGTATGGCGTGTTGTTCAGTTAAGTATACTGGTATGGCTGTGTAGTTTCCCAGTGCAGTATGTACGGGTAGTGTAGGTATTACAATTTTGAAAACTCCGTAACAAAGGAACTCCTTTCATGCTCTAACGAAATAAAGTATACACAATTTTGTTTAAAACTTCAACTTCTTAATTGCTTCCGAATCAGCCCCATTGTGTAAATGGATGAGTCTAAAATTAATTTTGTTGCTCAGCACAAATTTTGGTTCACAGCATTACTCATCAATACGCGCGTTAGGTTTTTGAAGATTAATGGAGGAGTGTTTTTAGCCATTATTTTCCAATATGATAGTAAATCAGGATTATGTAGGGTAAGTATAGTTTACCACCTGAAGAGAATTGGAGGAAAATTATTTCAAATAGTGAAAAAGTATTATTATTATATTTTTTAAAACATTAACAATTGTCAGACTGTAAAGAATGTGCGGAATTACCTTCCATAGTAGACTTACAACACAGATAAGATGTGGCCTACTTGAATATCTCCGTAACGGAATAGCATGCATATTGAAGCAGTTTCTTCAACACATTGCTTACATCTGGAACTGGAACAAATGTAACTGAAATAGTTGCTGAAAAGTTGAATTACGAATCAATACAGACACAATTTTAAGATCGATGAAAATAATTTTTTGAACGACCTTTAATAGACTCCGTAAAATAATTTTCCATAGCTTTTACCTTTTTCAGTTTCTGACCTCTATCTTGCACTTTTAACATGTCGAAATGTAAACAACAGAACTATCGTATAAAATTCATTAAAACACTGACCTAATCAATTGAACAGCACACCACTAAACTGTTGAATATCAAGCTAAATAATATGTTACGTTTCACAGCAAGCTTTAGTTTGCATAAATCTGATAAGCATGTACGTATTTCAGGTTCACTATAGTCAGATAGTATGACTATGACATTGCCTTTAAATGTACATTGCTGAAAAACTACGGAGAAATCTGCTGACTGTGTGTTATACCTGTACTGGTGTTGTGGGTGATAAAACGACGACCTGTAAAACGACGACCTCTAAAACGAAAACCTGTAAAACGACGACCTGTAAAACGACGACCTGTAAAACGAAGACCCGTAAAACGACGACCTGTAAGACGAAGACCTGTAGAACGACGACCTCTAAAACGAAGACCTGTAAAACGAAGACCTGTAAAACAACGACCTCTAAAACGAAAACCTGTAAAACGAAGACCTGTAAAACGACGACCTCTAAAACCAAAACCTGTAAAACGACGACCTGTAAAACGACGACCTGTAAAACGAAGACCTGTAAAACGACGACCTGTAAGACGAAAACCTGTAAAACGACGACCTCTAAAACGAAAACCTGTAAAACGAAGACCTGTAAAACGACGACCTCTAAAACGAAAACCTGTAAAACGAAAACCTGTAAAACGACGACCTGTAAAACAACGACCTGTAAAACGACGACCTGTAAAACGACGACCTGTAAAACGACGACCTGTAAAACGACGACCTGTAAAACGACGACCTGTAAAACGAAGACCCGTAAAACGACGACCTGTAAGACGAAGACCTGTAGAACGACGACCTCTAAAACGAAGACCTGTAAAACGAAGACCTGTAAAACAACGACCTCTAAAACGAAAACCTGTAAAACGAAGACCTGTAAAACGACGACCTCTAAAACCAAAACCTGTAAAACGACGACCTGTAAAACGACGACCTGTAAAACGAAGACCTGTAAAACGACGACCTGTAAGACGAAAACCTGTAAAACGACGACCTCTAAAACGAAAACCTGTAAAACGAAGACCTGTAAAACGACGACCTCTAAAACGAAAACCTGTAAAACGAAAACCTGTAAAACGACGACCTGTAAAACAACGACCTGTAAAACGACGACCTGTAAAACGACGACCTGTAAAACGACGACCTGTAAAACGAAAACCTGTAAAACAAAGACCTGTAAAACAAAGACCTGTAAAACAAAGACCTGTAAACAAAGACCTGTAAAACGGAAGACCTGTAAAACGAAGACCTGTAAAACGAAGATCTGTAAAACGAAGACCTGTAAAACTTAGACCTGTAAATTTTAGACCCGGAAAACGAAGACCCGGAAAACGAAGACTCGGAAGAAATCCATGAAAATTAAAACAAATTACCAAAAATTAAAAGAAAAGAAAAAGAAGCTGTAGTTCCGTCCACGCCTCCGAACGGGAGATTTTTGTTATTAATACCCACACTGTATCTTTTCAAAGAAACAATTCTCTCTAAAGAAATATATAACGGGTAAAATAGGTTTAAGCGTATAAGGTAGGACAAATGCATGAGAAATATTTTAATTTTATTAATGCAACAGAACGATCAAATTATTTTCTCCATTTTCAAAAGCTCAAATTCCACTTTCACCAGGGAATTTTAAAGTAATCCTTAAAAATTCATTTCAATTTTTTTGAAGAACAAATTTTAACATCTTAGTCAGCAGAAAAAGCTCAAATTATACAAAAATACTAATTTTCAATATCATTTGCAAAGTATATAACTTTAGAATTACAGAATTTGAAGAGCAAACAAATTTGAACGGCTGAACATATTAACAACACTTTAAATTATGGTCACTGCGCATGTCTACATCTCTCAATCAAGAGATCTCCCGATCGGGAGCGTAGACCGGACTGAGATAAGCAATTTATGATGCATTAACAAACAGCCGAAATGTGGTAGGAGTAAGGAAGATGCATGGGCTTCATATAAGGGCGTGATTTGTTCTCAGAAAGTACATGAAATTTTGAAATATTTTAGAGTTTATTTTTTCTTCTCATTATTTTTGTTTAAAGGGGTCCCTTTTAACACTTATGTGCATACATCACTATGGAAATTAAAGACTCGGTTCACCATTTGATGTTTATCTGTTTATGCAAAGAGCTTCCAGAGCTTCCACTTGTGTGTGGAAGCTCTTTGGTTTATGCATTACACTTGTCTCGAAAAATTTCAAGGTTCAAAACCGTAAATGGATAGCTGATGGCCTTTATTCTCTAAAGTAATTTAAGGTGATGATTGTATGATTAAATTGTGAGGAGGAAGAAAATGTTTTTGATTCCAATTAACAACTCCCTGATCTGCTGATTTGACCCTCATTGCTTTGACCCTGAAGTACATGAACGGTAAAACGAACATTTTATTACATATCAGCAAATTAACTATTGGAAAATCAAATGTTCCATCATCTCCTTAATTGACTATAGTACGCGGATGTTTCCGTCATACTGTAAACAGGTAAAGAGAATATGTGTTACTATATGAACAGAGCCGAATGTTATCTTCATCGTTTGTACAACAGGGATCCAAGTCAAAGTAACTCAATATTTAAATTTGGGGTACTCTGGTAAAAGGCCCTTTTTCAAAGTGTCATTGCAAACCATGAACAAAATTACAAAACTGTATCGGAACATTATAATGATATACCGGAACTTACACCTACGATTTCTTATTATTGATCTTTTGATTGAACAGTTGGAACGTGATTTTAAAAACAATTTAATACAGGAGAAAGGGTGCCTAAAAATTCTGTCCGACAAGATTTAAATGCATATGTTGCTAAAACTTCTTTAACCTCGTATAGAATAAGAGAGGAAAGAAAAGTGTAAAGCCCACAAACCCAAACACATACCCGCAGTATGACAGATTTTTGGCACTTGCAGTATGAAATTATATAAATTTGATACCCGCAGTATAAAAGAAGTCAATTTTAATACCTGCAGTATGAATATTCAAGAAAAGAAAATATTGTAAAAATGGATCAGCAGTACAAAATTAAGAGAGTAAAGATCTGCACTACGAAAAGGATAAAAAGACACCTTCTCAGGAGGCACATACATATGGAAGTGCCCTCCTCCACCCCCAGTACGTATAGCTGCAAATTTTGCCTCAACCAGTCACTGCTCAAGACACCACGAAAATTCAGGTGACTTGGTTGCAGGAGGGCCAGGGAGAAACTGCAAAAACTGATAATATATTCTTATATAATTTTATTATCAACTTCTGCAATTTGTTTGATTTACAAAATAAACGTTGAAAAATGTTTTCCTAAAAGTTTATTCTTACATCAACGACATTAAAATCATCCATGGACACATATTTTGGTAAATTTGAACATTTGTTTCAAAATGTATACTCCTTTTAAACTATAACTTTATTGTGGAATTGACGCTATTTTAGGCTTTAGGCAATTTTCTCATACCAAAATACAATAACGTAAAAAAACTTCCATTGGCTTTGCCCCCGGGTTCCTACCACGATTTTGACCCTGGATTTGACACAATTATTTAGCAATTTTCTGCTACCAACATCGCGAGAAATGCATGGTTTCCGGGGCTTTGCCCATAGATTTGGCACAATTTGAAACAAATTTTCTGCTATCAAAATCACGAGAAACGTATATGATTTCCGGGGGCTTCGCCCTCTCCGTCTCTACCAGGACTTTGCCCATACATTTGACAAATTTTAAAGCAATTTTTAACTATCAAAATCAAGAAAACATAGGACTTTCTTGAGCTTCATCCTGGGGTCCCAACCAGGGCTTCGCCCTTAGATTTGGTACAATTATAAGCCCCCAAAATCACTAGAAGCGCAAGGCTTTCGGGCTCTCCCTTAGATAGGACTACCGGTTATCAAATTCACGAGAAACGGAGGGCTTATGGGGCTCCCCACTTGCGTCCATACCAGGGCTTCGCCTGTAGATTTGATACAATTTAAAGCAAAGTTTTGCACTGGAACTCCCCCTGAGTCCCTACCAGGGCTTTGCTTCTAGATTTGAAACAATTATAAGCAATTTTTGCTACAAAAGTGCAGCCCGGTAGATTTGACATGAATTTAAGTAACTTTCTGTCAATCTGTTATTATCAAAATTACAGCAAACCGGGATTTAACCTTGCTTGGTGTGGACACACTACAATTTAAGCATTTCTCTGCTCTTAAAGTCACGTGAAATGCAGGGTTTGATGGAGAACTTGCCACCTAATTCCCTGCCAGGGCTTTGCCCTAAACACTGATATAAAATAACTTCCTTAACGGTACCATCTAAACGGTGCATGCCAATTAGACCTATGTACCAAACGTTTTACTCTTACGGGCACTTTTTCTATATAAACTGATTAATTGATTGATTAATTGATTGATTAATTATTATCATCATCATCATCATCGTCATCGTCATCATCATCATCATCATCATCATCATCATCATCATCATCATCATCATCATCATCACCATCATCATCATCATCATCATCATCACACCATCACCATCATCACCACCACCACCACCACCACCACCACCACCACCACCACCACCACCACCACCACCGTCTTCCACCATCACCACCACCATCACCGTCGTCACCACCACCACCACCACCACCACCACCACCACCACCACCACCACCACCACCACCACCACCACCACCACCACCACCACCACCACCACCACCACCACCACCATCACCATCATCGTCATCAGCAGCAGCAGCAGTCATCATCATCATCATCCTCAGCAGCTTCATCATCATCATTTATATTATTATTACGGCGGGGGGAGGGAGGCGGCGACGACAACTACTACTATTACTACTATTACTATAAATATTATCAATATTATTATTATTAATATTATTTTATTATTATTATTTTTTTTTTTAAATTATTATTATTATTATTAATATTTTTATATTTGTATTATTATTATTATTATTATTATTATTATTATTATTATTATTATTATTATCACTATTGATATTATTATTATTATTATTTTTTTATTATTATTATTATTATTATTTTTTTATTATTATTATTATTATTATTATTATAATATTTTTATATTTTAATCATTATTATTATTATTATTATTATTATTATTATTATTATTATTATTATTATTATTATTATTATTATTATTATTATTATTATTATTATTATTATTATTATTATTATTATTATTATTATTATTATTATTATTATTATTATTATTATTATTATTATTATTATTATTGTTATTATTATTATTATTATTATTATTATTATCATTATTATTATTATTATATTATTATTATTATCATTATCATTATTATTATTATTATTATTATTATTATTATTATTATTATTATTATTATTATTATTATTATTATTATTATTATTATTATTATTATTATTATTATCATTATTATCATTTTTATTGTTATCATTATTATTATTATTACTATTTTTTATATAAAAAAATTGGGGGGAGGGGGAGGGTGGCGCCAGAATGCCATCCTACCATGGACATTTGACCCACTACGCAACTGCAGGTTCCAATGGGCGGATGGGCGGATTCCCGCCGTTAAGCGCATGCGTCCCGTGCGCAGTGCCGCCTTAGCTTTGTTCCATTTTCACGTATCCGTATGCGTTAGTGTATGCGTATGCGTAGTGTCTGTTTCCATGTGCCCGTGATAAGTGCGCGGAAGTAATGCGTAATCCACCCAAAACTTATTAAATGGCGCTTTCTTGAATTGGGGCCTAGGACAAACTTTCGATGTATATATAGACTGACGTGCCCCCCTCCACCTTCTTTACAAAGGTAAAAAAGATTAGTTCAGTGGCCACGCAAGTTGATCTTACATGAAAGAGGATTTTTAGGAAAACAAAATCGTGTAGAAAGTATTCAAAAATCTTATTCTGTTAAGGAGATATTCACGTTTTAAGCTCTGTATTCTGGTATTATCTATGTAAAAATGGCTGATGTAGTAAGTCTACTATGAAATTTTGGCACCTACATCCCCACATTGTCAACAATTTTGAATGCCTTTTTAAGACAATTTATTTTACTTTTTTAACTATTTAAATTATTTTTTGAGGTGGTAAATTATAATTACCCTTACTACAAGATTCTGTTTTACTACTTTCTGATATATCCAATGGTTTTTAAGCCACAAAATGGCAAGACAAAATATAATAGAATACATAAACAATTTGAGGAATCTGAGGCTGTGATATATGTCACAGCTTGTCTGATTTTAGTGGTTTGTACACAAATGATACCAAACTTTAATATCTCCTTAACGGAATAAGATATTGAAGGTTTCTTTACTATTTTTTTTTTTGAAATCCTCTTTCAAGATGGACTTGCTTGACCCGTGAACTAATCCTTTAAGATATACGCGTTTACAGAAATAAAACTTAGTCTGTTAGAGTTTACAAGTCTCTTAATCTTCTTGTTGACAGATTGAAGAAAGTTGTTATATGCAAGCTACCCAAATTTCAACAGTGGCACCTTAATTAGTCTGGAAAAATTAACTGGGGCCTTTACCACTGGCTCGGTGGAGACTGTTGTGTGAATTTGGATTATGCAGACTGATATTAAATATTTTCTAACTGATATACAGAGTTGTTAATCTTATGCAAAAATCTTCTGAACCATTCTGTTTTGCTTTTCACATTGTTTCGGACATTACATATTCCGAATCATGATCAATACAGACTTGACTAATCGTGATGTAAATATTTCCGATTTCGAGACCAATGAACTATAAATTTTCCATTTCTTTAAGATCTAGGTATAAAATTTTCGTGGATGCAAATTGAAGAAGAAAGAAAGTTTACCAGTAGTCCTAATTATCTAAGATATAAAAGTTTAGAAATGTTCATCTGAAGTTGAGGGAAGAAGAGAAGAGGGGGGGGGTATTATTGCTCCTTAGTTATAATGCTGTCGTACATTCTTTTAAAATATTGACATATGGTACTAAAGACTTTTTTCCTGGTTCATATATTCATTATAACTCTTAAATAAAGAAAGCGTGCTCACTGGATTTTCTGCCCCTCTCCCCGAATTCCTTCCGACACCCCTGCGCATGCGTTACTTCACACACCGAATCGCTACATGAAGCGATTTTTTTTAACCTATATACATACGTTTACGCGCACGCTTACGGATACATGGAAACAGTTATACTGAAATAACACTGTAGCGATTTTTGTCTTACGCATACGCTTATGTTAACGCATACGGATACGCGCACATGAACACAGCAAGCTATGTGACTTCATCTGTTCAATGACAAATCTGTTGTGACCAATTTTTTGGCCCAGGAAAAAAAAAGTTTTGTATTCATTTTCTAATAAAAGTAAAAAAAAAAAATCATGTTGGACAGATGTGTCCGTGTTTATCATTATCGACAAGTTTTACTTGGGAATACTAAATTGTTCCAAAATTATTTGCTGACAGCATTGATAATACGTTCAAATTATCTTATAAGGAAGTAACGCCAGGAGGAGCCAGGATAAAATGTCAGGAAGTGGGAGTAAGGAGGGGGGGGGGGGGTCAAACCAAACCAGGGATGATGTGATAACGTATTTTATGAGCAATTTGTCATCATTAATGGAACATATCTGCAAATTGGGAACAAGCAGTACAGAGTCTTCTGGTATTAGGAAGCGTGGGGCCTAGGGCAAGGTACACCCTGACAGAATTTCACCTCCCTTCTGCCTGATTGCATGTTCACTTTCAATTGGAAAAATTGTTTACATAATATTGAGGGAAAATTTGGTAAAATCGTTGAAAATTTTGGTACAATTTTTCAATATTTCCCAATAATTGATGAAAATTTAACAAAAATTGCTCCCAAAATGAAAAACATTTTCCAAATCATTGAAGAAAATTGTTCAAAAGTAACATAAAAGAAAAGTTTCGAAAATGGAAGAAAATTGCGCGAGAATGAAGGAAATTTCTCAAAAATTTAAACAGATTTCCCGAAAATTGCCCCAAAAGGAAGAAAACTTTCAGAAAATCGAACAAAAATTGAACAAATATTTTCAGAAAAACGAAGGAAATTTTTTAAAAAGGAAAGTTACCGAATTATCGAAGAAAATTGCCTAAAAATGAAAGAATTTTCCCACAAAAAAAAATGAAGAAAATTGCACGCCGAAAGAAGGAAGTTTCTCAGAGATTAGTTTGGTAGTTGTTTGTGTCTTATTCTTATGTTATTCTAAACAAACTTTCTATTTAAATAGATGCATTGTGGGATACTTCTGTAAAGGATCCCCCGATTGAAAAACAAAACTCTTTTCCCGATCAGGGGATACAAACCGGACTGTTAAAGAGATTTCCGAAATATTGAATGAAATTTTACGAAGAAAAAAAAAAGTAAGAAAGAATTATCTTATGGTAAAAAATAGGTTAGTCGAAAAATCTCAGGCGGACACCCTCTCTGAATCCGCCCATGAACTTAACCTTTAGCTTTTGCATTCATGTACAAACATGTCTGCATTTCTGGGTATTTTCGGGGGGGAAATTGCTCACCTCCCACCTCCCCCGTCCCACTTACCCCTTCAATTGAAAATATTCCCGCACGTACATGCTTTCGGGAACTTTTCACTATAGATTTGACCCAATTTAAAAAAAAAAATCATAATAATGTTAAAATGGTAAAGATATTCAGAAAATATTTCAAAAGGGTAAAATATCCCCCACCCCCACCAATCCGAAAGGCTGGCTACACCTCTGATATTTTAATCTGGCTCTGCCCCTGCATGTATGAGGGTATCTACTACCATTTGATTTTGGGTTAAAAAGGAGCCAAAATATCTGTTGAACCCCGAATGGAAATTACTCTAGTGTGTGAAATCTAGATCTTTCCTGTCAGCCTGTTCAGAACACGTCACGAAAATTCTCCAAACTTCACTTAAAGAGGGAGGCTCGTCTCAGTAAAATACGTTAAAAATGGGGGATACTATATTTTGACGTCACTTCCGGTTGTGGAGGCAAGATCCGATCCTCTGTCTGTTTGTACCACCAAGGAGCTTCTACACCCTCCTTGGTACCACACAGTACAGCCAGACACTAGCATGTGCGTTGTGTGTGCAGAATTACATACGCAGCGCATTACGTTAGTGACGAGAAACTTATTTGTTTTTTTCAATGCTTTTTTGTCAGAAAGCGAAAGTGAAATTTTAGTATTAAAATACTACAATGATAGTCACCAAATGAAAATTACTGAGAAAAAAGAAAAAGATGAAAGCAAAAGTCAAAATAAATGATTTTACCGGGGCTCGAACTCACGACATGATTTGAAAAAAAAACCATTACCTGCGACCGCCGCAACCATCTGGGCTATCTCGTGTGGAGGCCTTCAAGTAGTTTTAAATAACTATATACCTTGCGATACGAGACAACGAATCGCGCAGCAAAATTTCAACCAATCAAAAAATTTGAAAGGAATTCTAAATATTGTGCACATATGACGATATCGCCTCTTTAAATGATCCCAAATGTGGTGCTTTTATCATAGATTTCAACAGGGAGCTGTTATATAACAGCTCCCTGTTTTGTGTCCCCTGGCCACACACACTTCAGCACGTACACTAGTCAGCCTGTATACCTAGTTTGACCATGGAGCTGTTATTAATAACAGCTCCCTGGTTTGACCAATTTTTGCCACTTCATTCTGTTATTGCTAAAACAAATTGAAGTTTTACCCCTCAGCCTCTCTGACACTGCCATCAGTTTCAGGGGCGTAGGAAGGTCATCTTTGAGGAGAACAAAGGATCCTCAAGAGTTCCCAGTTTCAAGCAGAAAAGTGACTGCTAATCGGGAAATCTCCTTCAATTTTCTGTAAATTTTCTTCATTCTCTTACAATTTGCGGAAAAATTCCTTATTTTAAGGCAATTTTATTCAATTTCGTGCAATTTTCGAAAAATTCCTTTATTTTGGGGCAATTTTTCTTCAATGAGGCAAATCAGTTCCGTTCTACAGACAGACAGACCGGGAAATTTCCTTTTTATTTGGGAAATATTTGATCAATTTTTCTTCGATTTTTGACCTTCAATGAGACAAATCAATACGAGGGTATCTACTACTATTTGATTTTTGGTTTAAAAAGGAGCCAAAACCGCTGTTGAACCCAATGAAATTACTCTCGTGCAGTCTTGTAAAATGCTAGATCCCCTTTGCAGAAGAGGTCACGAAAATTCTCCAAACTTTACTTTTTCGGTAATATTTGTACTTTTATCATAGGTTTAAATGAGGCAAATCAGTTCCGTGATACAGACCTATACCTGTATACCAGCCGATAGACCAGACCAAGTAGGTGCCTCATCCTAGTAATTCAGGTATCATAGGAATGGAGACAACGTTTCCCATGGTCAGATAGTGGATTACCGTTTTTGATATTCGGTCAATTTTCGGTAGACTAATATAGAGAGGTAGGGGAGGAGAACACTGCCGGGCGACGTCAATGAATTTTAACAATGTCCTCAAATTTTGTAAATAATAATTACAAATGATAGACTAGGGATTGAAGAAGCAATATAATCTTTATCCAGTATCTCAGTATGATTTCTAACTATGGAATAATTGACAATAGGAGAGTAGGTTCATGAAAAGAATCACATTTTTTTCACTAAGTGTTTTTTTCAAGACTGTCTGAGAAAATCACAGAATATTATCATAGAAAATTTGCGCTTATTTTGTAAAAGCAAAATACAAAACCTGAAAACGGCAGTATCGGAAAATTATGCCGAAAATCTTTCAATTTAGATTCAATTTGGTTAATTTCGCGTCGTATTGGTAAATTTCGCGTTAAATTCGTCAGGAATTAAAAAACGATTGGTAAATACATTGATGTAGGATAGCGGAGCAGGAAGCGTCTGGATAATGTCTGAAAAATTACAATTTACTAAATTTGTAAAATAAGGGGCAGGGGCGGCGCGACGTATTTTTGATGGCGAAGGGGGGAGGGGGTAGAATTATTGATGATTATCATTACATATAGATAATCAAGGCGGCACTGCGCGTGTACAGCATGATCCAATAAGCGTAGGGTCCAGGGGCCTGCCTAGAGACCTGGTGGGGTCCAGAGACGAAGCCCCGGTAGGAGTCCAGGGCGCGAAGCCCCCGGAAAGCTCCTGTATTTGGGTCGTTTGAAAGTCAAAAAAGGCTTCAATTCGATAAATATTTGGAATGTTTGGGGTAGAATTATTACACATATTTCTTTAGGAAACTTGATATGAATCGGCATAAGTCGACTAGAGAATCGCCCATAAGTCCATGACAAAAAGAAAACTTGTGGGTGTATCCATCAAGGGATCCATCAGTTGTTGTTTTTTGAGGGAAAAGTAAGTAAATTTGAAGTCATTTGATGCTTAGAATATATAAATTATTCTCAAGCACAATTTCATAGTATTAAATAATCAGTCATGCATACTAAAAGAACTAGTACATTTTTTTATACGCATATGAGAAGAACAGAAGACAATAAAATTGCAAAGGTTTATTTACATCTATAAATAGATTATAAAGACTACAGGATATATTTAGTAAGAGAGAGAGAGAAAGAGATTGTTGTTTCAAAATGTTGTCTAATTCTTTATTTTCCTATATACATTTTTCACTTTGCAAACTATTAGGGGGGGGGGAAGAGTAGGGGCGGGGTAAATATCCCCGGTCCGCGCCGCCCTTGAGGAGTGAAACGACCTACAAAAAGACACAGGAGGTGGCAGCTACCGAGCGCCGAAGGTATAGATGTGCTGATAAATTAATTTAATTTGATGAACTGGAAGGCCTGGGGAATAATCAGAAAGGTTTTTCACCAAAAAATTGTTAACAAATTTAAGAAAGCCGTTGCTAAGTGGTATAATACAATAGCAACCAAAATCATTATCTCCCAAGATTTTAACATATATTTTGAAATTTGCAAAAATTTTGCTCTTGAATGTTGTTGTAGTGTTTTATAAACAACGATGCAGTTTAATTCTTGCCCTTTATTGCACCAAGTTACCTCTTAAATGCTGGTTGCTAGAGGAAAAAATACATAGCAACCAAAACTACATTTTTAATCTTTTCCCCCAATTTCTCATAAGTGTGCAACTTTCAAACTTGGAAACATGTGGATATTGTTTCATAATGATATTCACTAAACGTTTAAAAGGTTGTAAGTACTATCCTGGCGGGGACTACGGAACTCAAAAATTAAAGCACTTTTGAGCCTATGGCACATGGTCTAAAAACGAAGACCTGTAAAATCAAATTGATTTATTAATTTAATTTAATTTAACAGCACATCGTTTACAGGTCTTTGTTTACAGGTCTTTGTTTGCAGGTCTTTGTTTACAGGTCTTTGTTTACAGGTCTTTGTTTACAGGTCTTTGTTTACAGGTCTTTGTTTACAGGTCTTTGTTTACAGGTTCTTGTTTACAGGTCTTTATTTACAAGTCTTTGTTTACAGGTCTTTGTTTACAGGTTTTTGTTTACAGGTTTTTGTTTACAAAGTCTTTGTTTACAGGTCTTTGTGTTTACAGGTCTTTGTGTTTACAGGTCTTTATTTAGAGGTCTTTGTTTAAAGGTCTTTGTTTACAGGTCTTTGTTTACAGGACTTTGTAGTACAGGTCTTCGTTTTACAGGTCTTCGTTTTACAGGTCTTCGTATTACAGGTCTTCGTATTACAGGTCATTACAGGTCTTTGTTTTACAGGTCTTCCTTTTACATGTCTTGGGTCTTCGGTCTTTGTGTTATCGGATACACTGTGACTCTGCGGTTAGGCTTCATCTGATAACTAAAACGCTGTTGGCTGTTGAATGGCACTGCATGTGACAAGTATATATTTACTTATATTTTTCGATGGGAGAATTTGTAGATTCAGGGTTCTTTGAGGGGCATCTGAATGTCTGATATCTCTTTTATTTGTATTGAACTTGAATACCTGCAGCAAGAGCGAATGTGTGCTTCGCAACAATGACCATCAAAGGAACAAAATTCAGTAAGAAAATGGTTCCTATACTCCCTGCATCCAATGTGCATCTTGGACAGCTCTTACATCATCCATCTATTTTGTTCTTTCCAAGAAGAACATCATACCAAGGCAGGGGCGGATCCAGAAAGAGGGGGGGAGGGGGGGATTTTCCCTGAGATTTTTCCGACGACACTTTTTTTACCATGAGATATTTCTCAGTCACGGTTTATGTCAATTTTCTTTAATTTTCGGGACATTTCAATCAATTTTTGCTTAATTTTCTTCAATTTTCAGGAATTTTCATTTAAAGTTTGGAAAATTTCTTTCATTCTCTTGCAATTTTCGGAAATTTCCTTTATTTTTGGTAAATTTCTTTCATTTCGGGCAAATTTACTTCGATCTTTGGTAATTTGTTTTCAAATTTCAGGAATTCTTTTTTAATGTTTGGGAAATTTGCTTTATTTGGGGTCAATTTTTATTCGATTTTCATTCAATTTTCTTCAGTTTTAATTTTCGGTTAATTTCCTTTATTTTGGGACAATTTTTCCATTCAATGTTTGGAAAGTGTCTTTCATGAATTCTCGTACAATTTTTGGAAATTTCCTTTTGATTTGGGACAATTTTTCTTTGATTTTCGGCAAGTTCTCTTCAAAATTTGGGATTTTTTTTTCAATATTTGTAATATATCTCTTTCAATTTTTGGAAAGTTTCTTTTTATTTTGGAGGCAACTTTTCTTCGGTTTTCGTAAAAAAAACATCAATTATTGAGAAATGTTGTCAAATTTTACACAAATTTCCAATAATTTTACCAATGTTTTATTCATTTTTTGTTGATAATTTCCCAATATTTCCAATCGAAAGAAAGCCTTTCAGGGAGTACCTTTCTTTGTAATTCCCGATTATAAAACTCTGCACAATTGTTCCGATATGTTTCTAATTATGACAAAACTGCTCATAAAACACGTTATCATGCACATTATGCATGTTTTGGTTCGACTCGGCCCCCTGACATTTTATCTTGTCTACACCCTTGTATTAAGGGGGTACCACTTTGTACCTCCTTGGTCATACGTCATTCTCTCACCGCTCAATTACTTCCACTGGGGGCAATTCACCATAGAATACGCACATGTACTTTTCATCTTCATTCTTTATTCAGAGTGCCAGGGTGAGTCTTTTTGCTCTAGTTGTGAAAAAAATTGTTTCATTTTTGCGAACATTAACAATATAAATGGCAAAGGCCTTAATGATATTGTGGATACCTTCTCTGTGGAAAGTCCAAGTCAGTAAGTGGAAAGTTAGATAAAACCGCACAAGCCTTTGCAAGCTAGTCGGGTTGTCCAAATCATGTATACCTATTGTAAAGAGCTTTAGTGGATCACCGTCGCTGATTATGACAGTATGGCAAGGAGTTGAAATATCCAAGCCCTCTTCAAAAGTCTTAGGAATAGCAGCACTTGATGTGTTGCTTGAAACTATCAATTCTAAAAACATTGATTTCTTGGTGAAATGGTTCTGCAGTTTGATGCCAATGAATTACAGCTCGAAGAACAACATATTACTGTCTTGTATAATATAACAAGTGCCATTTTCTTTTGTATTATGGTATAGAAGTGGTGGAGAATTACAGCAGGGCAAGGTCGGGAACATTGAAAGATTCAAAGTCAGGATTGCGTCTGAATTGCATCAAGTTGTTAAAGGAGAAATTTAAAGTTAAAGGAGAATTACAGCTCGAAGAACAACATACTACTGTCTTGTATATTATAACAGGTGCCATTTTCTTTTGTATTTCGGTATAGAAGTGGTGGAGAATTACAGCAGGGCAAGGTCGGGAACATTAAAAGATTCAAAGTCAGGATTGCGTCTGAATTGCATCAAGTTGTTAAAGGAGAAACAAAAACTCGCTATATTGAAATTCAGATCAAAATGCGCCAAATCATTCATTTTGTTTTCTTTGAAAGTTATATTACTTTTGAAAATTGTTTAAATAAGTGGAGATTTTGAAGATGAAATAATGAGTAAAAGAGTATAATATAGCAGGTGCCATTTTCTTTTGTATTTTGGTATAGAAGTGGTGGAGATTTACAGCAGGGCAAGGTCGGGAACATTAAAAGATTCAAAGTCAGGATTGAGTCTGAATTGCATCAGGTTGTTAAAAATCGCTACAATATTGAAATTCAGATCAAAATGCGACAAATCATTCATTTTTTTTCCTTTGAAAGTTATATTACCTTTGAAAATTGTTTAAATCAGTGGAGATTTTGAAGATGGAATAATGAGTAAAAGACTTTATGATATTAAATCATATAAATTAAGAAAATAACATATCTTCATGCAATAACATGGATAGGGAATAGTCGGTCTAGGGTCTAGTCGTTCGTTAATTTTAAGAAATCTATGATGGTTTGTTTTGTGGTATATGGAAGTAAGATTTTTTTTTAAACTGATTAAATGTTTGATTGTTTTAAAATATTGATCAATTCTAATAACTTTTTTCTCTGTTCTATGTCTTGATACTTGTTTCGCACATAGGTCACATTACAATTTGACCATTCTTACATTTGCTATCGTTTTTTACATGCAGTCATTATTACATTCGTATGTGAATATTTACCTGCTTGCTGTTTCCTTCAACCCTTGCCTCCTACGATTCATGCCGGGGCATGGTTCAAATGAGATTATCCTTCAAGTTGTCTCCTGTATCTTATTTGTTTCTTATAATTACCAGCGAATGATCACGATTACTTCCGAATATGAAAATCAAGGAATTAATCATCCTGATTACTGGGGGAGCGAGTGGAATCGGAAAGGAAATATCAAAACGGCTGCTCGAGAAAGGAGCCAAGGTAACTTACAATGTTTAATAACATATGTAAATTAGTATTACACACAATAATGACATAAACTTAGTAGCCGCAACCAGACAGTTGTTTTATTTTTGTCTTAGCGATTTTTGTCCAGCAGCCCTGTTTAAGGAAGTAGAAAATTTGGAATCCAGCTCACAACGTATATAGATCTATATACCTCTGAAATTTGAAAAAATGATCACAATTGCTCGTTTGGATATCTTTTGATTTGGGTTTTTACTTTGTTAGATAATGTTTCATGGAAACAACTTCAGGATATGAGGTTTTGAAGAAGTGAATTCACATATAACACTTTTTACTTGCAACTCTCTGACAACGATCATTTCAACAGTCATTCAGACAAACAGACACTGTCAGACTGTAAGCGTATCTTTCAGTTCTTCATTATTAGGAAGTATGACGCTTTTTGTATATCATTGCTAAAATACTTTGAAAAGTATTGCTTTCTGTTTATTTTATAGCACTCAATAAAAGTTCGATAAATAAATTAATCAGTAGCTTAAAAATATGATTCTAAACATCACCGGATTGTGTCAACTTAAACAATGATCATTTGCTTTCAAATAAAACCAATGCCTTGAAACTTTATTTTTTTAACCAAGGACGAGCATTTGTGTGAAGCTTGGGATTTTTTTCGTTCGAAACAAAATCACGTTAACCCCAAAACTCTTCAATACAAAATACATATAACGTTGTTGCTGAATGAAGAAAATGACGTTTTACAAGTCTGGTTGTAGATGACAATTGTAGTAATTGTAGTAATAATATATTTGTCTTGAATGTGATAATTGTTAGAATATACATAATTGTAGATGGTTGCTATTTTGGACCTTAATGAGAAAGCGGGACTGGAAACGGAAAAGGAACTTAACGAGAAATTTGGTCCCAGAAAGACAAGATTTATACAATGTGACGTCACCAACAGCATTCAATTGAAAGGTAGGATGTAAGCTTTCCCTTCCATATCTGGCCCAGATATAAATTCCAGATTTGACGCAGATATAAAGTCCAGATCTGAGACAGATCTGGATTTGATATCTGGGCTAGATCAATCAGATTATATGTGCCCAATTTTTTATCTAGCTCAGATCAAACTTGATCTGGAATTTCCAGATTTGGTCCACATCTGCACCAGATCTGGATATTATATCTGGCCCAGTTCAAACTTGATCTGGCTCATATCAAACTTGATTTATGTATCAAATTGACTTTAATCAAAGTTATATCTGGCCAGATCAAACGTTATTTGTATATCAAATTAGCATTAAATCCACTTTATATCTGGCTTTATCTAGCCAGATCAAACTTTATTTACCGAGGTATAAACTTTATTAAAGCCAGATCTGGACTTTTTGTAAGGGTTGTATTTTCATATCGCAAATACTTAATACCGAATTTAGTTTAAAACGAAATAAAGGCGTTTTGAAGAGCTCTCCAAACCAGCTATTATTTGCTTTATGCCATGTGGCACAAAAAGCCTAAACATAATGCCTCCAGCCATATCTGCCAGCTGTCACCGCTATGGCTGTTCCCCAAAAGAACACCCAGTTTTGGTCATCTCTTTCTCCATCATTAGTCTACACGTTCTTTTTGGGCGTCCACTTTATCTTTTTCCTCCGGGGTCCAGGTCATTGCGATGTTGCAGTCGCTTTCATGGTCGTGTCTAAACATATGCCCCGACCATTTCCATCTCATATTCCTATATCATTGCTCATTCGTTCTGTATTTGCTCTGATCATCAACTCTTCATTTGTCACTCTATCTTGCCATCTATACAGTCTTATTTTCAGTTTCCATCGCAGACATTTGTTCTGGTATTTCAATTTCTTCTCCTTTCGTCATATTCCATGTTTCACATCTGTATAGGAGCACTGACATCACAAGTACTTTATACAGCTTGATCTTGTTTTTCCTGCTGATGCTATAAGAATTCCACATTTTCCTCAGCTTCATAAATGTTCTAGAAAAGACAAGACATTTATGAACCAATTAATGCTTTTAACATTTTACTTATTTCAGCTGTTGATGAAAATTGATTGATTTTCTTACCGTTAGTGCGATTGATCAATACTAGATTTTCCTACCGTTGGTACGATTGGTCAATAACGCTTTCAAATAGCTTTATCAAATATGATATAATACTTTAGTTTCCTCTGGAACAATACAAATACAGTAAACCTGTGTTGGATATTTGTACAGTCCATACAACTATTTTCTTACCGTTGGTATGATTGGTCAATAACGCTCTCAAAAATGTTTATTAAATATGATATAATACTTTACATTTCTTCTGAAACATGATTAAAATTACGGTAAATCTGTGTTGGGTATTTGTACAGTCCATAAAATTAAGTGCATAATTCTTCGTAAAAGAAAGTAGTTTAGTATTTTATATTTTTTTGCAGAATCATTCCAAACTGCATATGATGAACACAAATGCCTGAATGTGGTCATCAACAACGCCGGTAGTGCGAAGGAACACATAAGTACCATTGCAATAAATCTGGTGAGAATTTTATTACAAGGTTTTCAGGAAATAATCTACTGCTCGTTGACATACAAATAGTCCTACCTACTGGAGAGAAGAGACTGTAATATGCGATTTACTACAGCAGATATTTTGCCGCACTAGTAAATAACGATGGCAAAAAAGAAAACAAAAAAACTATATATTGATAATGATATGATACTACGTTCGGGATATGATGAAATAACAGGAATATACCACAAAAAGTAATAATTGATGCTATACTGATTGATACATCAGAATTTCAATAATTTTGAGATAAACGTTTGAGTTAATAGTCAGCAAATACTTTCGAGGCGCATAATCATTCAAGGAAGTTGATATACGTTGTGTGTATGTTTGATGGAAGGGGCGGAGAGTTTAGTGGAATAAAGCTTTGCGATGTATATCTTTGGTTTGCTACGGGCTGGTTGGATGGATCAGAGAGGGTCTCCTTTACCTGTTCACTGAACCTCTCGTATAGCTGGAGTCCAGTTCATGAGTTTTTTGTAACAGACAAACGCTCGGTCCTTCTCACTTCCTTTGGGACGAGCATGGGAAGTGGTAAGTACTTCTACGTTGAATACCAATGAAATATGATTGTCATTATTTTGTATTTCTGTATATTTGGTTTTTGCCATCTCAATTGTTTTCTATCGTCTTTTCAAGGTATCAACAATTGAAGGGTCATACCTTGCGAAGGATTTCATGAGTAAGAAAAATGGAGGGAATGGCGGATTGATCATAAATATGTCATCGGTGTCAGGTACGTTTTTTCTTACTACCAAAAAGTGGGTAAAATGGTTATCTGAGGGAGCCGGAATTAACTGCACATTATTTCTTTAAAATGATTGTAAATGCAACGAGCTTTGGTCATATCACTAGTGATGCTATTTTGTTAACATTCGACTCAGATGGAGGCACCATTCTTATAACTTGTATAAAATCTACATCCTGTAAAGTGTGTAACTTGAAAATTAAAAACAAAACTAGTGTTGTAAGAATGTCTATGGAGAAATAACATAATTTAACAAACCCAAACTGACACCACCACAAAAGACAATACAGAAAAATAACAATATTAATGACGTCCAGAGTTTGTAAAGAACTTACCAATGTTGACTTTAAAATTGTGAACGAAATTGGACTAACCACCCACTCAGGCAAACCATTTCACCCATTAACAACTCTTTGCGAAAAGCTAAAACGCCGAATATCAATCCGTGAGATTCTTTGGTCAATTTCAAACTGTTACCACGTACCACATGAAGATTAGGTGAAACATGCAAGAAATTACAGGATATGGATCTCAAGGCCTAATGCCTAAACATGAAAATTCATCAGCCTTGGCAACAGTGCTGAAATTTTGCCTGTAAGGAACAATATGCAGACGATTCCTTTATGCTATTTTGAATTATTGAAGTAATTGGCTGAAAGGTAATGATAGTAATCATTTCGTACTGGCATATATTTTGTTTATCAATAACTTTACCTGTCTCTCAAAGGTTTATTTCCGACCTTCGTTCCTATCTATGCTGCATCCAAGCATGGTACGGTTGGATTTACTATGTCTCTACCGGTGAGTGTAAGCTTGATACTTCATATCGTGCACTTGGTAATCAACATGATCATTTCTTTTTAAAGTTGTCTTTTAAAATATCTTAACGTTGTTAAAATGTTGCGAATTGTCTCCAAGAATAAAAACCATAATAAGAAAATGTGGAAAGCTGATCACAAATACAATATCAAATGATCAAATGGTAAGCAATATTTCATTATCTGGCCGAGGAATCATTTAGATCGATGAAAATAAAAGCTGATAAAATGTACTAAAATAGATGAGCACTTGAACGAAAACTGAGGATGTATTTTCATGTTGGAGTAAACAAAAGTACCGTAATATTCTTGCAAACAACGGTACTATGGTCTTCTTGAAATAAACATTTAAACGTTGATTGAAAACAAGCTGTGCCTTTGACATTATAAATCAATTCGGTTCTGATTTTAATCACTGTTTTTTAATGAAAAAAAAGATTCAATGCACTATGTGATTTTAGTGTGTGACAACTGATTTATGGAATTAGCAGAAGGATGTCCATTGAAAGTACACTCAATAGCAATACATTATAACATAAACTGCTTCTATTGTTAATTCTTTGATAAACCATCTTTGCGTTTTTTGTGTTATAGATATCTGACCTGGCATTTTCACCGGATGACATAAGGGTAGCTGTACTGTGCCCCTTCCTTGTTCAAACTGAGCTTGGTATGAGTTTTCTTGATAGCGTCCCGGATCATCAGAAAGCTAAATTTAACAGAGAAACTGCCAATCCAATACCGTGAGAATTCGACAAAATTATATTCATAAGCGAGAAATTGTTCATGACAACAGAAAGATTTGACCAACACTTCTGATTTTTCAGAGCTAATACAAAATTTTCCATAGACTGTCTTGGAACTGTTCCGTTATTGTTTTATGAAAACGATATTTGTTCACTGAAAAAGTCAATCATATCTGAGCAGCTAAGTAGCTTGAAATTGAGAAGTATAATTGCAGATCATTGTATGAAGTGCAATTCTCAAATTAGTTATTGTCGTAGGAACAGGGGGACAAGGGCGGATCCAGAAAGGGCGCTCCCTTAAAATCCATCTTTCCCATCTTTTTTTGTTTGTTTTGGCAATCGTGGAAATGTTTTTGGGACTGCAGACTGACCTTCGTTTTGCCCCTCGTAGCAAGTAACCCAATCAATACAATTCAAGTTGTTGTTTTTGTATTTTGTGAAAATCAAATAGTATACCGACAAAATATCTTTAATTTAGAATATGCAGTGTGTTGTCACGTTTCTTTCTGAAAAATAAATACATCAATTATAAGTTGCCCCTCAACGTGAACCCCAAAAGAAAAACTGACTCCGGGGAAACTTCCCCTATTCTCAGACCTTTGTTTAGAGCTAGAAAAGATTTTATTTAATTCGCCAGATAAAACCATGTATGTCCTCATTTAGTACTATAATCATCACTGAAAAACTTAATATTTAAGGCATTTGAGGGTATTAAAAACACGGAATCTGCAGCGCTTCCGAGTGCTTCGCCACAGAGACACCTACCCTTACAAATATCTTGAAATTGATGTTAAAACTTCAAACCCCAAAAGTAATGTCAGGGTGTAGGCATGCCCGGCCCTAACATTAACAAGATTTAATCCGGTCCTGGTGATCGCGTTTGTTCACCGTTTAGTACCACATCCCCTTCAATAAACTTTCCATAACTTTAACCGCAACTAGATATCAATCTGTTCAGCCAGTGCAGGCAATGGCTCATTCGTCGGTTTTGTGTAACATGCGCTGAGTTTTAACTGACAATGGCTGTAACATATGTTACCATGATATAACACAACCCAGTATTTACTGACGCACGGTGTTGAACTGGTGTTGAACCAATTACAGGATTTACTATCATGTTGCTGCTAATCGGGAATTTTTCTTCAATTTTTCGGGAAATTGTCTTTAATTTTCGGAAAGTTGTCTTCAATTTTCGGAAAGTTTTTCTTCATTTTTAGGAAAGTTTGTATAGGTTTGTGTGGAGACCAAAATCAAATCTGTCACCCAATGTCAAATGTCTTCCTAAACATCTGTCAGTTTGACGAAGTAGGAAGTACCTAACACAGCACGCGTTAGCAAATTGATTTGACATATTGAAAGAATTTGTTTTTATAACATTGATGTTATTGTATATTATTTGTTCTGTATTACATTCACTTAACATGAAGGGTAATCTAATAAATTACTACTTTAAAATATTCAAGTTTTGTATTCAAGGTTTTATGCCTTTTTAAGAGTGGTGTATTACCATATGCAAGCCTTTTGAGATTATACAATTCCGTCTCTTCATTTGATAGAGTTTCTCTGGTCGCCGATGCTTGCGAATTAATAATAGAGGACGACTCCATTCACGGCAAAGCAGTTCGCGTTACTCCTGGACAAGGAATCGATTTCCACGAATATCCATCTCGAGCGGAAGTGAGCAAGAAATTTAAATATACGAAATAAAACTTTAGAATGTATAGCAGTATACGCTTGCAGAAACATGTAGCGGTATTAAGATTGTGCTATTCTCGGATAAATACAGAAAATCACGATGGATTAATATGTTGGGCATAACTAATACAAAAACTACATCTGAACAAATATGTTTGGAGCGAAGACAAGTCAAATTCAAGTATGATAAGGTGGTATTAATTCAGGCATGAACAGGTCCCTACTCAATGCCATCAGAAGGAGACAGGTGGAATTTTTCGGGCATGTTTATAGGGAGGGTGGGTTGGAACAGCTTGAAGTATGTGGGAAAATTGAGGGCAAAAGAAGCAGAGGAAGGCAGTGAGTTAAATATGTCCAAAGCTTAAACAACTGGGCAACCAACAACAGCCTAAGTAACAAAAAGTTTATGTATTTAGCTCTAAACAAGAGTGACTTAAAGGCCATGATCGCCAATGTCTGTTCCAGATTCGGCATTGAGAGAGAGAGAGAGAGAGAGAGAGAGAGAGAGAGAGAGAGAGAGAGAGAGAGAGAGAGAGAGAGAGAGAAAGATAGAGAGAGAGAGAGATAGATAGATAGATAGATAGATAGATAGATAGATAGATAGATAGATAGATTAGATAGATAGAGAGAGAGAGAGAGAGAGAGAGAGAGAGACCTCCATTGTTTCAGAAGTAATTGTTCTCAACTTCTGTAGGAAGGGATGTGATGGGAATGAAACTCTTTTACCTGCTTAAGTTATTTATCGCATAATAAATTCGAGTAAATCAGGATAATAAGAAAAATGTAAGAAATATTGAATATACATGTATTAAGATATATTAAAAAAATACAAATCATTTTTGTGGTTGTCTTGAATTGTCTCAACCCATGTCAGTGGTCGATGATTTGTTCTTGCTGTACTTCCAATGTTCTCCTCGTTTGATATTGGGACGAGAAACAAATAGATCAGAAATGGGTATTCATATCATTGCAGTGCCGTTGTAATTCAAGCCATTCCACGAAAGAAAATCAGTAACATTTGTATAATCGGGCTGTAGAACTTGCTGGTAGATCTATAGTCAGATAAACATCTGACCGTAGTATACGCTATAGCCATTACATGACTGCGAATACTGGGTCAGACATCATCCTATGCATATAACGGTGGAAACCGCTACATTGACTCATCATAGTCGCGTCGCAGAATATTTGCGACGCACTCCTGTTTTGCGAACATTTTCCAAGAAATCTGTAATTTTTTACCTCATTCATTTTAACCTGAAAAAGTTGAGCTACATAACTAAAAAAGCTTCTAGTATGTAACTCTTAATCTTAAAAGCTTGGGCACATAAAAATACATTCAATAACTATGTACTAAAACCCGTAAAAGGAAGAAACTTTCACCTACCTCGGCTGTTACCTTCTCACAATCGTGTGCGCCGAAGTGAATGTACCTAATTATTTCAAATTCTATCGAAAATCAGCCATGCCAGCGTAGCGTAAATGTTGAACGCGTGTGTCCAATTCGCTGGCGTAATATTTATTAGTACGCGTATCGGTGTTGTGCACCCTGTAAAATATATATGTATATATAAAAAGGTTCCAAGAGCGTACGGTTGAAGTGAAAGGAGTGAACAATATTGACTTACATTTCTATCCATTTTTAATCATTTTATGATTACCAGCATGATTTAATTACTTACAAGATTAACAGAAATAACAGGAGAAGTTAACTATATATTTTTATGTGCCGTAAGTACAGTAGTTATAGTGTAACCGGTGACGTATAGACAGTGTAGTCTCGATTTTAGGACTGAGGCGATTTCCACGTTAAAACAAACAGGACGGAGTCTCACTCTGTATTGCATTTAGTGCGTAGCATGTAGGACATACAGAGGGATATGTTATCTCACTAGTAGATCTATAGCTTGCATGAACTCCATATTACACTATAAAAGAATATTTAAAAAAACCTTAAATGAACTTTTTTGTTTTATTATTAGAACATTTACACGGGAATGGCTTTTGACTGCAATTATCTGACTACAACTAACAGTGGCAAATTGTTTTAAGAAAGTTAAATTAAACACACAGTCAGGACTGTATTTCTGTTCATAGAGAAAAGAAGATACCCACGCTCAGAATTGTCTTAAGTAGTTGAGAAAGAAACTTCACTAGGTTCACTTATCCAAACTCAACTGATTGCAACTACGAGGAGGTAGCTCTGAATATATAAATCTCCGAGAAATAAAACGATTAGCTCTTATATCTACCAATGGTATAGGAACATTACAATCAAAGACAAGTTTACTAGCTTGACACAATATGTGAGTTTCGAGTTGATTATTTAATCAGGATTCTATGCATTTTTAAGCAAAAAACGAATTATGTTTTCTCTTTGTCATTATTACAGTTTAGGAAACGGTCTTACTATTTTGCCGACTGCAGACTGAAATTTGTAGACTAATACTTCCAAAATGCAAAATCATTGCGCACAGAGGGCAACTTTTCCTATGCTCTCTCTGTTTAATTTTAAAAGTGAGACTTGTATTTTCTGATATTACACCAAGACATTAAATGCATAGCTGAGTGGCGTATTAGATCTGTCGCACTCGGCGGCAATAAAGCTTTCCGCATTTAACAGATTAAAGGCCGTTGCAATAAAACTTTGCTCCAGTCTGCGTTGAATAACTGAATAAAAAGGTCCGCGGCTATTGTTTAGGCGGCCTTTATTCCAATGTCTTTCATTCAATAGCTTGACGAGTGTGCTTTTTTCGAGTAAACTTGTTCGGAGGTACATGAATATGCTATTTAAACAGAGCCCTCTTTCAGGGTTGTGAAGGAAATGTAACGTTTTCAAGAAAGTTTGAATCGTAGTTACCAAATAACTGAAATGCACACCGCCATAAATAAGACTATTTTACAGTATAGTGTAGTCTTTTTCATTAACATTGTGTATGTTAAGAGACTCTGATTCAAGTGGTCATAGCTCATAAATCATAAGCATGGGTGTAAGTACTGGGGTGTGCATAGGACAGCGGCGTTGCCAGGGTAAAATTAGTAGGGGGAAGAGGTAAAAAGGTTGGGGTTGTGAAAATAAGGGGCTAAACTTCGCATACCATTTAGCAGCCTGACAATCACGGTAGATGCATTTAAAGAGAAGGGTTAACATAAGCAAACTTTAGAGTGGTCCTGCCATGCCTTTCAAAACAATTGATATTTAATCTGATATAGGTTTTTCAGATCCTAAAATTCAATAATCCGTCAAGAAATCCTAGAAATAAGTCCATTTTCATGATGAAAAAATTGAGAGGGATTTTTGACGTCATAACAGTTTTCTACGTCATTTCAGGAACTGCTGATCGTAAACAATGCACCACACACATACTAACCACGTACAAATAGCGTCTGATTGCGAAAGTTTTTCAGGCTGTTCAGATCTTAATTTGTCATCTTCAAGTTCAAGCTATGATACAAATGATTTGGAAATAAATGAAGAACATTCTCATAATGAAGGGATGTCGTTCCTTTTGAATTTGAAGCGCTTGCAGACAAGAAAGAAGGATCAGGCTTACAACCCTTACAGCTTACACGGGCCCTTACAGTAGGGTTGGGGGACATGCATAACGGATATATTTTAACACGAAAATGGAAGCAAATGCTACAAATGTGAATGAAATTTGACGAAAATTGCAGAACATTTCCCCCAACTTCAAGAGAAGTCCTGAAATATTAAAGAAATTTTTCCAAAAATTGAAGCAAATTTTACGAAAATGATAGAATTTATACGAAAATCGAAGCAAAATTTGACAAAAATGAAGTAAATTTGACGAAAACTGAAGAAAATTTCAGCTGAACACGGTATCATGATGCTGACAACATCATACTGGGGCACCTAGTCCCTAGTCGGGCAGAGATTTAAAATGTCGGATGTAGGCCTACTGTTTAAATCAAAGATACATCTCAACCATGCCCGAACCGTCTAGATATAAGAATCATATCCACTCGACTCGGCATCATAATGGTGACAACATCCTACTTGGGCACCTAGTCGGGCAGAGATGTAAAATGTCGGATGAACTGAAAATCAGAGATACATCTCAATCATTCCCGAATAGTCTAAATAGGATAACAGAATTATTTCCACATGTCCGCTCGACTCGGTATGATGCTGATTGGGCTCTGATTGGGCAATTGGGATGTATATGAAAGATGCCCACCCACACACGTACAAAATCCAGAGCCCCGGTGATCGGGTGATCATGGGCAATTCGAAGCATCAAAAACTATAAATCTTTAGAAATCTTCCGGGGCTTTGCCCCTAGAGGCTGGACCCTACTAGAGCTGTGTCCATGAACCTTACAATTTTCTCAATTTCTCCTCGGCCAGTTTAAAAATGGTAACCCAAAATTCTTTTGGCACCTGAAATTTTTCCGATGGTACTTTTTTTTACCGTGAGATCATTCTTTGTCACGGTTTATGTCAATTTTCTTCAATCCGGACATTTCATTGGGGCATGTCTCCTGAGATTTTTCCGATGATACTTTTTATTACCATGAAATCATTCTTAGTCACGGTTTATGTAAATTTTCTTCAATCCGGACATTTCATTCTCGTGTTATTTTTCTTTGATTTTTAGTAAATTTTCTTGAATTCTCGGTAAATTTACTTCATTTTGCGGCATTTTAATCCACTTTTTTATTAAATTTCTGTGAATTTCCTTCAAATTTTGGTAAATTTCCTTCAATTTGGAGCAATTATGTCTTTCAATTTAAGAGCGATTTCCTTAATTCTCGTGCAAATTTCTTCATTTTCCTATATTTTGGGGTAAATTTTCTTCAATGTTTGGGAAATTTCATTCGCTTCGGAGCAATTTTTTTTCATTTTTGGTAAATTGTAATCAATTTTCGGTAAATTTTTTTCAATTGAGAGCAATTTATTTTCGATTTTGGAAAAAAAAACCCATCATTTATCAGGAAATGTTTACCCAAATTTTACCCAAATATCTAATTATTTTACCAAAGTTATTTTGCCAATTTTCTCTCTGCTCCTCCATTATAAGACCTGTCCCAATATGTTGGTACAAAATTGTGTCAATTCCACACTAAAAATAGCTCAAAGGAATATATATTTTCGAAAGAATGTGGAAATATAGGATCCCATTGACTACAATACGCGTTTTTAGTTGGGCTGCAGGTATGATTTTTATGTTTGGATGTGGGAATAAAGTTTTAAAGCAAAATATTAACAACATTTGTTTTGTAAATCATACAAATGACAGAAGTTGAGAATAAAAAGGATATACAGATATGTTCTCATGACATTTTCCGCGCCCCTGTGAGCATTCGGCGTCCTTTTTTGTTGTTGAGGGGGTTGGCCCCCTTGTTCCGCCAATCCGCCCATGGGTACCTGTAGTGGCGTGGTGGGTCATGTGTCAATGGAGGATGGCATTCTGGCGCCCCCGCCAAATGGCCATCAGAGTAAAACGTTGGGCACATAGATCTAAATTGGCATGCACCGTTTAGATGGCACCGTTAAGCAAAGAGTTGCCATTTAGATATCAGTGTTTCAAATCTATGGCGAAGCCTGGTAGGGGATTAGGTGGCAAGGTCTCCTCAAGCCCTGCATTTCACGTGATTTTAAGAGCAGAGAACTGCTTTACTTATATTGTGTCCACACCATGCAAAGTTAAATCCCTGTTTGTTGTAATTTTGATAACAACAGACTGACCTGCTGACAGAAAGTTACTTAAACTCATGTCAAATCCACCATCAGGCTGTACTTTTGTTAGCAAAACATCACTTATTATTGTGTCAAATCGAAGTTCAAATCGAAAGTTCTATACGTTTTTCTTGATTTTGATAGCAGAAAATTGTTTTAAAATTTGTCAAATTTATCGGCAAAGCCCTGATAGAGACTCCCGGAAAATATACGTTTCTCATGATTTTAATAGGAGAAAATTGTTTCAAATTGTGCCAAATACAGTGGCAAAGCCCCCGGAAGCCCTACATTTATCGGGAGGTTGGTAGCATAAAATTGCTAACTAATTGTGTCAAATCCAATTCGAAGCCCTGGTGCAAAGCCCCAAAGCACTTCCATATGTATGTGCGAAGGGGGCGAAACCCCCGGAAAATATACGTTTCTCATGATTTTGATAGGAGAAAATTGTTTCAAATTGTGCCAAATCCAGTGGCAAAGCCCCCGGAAGCCCTACATTTATTGCAAGGTAGGTAGCAGAAAATTGCTAACTAATTGTGTCAAATCCAATTCGAAGTTCTTGTGCAAAGCCCCAAAGCACTTCCATATGTATGTGCCACCTGGGCTGAGGTGTCTTTTTCATTATTTTTGTATTGCAGGTCTTTACTCTGTTAATTTGTATTTTTACAATATTTTCTTTTGCTGAATACTCATACTGCAGGTATTAAAATTGACTTCTTTAATACTGCTGGTATCAAAATTATATAATTTCATACTGCAAATCTGTCATACTGCGGGTATGTTTTTTGGTTGGTGGGTTGCACACTTTCTTTCCTCTCTTCTTATTTTATACAAGATTAAAGACACATATCAGCAACATATGCATTCAGCTCTTGTCGGGTATAGTTTTAGGCACCCCTTTCTTATTTATTAAATAGGAAAACAACGATTTGACAAAGTTATGAGATTATTTTTAAAATCACGTTCCAACAGTGTTCAATCAAAAGATCAACAATATTAAATCCTAGGTGTAAGTTCCGACATATCAGTATAATGCTGTAATGTTCTGATACAGTTTTGTATTTTTGTTAATGATTTGCAATGACACTTTGAAAAAGGTCCTTTTACCAGAGTGTGCAAACTACCTCAAATTTGATATTGAGTTACTTTGATTTGGATCCCCCTTGTACAAGCGATGAAGATAACATTCGGCTCTTTTGCCTGTTTACAGTTGGGTGTTTGTAAAACATGGACCGAGCCAAACCGAGCCAAACCAACCAAAGCCAAACCAACCCAAAACCGAGAAAAATCAACCCAAACCTACCCAAACCGAGCCAAACCAACCCAAACCAACCAACCCAAACCGAGCTAAACCAACCCAATCAAACAACCCAAACCAACCCAAACTGTTTTACAAACGCCCTTTACAGTTTGACGGAAACATCCACATACCATCCCATAGTCATTCAGTTCAATTGTTGATATGTAATAAAATGTTTGTTTTTACTTCATGTACTTCAGGGTCGAAGAAATGAGGGTCAAAAAAAAAATCTTTCTTCCTTCCCACAATTTAATCAATTATCACCTTAAATGACTGAGAATGAAGGCCATCCAGCTATCTATTTACGGTTTGGAAATTGAGATTGTTCGAGACAGTGTAATGTATGAACAGATAAACATCATATGGTGAACAGAATATTTAATTTCCATAGTGATGTTTGCGCGTAAGTGTTTAGAAGGGATCTCTTTTAAACAAAAATATTGAAAAGAAAAAATCAACATGTACTTTCTAAGAGCAAATCACGTTCCCTACTTCTACCGCACTTTGGCTGTTTGTAAATTCATCATAAAGTGCTTTACGGCTTTTTTCCGAGTAATTTTTTATAATTCATTCTAATTGATTTGTAATAATAATGTTTGGTTTCATGGGTTTTTTCCGAGTTTTCGTTTTCCGGGTCTGCGTTTTACAGGTCTTCGTTTTACAAGTCTTTCCGGGTCTGCGTTTTACAGGTCTTCTTTTTAGAGGTCTTCATTTTACAGGTCTTCTTTTTTTACAGATCTTCGTTTTACAGGTCTTCGTTTTACAGGTCTTCGTTTTACAGGCTTTCGTTTTACAGGTCTTGGGTCTTTGGTCTTCGTTTTACATTCACCTTGGCATCGATGCATTGTTTACATACATTCATTCCCAAAATGACATCATTGAGCCTTATTCTCAGTGGGTTTTTGTGTCAAGGTGACGAAAAAGGAATTTTTCTATTGCGATTTTCTCGCAACCGATGCGGTTTTGCGCAGAAAAAGTTATATTTTTACAAATAAAAGAATCCAAATAACATATTTAACGGAAGATCCACGCCCATGGCAGAACCATTTTAAACAATAATATAGGAGTGCAGATTTCTTCCAGTTACTGTTTGAGTTCGAGTTAGGACTCGAGTTATCGTTCGAGTTACAATTCGAGTTACGAAATCACCATGGGAGGGGGGCTCCACCTGATGATGGTGGGCCCATGACCTTGAATGTTTAAAATAGCGATATTTTGATCAGGGGTTGGTATATGGACTTCATACAGCCATTGTAGTTTTATTCGTGGGTCCACTTGGTGATGGTTGGCCCATGACCTTGAAACCTTTAAATAGCGGGGAGAGGGGGTCTTCAAAAAAGGTTTACATAATTTCTTTAACTTACAGGCTTACGGCGCCCCTTTTAGGCTCACCTTGAAATCTTCGCTGTGGGGGCCATGGTCTGACCCCACTAAGATCCTCTATTGACTGTATAAGTTCATATACCAACCCTAACGGAGAAACTGTTAATTTGCTATTTTAAATGTTCAAGATCACGGGCCCTCATTAATCAAGTAGACCCTGTTAAGATACTACATTGGTTGTATGAAATCCATATACCATTCCCTGATCAATATATCGCTATTCAAATATGTTAAGGTCACGGGCGCACCATCATCAAGTGGATCCCACTGAGATGTATTGAGTGCATGAAGTGGTACGACACCGGCAGAATTTTCTGGTTTGAACAGGTTATTGACACTAAAAATGTGTCATCTAATTTGAGGGCGAAATGTTGACAGATTTTACCAACCCCCCACCCCCTTCCCCTCCCTACCACGACCACTACTGAATTCGACACTGAGGTATAGGCGATTTCTCTGAAATGGGATATGTTAATTTGAGATTGTCTGTCAATCTTGTTTTTATATGTCAAAATACTAACGCACCTGGTCATACTACCTGACTCTAAACAGCTAAATGACACTTTCCTGCTCGGGATACATCAAACTACCGTACACTGGTCAGCTGGTAACGCAATAATGATATTAAGCCTCTCAATTCAGCAATTTCGAAAGGGTGATTTAAGAGGGATGGCCTTAAATTGGGAAGGGGACAAATAAGCCGTCTGAAAATTTTGAACCGAATCTACTTAAATCTACTTTTTCCATGTTTTGAAATAAAGCATTAAGTAATCCTCTTATTTTGACCTCCATCCCTTGTGTTTATGACTAAAAGCACCGACAAATTGAACACAAGAATGTAAAGCATGTTAGGATGTGTTGACATCATTCCAAATAAAGAAAGACACTTAACTTTGTTTTTATACATGTTGAAAAGATTATAAAGAAGCAAGACTTGTTTTCACTTATCTGCTCATCTCAGAATGATGATTCTCCGAACGATGACCCTGTCTGATGAAATAAAATAATATTTTCATGTATTCTCACCTGAGTGCGAGCATATCATCAGACGCACTGCATTAGATCTGATCAGAGGTAATGATGACCGAAAACCTGCATCCCTTAAAGGATTAGTTCAGTGGTTAAGCAAATCTTATATAAAAGAAGACTTCAAAGAAACAAAATGGTAAAGGAAGCGTTCAAAAAAATTAAATCCTGTTGAGGAGATATTCAAGTTAAAGCATATGTGTAGAAATGACTGGTATAGTAAGACTGGAAAATTAGCGTTTTCTTCCTCACATTCTTAACAATTGTTAATATATCTTAAGAAAGTTCATTTAAATGTTTTGCTATTTCAATTATTTCTCCTCAAACTTTCTTCAGGTGGTATAATTATGAACTGAATACCCTCACTAGATTCAGCTATACTACTTTTCTGACATATCTGGCGGTTTTTAAGCCACAAAATCGCAGGACAACAAATTTGATAGAGTACATAAAGACGTTGAGGAATCTGAGGCTATGACATCACAACTCGTCTGATTTCAGCCGTTTCTACACAAATGATACCAAAGGTAGTTATCTCCTTAACGGAATAAGATTTTTGAATGCATTTTTCACTATTTTGTTTCTTTTAATGCCCTCTTTCTTAGAAGGTTGACTTGCTTGACCTCTGAAGTAATCCTTTTAACATGATGCATAACTAGCTTGACCACGAGTCACTGTTCGGCATTCAGACTCTGTTTTGTTTTTATCTGGACCATGACCCTACCCCGAGTAGGATCAAGACCAAGCAGCTGCGATCAGATCCGGTGAGTATTCTTACGATTAATCGGAGGTTCTGATTGCCTGCAGTGAATCTGATCGCAAGGTCGCATAGAAGTGAGAACACGCCATAGATTCTTGACCAACTGAAATCGCTATTGGAATGAGTGATGGCGGCATTGATGACGCATGAATAGAGGGGGTGTTTTCAATTCTTTGGCCTAATCATCTTGGTTTACCAGGTGGGAAGAATGTTGTTACAACTAGGCAGTGATTTCCACCAAAATAACGTCATAGTCTGCAAATTCCTAGTCTGCAAATTCCAGTCTGCAGTCTGCAAAATAGTTAGACACCTTAGGAAAACGTTCCAAATGATATTAACGGGGAGACTGAATCATCACCGTTCTGAAATAGAAATCAAACAGAAATAAATCATTGACATTGATGATAAAATGATAAAATCCAAAGGCGTAGAATTGTACCGTCAGAGTTGGTATTTATTATTACACACGATATGACCTCTGTTGCGCTATTGTTGATTCAATCTGTCGATTGATTGCAGGTGGCAAAGTTCAAACAAACTCAAACCGTTGCTTGAAATTTGTAGTCAGTTTTATTGATGTTGATATTCCAACAATCGCAATGTATTGCTATAAAGATAATCCGCAAGTGATGGTCTTAGAGAAGACTTAAAATCTTCTGACCACGTTTCACAATTCACAAAGAAATGTTACATATATCTTTGGTAATTAATAAATACATAGATTCTCCCACTATGGGAGCAGCCATGCAAACAGCCCAACAGGACTGCTATGTATTTCTTATTATCTATCTGAACGTTTCTGGCTTACGGAGAGAAAAAAAGTTATTAAACGTGTTTGTCACATCCTGTTAAAACAATTTCTTTATAGAACTTTGTTAGAAATACATTACACTCCATTGCTGTGTTGGGTAAGCTCTTTGGTCCATGTGTCAACTTGAAATGTGAATAACTTGAGATTTAAGATTTGACTTGCTGTTTGTGATATTTTTTTTATTTTTCAATTTTCAATCAAATGAAATACGGAATCTGTCAGACGTTCTCCTTTAATATCGTAAAGTAGAAAGTTAATGAAATAGATAGCAACTTCCTCTGAAACTCATTTCATAATTTAATACCGGATAACGTTTTCTGAATGCAATACAAATATTTAACCATCAAACGAAATGTGTCAAGGCAAATTTGGAGTCCACTCGAACCACCGATAATAGAATATTGAGTATCCATTGTGAACTTTCGAAGCCGCCGAATTTCCTGAATTTTATGTGGGATAATATCTCTGACAAGAGTATTTGAAGAGAGAGGAGAAGTTGCATATGTTGAAGCATTGATCACAGACGGTTTTGATCAACACAAAAAAATGGGGCTCGGTATGTGAGCTTTGAAAACGCTGGGCGAATTGTATATCCTTTAGGCAAGAAAGGGTCTTAATAATGGTCTAATAAATGCTCATTATTTAAAGGATTTTATTTCACTTTTTAGAGCGGCTTAACACTTTTTTCTAATCTACTGTTTGACGAAGAGCAAAAATGTTTAAATGTTTATCGTTTAACTTCAAATGCATCCTTACAATAAACATTCCTCAAAAATTCATGGACTAATTGTAGAAAAACTAGAAGGGAGTTAAGGAGTAGTTTACAACCAGCAGCTTTGTGAATGAGCGAATGCAACAAGCTGCTGTTAGTTACCAGTCTGTGAGGAAACCCATTTCTAAGCATCACCCAGAATCTTAGAAATAACATAATAATAGAATACAAAAGTAATGAACGATTAGAGTAGAGCAATGAAATAAAACAGCTGCTTTCATTCGATGTCGCATTTCTTTCTGATACCAAGTAATCAATAAGAGTATTACTTTTCTCCAATGTTCTGAAGAATTGTAACGTTCTGAAGAAATCGAAACAAGTGTGGAAAGGAACATTTGAAATACATTAACGGTTTATTGGCATGTGGAAATTTCTGTATTGGTGAAACAAGTATTAAACTCTGAGCAAATCAGTTTTTGAATCTTTTTAATTGATGCTATCTATATTTGTGATGGCTGTGCCGATAACTCTGAATGGTATTCTTTAAATCTCAATCCCTGAATATGACTGGAATGTATATTACTCCTAGAAATTGATTTAGGGTATGGTAAAGACTATTTGTTTGGGATACGTTGCACTTCTTCAAGAATTTACAACATAAAATACTAATACTTTTAATACATCATAAATGTGCATAACAGAATGCATGATTTCAAAGCCTGAAAATTTGTAACCGATTTTGAATAAATGTTTTCCTGCTTTCTTGATTTGTAACAGATTTCAAAACAATTTTGAATTTTGCTAATGGCCTATACACGCCCATATAGCTTTAAATAAGCATTACATATAAAGAGTGAGTACAATTAAGTATCATTGCTACGCCCAATTTTCCTGATATGGCAATGATACAACTTTTCCTAAAACTGCAACACTTGATAAACCCTTCAATACAACAATCGACCTTATTGAGCACATTGTTTACGCTTTTCAATTATCTACCGAACTTTGGACACATTGAAGTAGTGGCCGAATGAATTATTCAAATATTAAAGTAGTAAATATTTTGGATAAATCAGCATATCGTAAAAGGTAATACAATTTTGCATATTATAATTATCGATTTTTAATTTAGATGTGTGATGTCACCTGTCAATAAATCTCTTTTCAATAAAAACACGGCCCATTCTTTCAAAGAACTGGAGACTTAACTTCAAAAACCTTCATCTTTCTGTTGTGTTGACAACAAATCACCACCACTGCACAATCAAAAACTTTACTCATAATTTCATATGTTAAGTATTCTGCATCAGTGGTGGATAATTTAGGTTGATGAATCTAATAAGTTATAAGTTGTCGAATAATCACAAGCCAAAAAGATACTCTTTTTTTTCAGGTTTCCAACAGTTATATCACCTGCTTTTAAAACCATGTTATCAACGCTCATAATGAGAAGGTAATTTTAATTTATTTTGAAAATTTATTTTGATTTCATTTTGAAAGTTGTTTGAAAATGTTCACTTTGAATTTTATTTTGAACTTAAGAATAGCGCTTTTTTGACCTCATAATGAATCGTAAGAACCAGTGATGCTTTGGCTTCCACGTAAAACTTTGTGTTGGCTCTTCCTCAAATTGTGAATGTTCAAGAGGCATACCCAACAATTGTAGAGGAGCCGCATGACAGTAGTGGGTGGATGGGTACCGTCGGTTAAAGAGTTCGATGGGTGTTTGAATGGATAGGAGGTCTACACGCGGAGAAAGATTGTGAGTTATATGGATGTAGAAGGATGTAAGGGTCAATGTCGTTTGGTCTCTTAGTACTCTGGCTCACAAAATTTGTAATAAAGCTTATTGAAAATATGCTTGCCTATATACCAGTAGCTCGCGTTTTCTCTGTAAATGATAAATGATTCTCCGTTTTGAGCTACCTCGTGAGCAATAAACATAAGATTGAGTAATATATATCAGAGTCGAAGGTATAGTTTCCATATTCCCCGATTTTGCAGATATAATGTTTATTGTATAGATGTACACACTTGAGTCTTCTATTTCAGAGATAATTCTTAGCAAAGTACCAAAACGTATCTGCTATAGTGTCATGATTTTGAAGTTTACAGTCATTGCAACTTCGATAGCTTTATACAAATACTCAGTGAATCTTCTTGGAATTTGGTGCTCATTTTATGAAGTTCTATTTCTGTACCCTTTGTCTTTGTTTCTGATGTTTTCCAAAATTAAGAATCATCCTCCATATTATTTCTTATCAACAAGTCCTTGAATTCGTTGCAAGGAAACTCGATTTTCATAAATAGAGTATTATCATTCTAAAACTGTATCCTAAGATACAGGTCGTGTCGGTATAGGGATCTGCTTCAGTGCTTCTACTCTTGCCATAATTTCATCGTGATGTGGATTCACTGCTTCTCTGATTCGATCACGCCATGCAACAAGCTTCGGGTGTTTTGGAAATGGATCTGAGCTGGTAAGGCCCAATTGCAACAGCTAGTGAACAAATAGAACGAATGTAAGTCGTAAATAGTAAAACGGTCTTATTGAATATTTATCCTTTATATGCAATACTATTTGTTCTATAAGACTTGCTCGTATAAAATTCTAAGGAAGATGTTGATAATATCTTTATAACTTATACAATCAAACGACTATTGACTGCCTGTGCGTAGTGCAATGACTGAATGAAGCTTGGTGAAGCCACCGGTGAAGGACAAGGAATCTGATCTAGTTTCATTTGTACAATTCCACTGCTGGCTGGCTTCAGCATCATCATATTTATTTTTGTTTATGGATGTTTATCTTATAAGATGATGGGAAGATGGGAACGAGTTAAGAAAATGCTTAATTCTATATTTCTTCTTTTTAGCATTTCCTACGAAGAACCAGATATATGTTTATTTATTACAATTGACAAAACAAAACGGTAAACAAACAATACATTCTTGTTTGATTAAATGTGACTTATTATTGTAACGTAAATTTTTTAACACTTTTACATATCTACATCATATATATAGGAATAAAAGGCAAATGCTACATGAACACGAAGCTGGCATACTTCCTCCTTAATCAGTTAATATAACTAGAAATAAATTGATATAACGAATTCTATTAAATCCCTTGGCATGAAGAGACACCAAATAAATATTTAATTTGAGATGTAAACACAAACGAATAGCAACAATATAGTCTTGTAACTAACTCAACATTCGCACCAACATTTTAAGTATGTGTGTGGGAACAAAAGGACCTCGTGACAAACAGACAGTCAGATTTCTTCCGTAGCCGTAAGCCATTACATAACCTCTTCTAACTACTGACAGACTATAGAGTTCAAAGAGATGGACAGACTGACTTACCTCGTGAACTGCTAATAGATCCGCAATTGATATCTCTTCCCCGCAAAGAAATTTCTTGTCCTGAAGGAATACATTTTCAATGGTATCTACGGTACCATCCATGTTCTTAACATGCTCTTTCCAATCAGCCTCTGGAGGAAAAGCTTTGGTTCGCAAGGGAATGAGAAACTAAAAAAAAAGGAAGTAAAAGTAAGAAAACCAGTGCAAAACTTGTTTTCCCGGACCAGTTATGACTAAACAATAATTTCAAGAGCACTAACGTAACACCATAGGTCTTCAACGCATCAATTTCAATTCGTGTGTAAGATATTTAAGACAGATATATACGTGAGGAACTACGTGTTGTTAGAGTGAACCCACTATCGCATTAAGTCGTGCCATCGGGGTGATGTAAAACGACCAAAGACCCAGGACCTATAAAACGAAGACCTGTAAAATGCAAGACATGTAAAACGAAGACCCGGAAAACGACGACTCGGAAAATACCCATGAAATCATAAAATTACTATTAAAAATTAATTAAAACAAATTATCAAAAATTAATCGAAAAAAAAAGCCGTAAACAGGTAAACAGTTTGGTACACATCCCCGAACGGGGATCTCCCAATCGGATTTTTTTAAATTAATACCGACAAGGCATCTTTTTAAATTCAAATCTCTCTTAGTCACCAGAAAAAGCTCAAATTTTAAAGAAATATTAATTTTGATATCATTTGCAAAGTATGCAACTATAAAATTACAGAATTGTAAAAAGCAAACAAATTTTAAGGGCTAAACATATTAGCAACACTTTAAATCACTGCGCATATATCGATCTCCAAAGCATGAGATCTCCCGATCTGGCAGTCTGGAGCATAGACCGGACTGGTAAAACAATTTATGATGCATTTACAAACAGCCAAAGTGTGGTAGGAGTAGGAAAGATGCATGGGCCTTATAAGGGGCGTGATTTGCTCTCAGAAAGTACATGTAGTTTTGACATATTTCAAGTTGATTTTTTCTTCTCATTTTTTTTGTTTAAAGGGTCCCTTTTAAACATTTATCGCATACATCACTATGGAAATTAAAGACCCAGTTCACTGTATGGTAGTATCTGTTTATGCATTACACTTGTTCAAAACCGTGTTGGATTGCTGGATGGCATCCATTCTCCAACGTAATTTGGCGACTAAAGTATTTGTGAGGAGAAGAAAGATTGATTTTTAATTCAAATAACAACTCCCTGATTTGACCCTCATTGTTTCGACCCTGAAGTACATCGAAGTAAAAAAACGAACATTTTATAACATATCAGCCAATGAACTGATTGTATTGGAAAATCAAATGTTCCATCATCTCCTTAATTGACTATGGTACGTGATGTTAACGTCATACTGTATACAGGTAAAAGAGAATATGTGTTACTATATGAACAAGGGGGATCCAATTCAAAGTAACTCAATAATTTAATTCGGGGTAGTTTGCACACTTCGGTAAAAGGCCTTTTTTAAAGTGCATTAAAAATCATGAACAAAATTACAAAACTGTATCGGAACATTATACTGATATATTGGAACTTACACCTACGATTTATTGTTGTTAATCTTTTGATTGAACAGTTGAACGTGATTTTAAAAAAATCTCATAACTTTGTCAAATCATTGTTTTCCTATTTAATAAAAAAAAAAAGAGCACCTAAAACTCTGTCCGACAAGATCTAAATGCATATGTTGCTGAATCTTCAATAACCTTGTATAAATACGAAGAGAGGAACTAAAAGTTTGCAGCCCACAAACCAAAATACATACCCGCAGTATGACATATTTTTTGGCAATTGCAGTATGAAATTACATAATTTTGATACCAGCAGTAGGAAAGAAGTCAATTTTGATACCTGCAGTATTAGTATTCAACAAAAGAAAATATTGTAAAAATGGATCAGAAGTACAAAATTAACAGAGTAAAGACCTGCACTACGAAAATGATAGAAAAAGACACCTGTCCGGGCCCTGGATTTGACACCATTAGCAATTTTCTGCTACCAACACTGTGAGACATGCAGCGCTTCCAGGAACTTTGCCCTTAGATTTGGCACAATTTGAAACAAATTTTCTGCTATCAAATTGATGAGAAACGTATATGGCTTCCGGGGGTTTGCCCCTGGGTCTCTAAAAGGGCTTTGCCCATACATTTGACAAATTTTAAAGCAATTTTCTGCTAACAAAATCAAGAGAAATATAGGAATTTTTGGAGCCTTATCCAGGGTCTGAACTAGAGTTTCGCTTCTAGATTTGACTTCACACAATTATAAGCCCCCAAAATTACTAGAAGTGCCCGGCTTTCGGGCTCTTCCTTAGATTTGACTATCGGCTATCACAATCACGAGAAACGTGGGGCTTCAAGGGCTCCCCATCCCTGTGTTCCAGGGCTTCACGGTTAGATTTTACAAAATGTTAAGCAATGTTTTGCACTGGGGCTCCCCAGGAGTCCCTACCAGGGCTTCGTCTCACATTTCACACAATATTAGCAATGTTTGCTACCAAAAGTGCAGCCAGGTGGATTTGACGCGAGTTTAAGCAACTTTCTGTCAGTCTGTTGTTATCAAAATTACAGCAAACAAGGATTTAACTTTGCATGGTGTGGACACAATACAAGTTAAGCAGTTCTCTGCTCTCAAAATCACGTGAAATGCAGGGCTTGAGGAGACCTTGCCAACTTATCCCCTGCCAGGACTTCGCCCAAGATTTGAAACACTGATATAAAATAACGGCGCTATCTAAACGGTGCATGCCAAGTTAGATCTATGTCCAGAATACAATCTATATCCATACTAGCCATCTATATCCAGAATGCCATCTCACCATGGACACATGACCTACAACGCCACAGGAGGTACCCATGGGCAGATGGGCGATCCAGGGGCCAACAGGGCCACCCCCCCTAGAAAAAATCCATAGTAAAGGTATGCCAAGGTTTACAAAACATATAGGTATAGGTATAAGCCATGGATTATATTGTGTATCATACATGTTGGAGTTGAGAACAACGGTATTTTCTCTAATTTTCCTATTTGACTATTCGTTGAATTAATTATCATTCATCTTTTCATTAGCATTACTTCGTTATTTGGTCCCCCTTCCAATTACATACGTGCCGCCAATGTTATATACTGTTGTTTTATATGGTTTTGCGTATTACGAGTAACCTTCTTCAGTTCATGGATAGTATTCTGCGTGCTTAGACCTATGGGCATGTCCCTGTAGACCAAAACATTTGGGGGAAATTTTTAAGTTTTGGGTAAAAGCCTTCAATTTTGGGTAAAACATCTTCAAAATTCTTTCATTTTTGTCAAATTTTGAACTTTCGGAAAATCTACAATTGTTAGGAATTTTTTTTCAATTTGTAGGAAATTTCCAAAAATTTCCGGAAAATTTCCTTAAATTTTCTGGAAATTTTCCTCAAATTCATTTTTAGGTAGCCTTTTTTTATCTTTCGGAAAATGTTCTACAATTTTTAGGATTTTTTTATATCGCTTTGCCTCATTTTCGGGAAATTTCACCACAATTTCCAATAGTGTTGCTCAGTTTACCATTTTTTTCATTTTAGGTCAGTATCTTAAATCGCTTTGTGGGGTGCCCCTGGACCCCACGAAGAGCCCTTAATCGGGACCCTGGATTCCCGTCGTTAAGCGCATGCGTCGCGTGCGCAGTGCTGCCTTAGCTGTGTTTCCACGTATACGTATCCGTATATGCGTTAGCGTATGCGTATGAAAGTGCGTAGTGTCTGTTTGCATGTGTCCGTAATAACTGCGCGGAAGTAATGCGTAAACCACCTAAAATTGATCAAATGGCGCATCTTTGAAATGGGGCCGAGGGCAAACTTTCGATGTATACCTTGTCATTGACTGACGTTCCCTCCTCCATCTTCCTTACAACGTTGTAAAAGATTAGTTCAGTGGTCACGCAAGTATATCTTATATAAAAGAGAGTTTTAGAGAAACAAAATTGTGCAGAAAGTATTAAAAATCCTATTTCGTTAAATAGATTAAAGTTTTAAGCTCTGTATTCTGGTTTTATCTATGTAGGAATGCCTGATGTAGTAAGTCTACTATAAAATTTGGCACCTACATTCTCACATTTTCAACAATTGTTAATGTATTTTAAAGACAATTCATTTTACTTTCTCACTATTTGAATTATTTTTTTAGGTGGTAAATTATAATGACACTTACAACTGTACAGGATTCTGTTTTACTACTTTCCTGGCATACCCAATGGTTATTAAGCTACACAATCGCAGGACAAAATAAAGTAGAATACATAAAGAATTTGAGGAATCTGAGGCTGTGATATATGTCACAGCTTGTCTGATTTCAGTGGTTTGTACACAAATGATACCAAACTTTAATATCTCCTTACTGCCTTAACGGAATAAGATATTGAAGTAGTTTCTTCACCATTTTTTTTTATATTCTCTCTCAAGACGGACTTGCTTGACCCTTGAACTAATCCTTTAAATTATATGCGTTTACAGACATAAAACTTAGTCCGTTAGTGCTCACAAGTCCCCTGATCTTTTGTTGACTGATTGAAGAAAGTTGTTATATTTTATTTGCTTTTCACATTTTTTGAGGATATTAAATATTTCGAATCATGATCAATACAAAGTTGACTAATTGTGATGTTAATATTTCCGATTTCAAGACCTATAATCTATCAATTTTCCGTTTCTTTAAGATCTTGGTAAAGAAAGTTCGCCAGTATGTTTTATTATCTGATATATATAAAGTTAAGAAATTTTCATCTGAAATTGAGGAGAAGGAGAAGGGAGGGAGGGGGCGTCCTAAGTTCCAATGCTGTCGTACATGCTTTCAAAATATGTCGCCACCATTGACATATGGTACTAAAGACTTTTGTTTTCTACTTTATATATTCATTAGAATTCTTAAATAAAGAAAGCGCCCTAACTGAATTTTCTGCCCCTTGCTGCGAGTTCTTCCGGCACGCCTGCGTATGCGTAACTTAACGCACCAAATCGCTAAATGAAACGTATACACGCACGTTTCCCCACACGCTTACGGACACATGGAAACAGTCCTACTGAAATGCACAAAATCGATTTTTGTCTTACGCGTACGCTTACGCTAACGCATACGTATAAGCGCACATGGAAATACAGCAAGCTACGTGACTTTAAGTATTCAATGACAATTTGTTGTGACCAATTTTGACCTAGAAAAAATAAGCCTACCCCTGGATTCGCCCTTACAGAAACCTGCTGGAAAAGCGCTGAAATTTCTTTTTTTCATCTTGTATGAAAAACAAAAAGATGAAGAAAAGATTTACAAAATAAAAGAAAGGTCCCGATACGAGGTTCATACTCCAAAAATCGCGTATTGCAAACGCAAAATGAAATTAGTTTTACTGTTATAATAATACCGATATTTTTCGATGATTGATGAAACTTTACCGAACATTGCCCAAAATGAAGGAAATTTCCCAAACATTGAAGAACAGTTCCCCAAAACCCGAAAAAAAGTTGCCACAACATGAAGAAAAGGTTTCGAAAATTAAAGCAAATTGCGCAAGATTGAAGAAAATTGTTCAAAATTTGAAACAGATTTTCCAAAAATTGCCACAAAAGTAAGGAAATTTTCCGAAAATCGCAGAAAAATTGAACAAATATTTCCCGGAAAAGAAAATTGCCCCAAAATGAAGAAAATTTCTCAAAAAATTGAAGAAAAGCTACTGAAAATAGAAGACAATTTCCCGAAAGTAAAGGCAATTTTCAAACAAAATTGAAGAAAATTGCACGAGAAGAAGGACATTTCTCAAAGATTAGTCTTTCAGTGGTGATTTCCCAAACATTGAAACAAATTTCCGAAAATTGCATGAAAATGAAAAAAACTTCTCAAAACATAGATTTCCCGAAAAAGAAGGAAATTTCTTCAAAATTGAAGAAAAGCTACCGAAAATCGAAGAGAAATTGCCCCAAAATGAAGGAAAATTTTGACAATTGCACGAAAATGAAGGAAATTTTCCAAATATGAACAGTCCGGCTCGTACCCCTCGATCACAGTTTTGTTCTCCCGATCGGGAGAACCTTTACAGAAGATTAGATTTAGATTTTGTTCGGGAATCGAAAATGTTAATGTGTCTGATTCTTATGTTATTCCTATACAAACTTTGAATTTGGATAGATATATCTATGGGATACTTCTGTAAAGAAACCCCCAATTGGAAGAACAAAAATGTTCTCCCGATCGGGGATACAAACCGGACTGTTGAAAAAGATTTCCGAAATATTGAATGAAATTTCTCGAAAAGAAAAAAGAAAAGAAAAGTAACTACGAATTACCTCATGGTAAAAAAGAATCGGAAAACTCTCAGGCGGACACCCCCCTTTGAGTAACGCACCAAAACCACGAAACTTTACCTGCATTTCTGGGAATTTTGGGGGAAAATTTCTCTCGCACAGAAACCACGAAACTTAGCCTGCATTTCTAGGAATTTTCGGGGAAATTGCTCCGCCTCACCCTCTCACCCCCTCATTCCCTACCCCACCTTCCCCCTCTCATCCTTTCCCAAGTGAAAATAGTCTCGTAGGCCTATGCTTCCGGGAACTTTTCACTATAGATTTGACCTAATTTTTAAAAGAAATTTCTAATAATGTTAAAACGGTAGAAATATCCAAACAATATGTTAGAAGGTCCAAATATTTCCCTCGGCAACACCCCCTCCCCCCCTCCTTCTTTTCACCCTCCTCCAAATTCGAAAGGTTGGCTACACCTTTGGAATTTTACCTGGCTCTGCCCCTGCATGTATTTAATTTTGGGTTCAAAAAGGAGCCAAAATCTCTGTTGAACCCGAATGAAATTACTCTCGTGTAAAATGCTAGATTTTTCCTGTCAGCCTGTTCAGAAACACGTCACGAAAATCAATTCTCCAAACTTCCCTTTTTCGGTACTTAAATGATCCAGAATGTGGTGCTTTTATTGTAGGTTTCAATGAGGCAAATCAGTTTTATGCTACAGACAGACCTATCAACCTATGGACCAAGTGTCGGGAAATTTCCTTCTTTTTGGGAAAATATTTGGTCTATTTTTCTTCGATTTTTGACCTTTAATGAGGCAATCCAGTACGAGGGTATCTACTACCATTTGATTTTTGGTTCAAAAAGGAGCCAAAATCGCTGTTGAACCCAATGAAATTATTCTTGTGCTGTCGTGTGAAATGCTAGATCCTCCTTTTCAGAAAACGTCACGAAAATTCTCCAAACTTTACCTTTTTGGTACTAAGAGACTAAGATCACGAATATTGTGTTTTTATCATAGGTTTAAATGTATGGGCATCCATTTGGGCAAAATTAAAAATATAGAAAAATACTAAGAAACATGAATTAAAAATGGAAGAAAAAAATAGAAACCAATAAAAAAAAAGTATTTAATAAAAAAACTTTGAATAAGAAAATAAATAAAAGAATTCAATACAAAGTAAATTGAAAAGAAAAAGAAATAAGAAGAAACATATAAATACAAATTAAATAAATAAAAAGAAAGCAATAAAAGAAGAAAAGTATCTAATTAAGGAAAACATCAATTGAATATGAAATACATAAAAGAAAACAATACAAAAGAAAATAAATAATACGAAATATATTAAATGAATTTTAGAGAACAATGCAGAGAAAGCAACAAAATAATAAATAGAAAAGAAACACAACTACAAATAAAAATCGATAAGATCTTAGCCTATAACACACAAAGTTCCACTACAATAACAAAAAATATAAAAATACAATACAAACAGATAATATATCTCCAAATAAATTGTTTTTCTCTAAATATATAAACATTACTATATCTATAAAACAATGATATATCTTTAAACAGAAATATAAGTGCAGACACTTATTATAGAAACAGAAAATGTATAAGTACAAAAAAATATATGAATAAAAACAAATTATGAGGAAAAAACAAAAACGAATATGATGCGCAGCACTTTGCGAACCACAATGCACTTCACCAGGATTTGCGCCCAGGCGTGGTGAGTATGGTCCTACAAGCTAATACTAGCGCTCGAATGTCATATGTTTGTGCAATGTAATGCTATGCTCAGCGTGAAGCCAACTAAACCCTTAAGACCATGGGTTCAAAACGTCAAGAAACAAATTTATCGGAATTTTGTTTTTAAAATTAATTTTCACAACTTTCCTTTTGTTTTCTACCACTACAAGTTTGGTTTCTATGAATGTTAAGACAATAAACGTTTTAATGAAAAAGTTAAATTAAATAAAATAATGACAAAAATATGCAAATTTGCAAATTTTAGGCCAAATTATGCCAGTTTTTTTGAGCTTGTATTTTTCTTGTGAATAATGAGGATTTTGTTTACATATTTAGATTGTTTGTGAGATTTCCTTTCCATTGATACCAGTCTAATTTTTTTCTTAAAGCAAAACATGCAAAAACAAAGAAAATAAACAAAAAGATTGTCACCGCTGTAATTAGTAGCGAAAAAGAAATGCCATGTGGTCCAGCGCGAGATCGAACGCAGGTCATCGCGCGCTGTGCGTTGAGATTGGCCACTGGACAAAAGTGTTTCCATTGAAAAAAATGCTTGATAATAAACTTAAGTGATTAGAGAGGGGGTACTTGCGCTTTCTGATATCAATTAAAAGTACACGGCTTGGCCTTTCGTACGATACATTTCGCGTACGGTAAGTGTATTGCAATCAGAACGTACGGTTTTTTTCAAAATCTTGGTCTCAAAAAGGCTAAAATTATCAAATTTGGCACAAATTTGCCCAAAAAGATATTGATGGCAGGGGCAGTCAAAATTCGACCAGATTTAGATACTTTGATGTCTTTGACAGTTTTTGACGGCTTTCAAGCAAAAGCTATATCTAGAAGTATGACAAGGAAGCTTTTAAAAAAAAAAAAAATTTTTAAATTTTGTGCATTTTTTTAATTATTTTTTTTCATTCATATTTTGTGCAAATTCTTCAACACAACCTTCATCAAAAGTTATTTTTCTAAAAGAACTATTCAAGTTCTTTTAAATGACACCAAGATCTCTGCTGTGGGCTTATTTGACAAAAAGTATGTCCCAATTGAGCGTGACAACGCTTGGTCTGGATATGTGGAAAAAATGGATACGGAAACAAATTCCAACCCGATGTTTGTAGAGGCTGCAGGCCTAATTAGAAGGGCAACAGAACTTTTGTCGGAAGCAATAGATGGAAGTGCCAGGGCTAGCAGTACCTTCGATACCGTGGCTCAGACAGCTGTACCTACCGTACCTACTGCCTGACGCGGTCTGATGTAAGTGTTCGAGTCGTACGTTAACGAAACCGATATGCATATATAATATCTGTGGTCTGCAGTGAAACTGCTGCCAAGTATAATCGGTAACATATTGCAAGTGTACGCAGCACATGTTACATTGCATTGTGGTGCGCAAAGTGCTGCGCATATATATCCTTTTTTCCATTTTGTTTTGTTTTGTACGTACTTATTTTTTGTACGTATTAATTTTTGTGTACGTATAATTTTTTTGTACTTATAATTCTGTTTATATATATAAAAGACTGAGACTATACTTACATTTCTGTTTAGAGATCAAATTGATTTAAAGATAATTGATTTAAAGATATATTGATTTAAAATTTAAACAAATTTAAAGATAAACTGCTTATAGAAGCATTTTTATTATATATATTAATGTTTAGATATAAGTAGTTATATTTGGAGATATATTTTCTGTTTGTATATTACTTGGATTTTGTTTTCTTTTTATTTATTTTATAACTAATTTGTCGTTTTCTTATTTTATATACTTGAATTTTTCATTTGTTTCTTTTTATTTGTTTCATTTTAAGTTTATATTTTTCTTATTATCTTTTGTATTTATTTATTTTTATTTATTGCATATTCATTTATGTTTTTGTATAACATTTTTTTTATTGGTTTTTTTTCAATCATTTGATTTTAAGTTTATGTTTTTATTAATAATTGTTCTTAATTTCTTTTGTATTGAACTTCTTTTCATTTATTTCATATTCAATTTATATTTTCTTATAACATACTTTTTTTTTGTTGGTTTCTTTTTTGTTTATTTCATTCTTATACTTATGTTTCTTCTTTTTGTTTATTTCTTTTAAATTTTTTCCCAAACGGCCGCCCATACATTGTGTGTTATAAGACTCCTTATCGATTTTTAGTTGTACTTGTTTCTTTTCTATTTATTATTTTTGTTGCTTTCTCTTCATTGTTCTCTAAAATTCCATTTGATATATTTCGTATTTTTTATTTTATTTTGTATTGTTTTCTTTTTACTTGATTCATATTCAATAATATTTTCCTTAATTAGATACTTTTCTTTTTTTAATGCTTTCTTTTTATTTATTTCATTTTGAATTTATATGTGTCTGCCTATTTTTTTCAATTTTTTTATTTTTTTGAAAAATTTCTTTCAATTTTTTTACAGATACTTTTCTTTTTATTTTTTCTTTTTTCATTTTTTCAATTCATGTTTCTTAGTATTTTTCTGTCTTTTTAATTTTTGCCCAAACGGCCGCCCATATTAATGAGGGAAGCAAATAAGTTCCTAAAACATACCTTATTTATTTCAGCCGATAGACCAGACCAAGTGGTCGCCTCATCTCATTGGTGTAATCAGATATTAGTAAAGGGGACAACGTTTCCCATGGTCAGCTTGTGGATTATCGTTTTTAAATTTGATTGAAAAATGATTTAGATATTCGGTAAATTTTCGGTAGATGTGGGATGAGAACACTGGCGACATTACTGAATTATAACAATGTCCTTAAAATTGTAAAATGTTAATTACGAATGAAAGAATAAGGGATTGAAGAAGCAATAGAAAATTTTCTGTATCTATGATTTCTAAATGTGGAATAATTTACAATAGGATAGTAGGTTCACGAAAAGCATCACATGCATTTTTCACTAAGTGTTTCAATGAGTTTTTTGTCTGAGAAAATTACAGAATATTCTGTAAAAAAATTTGCGCTTATTTTGTAAAAGCAAAATACAAAACCTGAAAACAACAGTATCGAAAAGCTATGCCCGAAAATTTTCAATTTACTTTCAAATTGGTAAATTTTCGTCGAATTGGTCAATTTTGCGTCGAATTGGTCAGGAATTAAAAAGGAGGGGAAGCGCGATTGGTAAATACATTGAAGTAGGATAGGGAATCAGGGAGCGTCTGGAAATATATGACAAAATTACAAGCTACTAAATTTGTAAAAAGAGGGACAGGGGCCGCGCGATGTATTTCTGATGGAGGGGAGGTAAAATTGTGGGGTCCAGGGGGCTTCGCACCTGAATTTTGGGCATTTGAAAGTCCAAAAACCAGGTTTACATTCGATGAAAATTTTGAATGTTTGGGGTAGAAATATTACCCGGTTTTTATTAAGGCACAAGTCAATTAGAGGATCGCTCATAAGTCCATAACCAAAAAAAAAATTGTGGGTGTAGCCATCACGTGATCAAACAGTTGTTGTTTTTTGAGGGAAAGGTACAAAGATAAAATTGATCATAAGTCCATAACCAAAAAAAAACTTGTGGGTGTAGCTATCACGGGATCAATCAGTTATTGTTTTTTGAGGGAAAGGTACAAAAGTAAAATTGAAGTCATTTTATGCTTAGAATATATCAATTGTTCTCAAGCACAATTTCATAATATTAAATAATCAGTAATGCATACTAAAAAAATGTGTACATTTTCTTACAATCACATGAGAAGAACAGAAGACAATACAATTTCAAAGGTTTATTTACACCGTATTTTGATCAATAAATGCGAACAAAGCAGGAGCGCAGATTAAGAGATGTGGAAGACTGAATGGCAAATCTAGAAATAGATTATATGGACTACAGGATATATTTAGTGAGAGAGAGAGAGAGATTGTTTTTCAAAATGTTGTCTAATTCTTTATTTTCAAATTTTCCTATATATATTTGTCACTTTCCAAACTATTAGGGGAGGGGTATATACCTCCTAACCCCGGTCGCGCTACCCCTGAGGGGTAAAACGACCTACAAAAAAGACACCATTGATGATTTATAAATGTTCAATCAGTTACGTAAGTTTGGGCGCTGCAGTGGGTTTGGTCCTTGTATTGCAAGCAAAGCGAGCATTGAGTCTGATCACAAACGAGCAGCCCGTGCGGTGGAGACCAATAGGACGATGGGGTCCAGAGGGAAGTCCCTGGTGGGATATTCAACATTCATGATTTATAAATAAATAATTTAAAACAAAAAAAGTATACATGAAAAGCATCACTCACTAAGTGTTTCAACACTTCAATTAGTTTTGTCAAGATTGTCTGAAAAAATCACAAATATTCTGAAAGAAAATTTGCGCTTATTTTGTAAAAGCAAACTACAAAATGGCAGTTATCAGGAGGTCGCAGCTGCCAAACGCCGAAGCTAGATGTGCGGTAAAATCAATTTCCAAATTTGATCACCCAATTTGATTTTACAGTCTTCGTTTTACAGGTTTTTGTTTTACCTGTTTACTGGCCCTCGTATTACAGGTCTTCGTATTACTAGTCTTCGTTTTAGAGGTCTTCGTTTTACAGGTCTTGTTTTACAGGTCTTCGTTTTACAAGTCTTGTTTTACAGGTCTTCGTTTTACAGGTCTTCGTTTTATAGGTCTTCGTTTTACAGGTCTTTGTTTTACTGTTTTACATGTCTTTGTTTTACAAGTCTTCGTTTTACAGGTGTTGGGTCTTCGTTCTTCGTTTTACAGCCACCCGTGTCAACGTCGGTAAACGTCGACAATAATTAGATTGGCATGTTGACGTTGGTCGAACCCACGTTCGGGCAACGTACAGTAGCCATCGATTTGTATATGCATATTGGACATTGACCCAGTTTAAGATTTTGGTCTTGAAAGCATTGAAATGTACAATGGGCCTTCTCTGCTGGCCCACTGCGTCTATACGAGCAACCAATCTTCAAGCGGCATTGTGTCAGCATTGACCCAACGTAGCTGTGTTATCAGGGTAGCGGGATTGTGTTTTTATGCGATAGAATGAACACGTTATGAAATGTTTTATTTTGACAGCAACAAACACACGAGAAACTTGAAAATATGGCATTTGAACCAGGAGCGAAATTGAAAGTTGTAGTGTCGGTAGGGTTAGGGCGATTTAAATATAAATCTTGAAAATATGTAATGGCAAAATAGATATGAGTATAGTTATCTTTACTTGATTTGTATATCTTCAATTGTGAAAATGATAAGAATAACTTTGTCACTATACATGAGGTAAATCTAAGATTCAAACGATTGTTTTTCAGATTGAACTGCTTTCCGCCATATAATTGTGGCAGCTTATTATCAAGCAATGGATTTATATGACAAAATTGATCTCTCTCAAGTCACATACACCACAAATTTATATCAACATATTTGTTGACGATATTTATCCGATGGAAATGGGAATTTATTGTTCCTTTATGGCTTTATGGTGGTAAATATATATATATTAATGTTTATATTAATGTTTATTCTACCAATCAATATACGAATTGACGCAAAAAGAACCTGTCGGAAAGACGACGCAAGGTGAGGTTTTGATCCGGAGTATAGTCTCTTTCATAAACGAAATTCGAAAACTAAACTTGCAAGTAAAAACTACGACAGGATGGATTTCAAATAAGAATGATTTTTCGTAAATTTTTGCCCTCTCGATATTTTATTAATTTTTCTTACCTTTCAGAAAAACAGAGGCCTTTGGAGTGAAGACGAATAATCACATTTGTTGAAAATAAAAGCAAAATAAGGAAGCTGTTTGTATATAGTTCTGTTATTCTGTTGTTATCTCAATTAATCTTAAAATAGCTGTCCTTGACCAGGAGACACAATATGTGTAGGTTTATCTTGACACTTACATATACAACTACATACGTTATAGTGACTTGAAGATTTATAACTTCCTTTCATGGGAGAAACATAAATCTAGATATTCAGCGTACTTCCTGTGGATTTAAAATGACTAAAGCTTTCTTTAAAAAAAGTTTAAAAAAACTTCAACAGCAAACCTCTCATTAACAAAAGTGGTGAACTACAGGTTCAAGGTATGAGGGGTAAGCATTGCCGACTAATAAAAAAAAAAAACACATTTATTATATCACACATATAGCTCTAGATATCAAAGCCTCCAAAACGCTTATAAGCGGTATATAAGGAGTGTAAATTTATTGCAATTTACCAGGCCTATGACCCCAGATAGCTTCGCTACTGAGTAATATGTACATAAGGGACGTCAAGTCATGAGAAAGTGTCAATAAATTCTTTATAGGACTTCAGCATTTAAGGACCATATGCAGCAATCACATTGTATATAAAGCAAGATACTTACTTCATCCAAAAATACTTGTGTGAAATTCTTTCTCGTATTTAGGTGATGAAATGCCATGTACTCGTCTACTTTGGCTCGTTGTTGAATATCTTTTGGATACCAGTGATCGGGGGTGTCGAATTTGTCAGCTAGGTACATAAGAATTGCAGCGCTGCAGAAAAAAAGAACATAGGATGATATAAAATAATAAAAAAATCTTTAAAGAGACAGTACACCCCAAAACTTCATAGAGTTATAAGTATCGTTCCTGCCTTCTAAAGTTACCTTCCGATTATTCTATTGTTTGAAGTAAAACACCTACCAATAAATCTATTAACCATAACAAAAAAAAACACCTATCGTTTAATCTATCAACTATAACAAAAACAGTTGGAATGACAACTATAGCAATACATTTCTTCATGATTTTTTCCTTACCCCTCGTTTTCCTTCTTTCTCCATGACAGCTAGCCTAAAGTAAAAGCTTATAAAATTTGTATTTGCCCTGTTATGAGTGGTATTTGATTCGCAAAACACAGAAAACTGTGCGGTCCAGGTATAGACCTAAGTCGACTAGCAGTAGACAACTACAATGAAGTTTGATTATAAATACGCATATACCTTTCGGTCAGTCGAAATCCATCGTGGTCAATCATAGGAACCGACTTCAGTTGGTTGATTTTCTCATATTCTGGACTACGTTGCTCGTCTGTGAAAAAAATGTAATGACGGTATTGTATTTCCAAGTTCAAACAGCGGGGTGGATTTCCCAATGTCATGAAAGATTCGAGACCTTACATCGGCGATGTTCGGTTTTCCACATGTTAGAAAATCGAACATCTCAAGGCTACCGAAAATTTTTACACATCACTGCCCCTACATGCAGTGTACAATTATAAATACACTGTACGTTCAGAGTTTATTTTGGGAATGGTTTAAGCGGACACAGCGTGTACATTATTTAAGAAATATTCCGTGAGGGCGCTACGAGTGACAATGTCGTAGATGTCGGGGCACAATATTCTGATATTGGCATGTTACATCTTCAATAGCAAATACCGATCTGATAATATCCTTGAAAGCTGGAGGAATGTTTACGTACGTCTGAAACGTTAAAAACCATTTAATTTCAGATAGTTGAAAACCTTTTTGTGCGTTATATGAATTTATATGAAATCTAAGTGTCTTTCTTCATAATTTAAAAAATGAAATGATTCAATAATATCATTTAACTTTTTTGTATACATGCGATGTATGTGATTTCGTTCTTTTGAGGTTTATACTGCAACTCTGAAGAATGATAAGGGCATTGGTGAAAGCAAAAGGTTTTTCTAGCGCAAATTAAATGAAATAATAATGAATTATATTTCATAGAATATACATGATTTAACATAGTCTAATCAGATAGATGAACATTTTCTTTTTCTTATCATGCCTTTTAACGCTTTTCCATTATTCACTTATATTATCAAATACAAACTTAAGTCTCTTTTACACTATACTCTTATAAGCGACTTTAAGATCCACCTCTTACCATTAATCAAGTCAATTACTTGCTCTTCAAATTCGATTCCATTTACTTTCAGAAAGAGAAACACGCTACGAACCGGTTGAGAAGCGAAGAAAGAGTAGAGTTTCACAACCATGGTGGAAGATAGATATGATTAATGAACACATAAATAGTGTACAACACCCAACACCCACTCCACTAATACCGTTCCACCTTTATTGTTTACGCTTCCAACCATCAATCAACTTTGGACATAAAGATAGACTAGTGAAGAAAAAAATTGTCATTGCAAATAATGAAGTAGTGAATCTGTGTACTCTGTGTCAATTTGACTTAACGTTATCTCATGTGTAAACATGTCCTAATTTTCATTCAGATGATGGAAAATAGCAAAAACTTAATAAAGGCACTTGATAGGATCAGGATTGGTATCACCTGATATAACGACTGTGACCTTGTCAACACTCTTAATGGAAAGACAATCAAAAGTAAAAAAAGCTTGCTTCAGATTTATTTGTATAAATCGATATAAAATAGTAGGGTGTTAACTTCCACATCAAATATTTCATAGTTTTCCTCAATTCCTTGTATTTAATTTTGACGAAACAACAAAGAGCAAAATTAAACAAGTTTTAACTGTAATTTTAGACCCAAAGTTCATCTATGATCAAGCTATAATTTTTCATTCTTCAAATCAACAGATATATTATAAAAAATTAAAACGAATACAAACTTTTATATAAAATCACGATTCGTCTCTGAAAGTAAAATGAACTATTTGTATTTAAATTCAGAGTAAAACAAACAGGTTTTACCTATTGACTCGATTATTGCTCCTTGTTTGATCTATATCTAGCAATTACATGGGCCTTGATGTAATCATGTAATTTATTGCAGACAAGTTCATCGTCATCGTCATCGTCATCGTCATCGTCATCGTCATCGTCATCGTCATCGTCATCGCCATCGCCATCGTCATCGTCATCGTCATCGCCATCGCCATCGCCATCGCCATCGCCATCGCCATCGCCATCGCCATCGTCATCGTCATCGTCATCGTCATCGTCGTCGTCATCGTCATCGTCGTCGTCATCGTCGTCGTCGTCGTCGTCGTCGTCATCGTCGTCGTCGTCATCGTCATCGTCGTCATCGTCGTCATCGTCATCGTCGTCATCGTCGTCGTCATCGTCATCGTCATCATCATCATCATCATCATCATCATCGTAATGGTTGTCATCATCATCATCATTATCAACATCACCACCACCAACACCAACACCACCACCACCAACAACAACAACATCACCACCAACAACAACAACAACACTAACACCACCACCACCACCAACACCACAACCACCACCACCGAAAATGATGTGCTTACAATTGGACGAAAAGGGGCGGACGGATTTATGGGTAGGTTGATAAATTTTAGCCTGAGGTCACAATACCGATTGGTCCTCTTGGAAGAATTCAAATGAGGCAAGCAGGATTCTAAGTGTTAGTATTCACATATATCCATCTAAAAGTTTGGATACTCTTAATTACACCCGTGATAGGAATCATTTGTGGAAATTTTAATGCTTTAAAGGTAGAACGATAGAAAGGTAAACGCAGTAAGATCGAATTCGTTTGCTTTCAAACATGGGTAGGGAGATGGGAGATAGGGTCTACCAAAAGGCAAAGATGTTAAAACAGCTTCTATTTTCAAAATGGATTTGTATTGTAAAAATAGACTGGGATAAAACCTTCACATTGCCACTATACTCCTTTTTTGTTGGTTAAAAGAACTCTGTACCAGAGTAGCTGACTAAATTTTTGTTTGCTATTCTGGTACAGAGTGTATTAAGTACCAAAAAAGGAGTATAACGGTATTGAGAAGGTTTTACTCCAGTCCAATTTGACAATAGAAATCTAATTTGAAAGTAGAAGCTGTTTTAAGGAGTTTACATGACTTTTGTACTTCCCATAGGCTTGGAAAGAAGGAGGTAGGATTCGTTTCTTAGTCAAATAAGTGGGTGGATTTAAATGTACTTTAAGTCTTCCTCCACTTTTCAGAGATTATAAATTATATCTCTTGTTTTCTTACCATATACCCGCTGTTTTTAAGTTTACTAGAATATATATTCTTCAGAAAATAATATATATCCATATCACCCCATAGGTTTCTGCCACAGAACTCGTAAAGTATACTTCACCTCTCCCCCTCTCCCCCACCCCAAGAAAATACCAAGAAAATACAAGTTTTTGCTTTCATTGAAATTAAAAGTTATGAAGAGGTTTTCAGATCCTTGGAAATGATGGCCAATGATTACAGCCTGTTGAATGTTTTCTTGGCCACATAACACTTTCGGGCTATATGTACATGTTTCTCCAAACTGAAAATAAATATAACAAATGCATTATGGTAACATGTCACATTATTATTCTACAGTTAAAGTTATTCGTGTCACGATAACATATAATATACTTTCGAATATATACATGCAATTAGCTTCAGAAAAGGCATTAAGAATTACTACGAATGTAATTTGTTTATTATCTTCATATACCTCTGTTTCAATTGAGAAAATGGTTCCAAAGCTCAATATCTCGTTTAAAACCCCTTTCACCGAGCTTTAAAGATATATGGACAAGGAGCAACAACATAGGCTTAAATATATACTAAAACCCTTAAAAAAACTCGCATCAAAACCGGTTAAAGATTGTCCCATTTTACAGCATTTTAAGACTTTGATGCCAAGTTAGCATACATTGCGCAATATCAGTGTGACCTCAGAATGGGACAACTCGAAAATTACTCATGTTAGCTAATTGTTTTTCAGTCCTTCCCACAAATATCTTGAATAGGAGAAGTTGTCTATAGAGAACAAGAAGTTGGATACTATTTTCAGAATTGAATGTCCATTCATTTCGGTAAAAAATCTCTACCTGTCTATATGCCCTTCATGGTGGACAATTTGTATTGGGAAGCAACGGTCTTAAATGTTAATTTAATTAGCCTCTAAAGTATTCAAAAGCCACAGAAGACTAGCATCAAATCAAATCTTCTTTCCAAGTGTTTTTAAGTTTATATTCATTGTGCATGCAACTACTTATCAAAGGTTTTATAATTACACAAACGCTAAAACCTACCGATATATTGTTACCATGACGTTTACAGGGAAACAAGTACGTTGGGGGAAAAGATTAACTAACACTCAATGTATGGTAATAAATTCTTCCATCTTGAGGTAAAAGCATAATTAATCAAACTTATAACAGGTTTCAGCCTATCGAATGGATTATTTTATGTATGTGTACCAAAGAAGACACATATATACTTGGCATTTGTTTTATCATAGGTTTCTCTTATTCTATGGTGCTTAATATAATGTAGAAATCATAAATCATTCAAAGTTCCACCATTTTCCGCGTTTCCGCGTTTTTGCTTTACGGATAAACAGATAAATGTTAGTATGTATTATGTATTATATAGGCAAAACGAAAACACAGAAAGCGCGGATTTTTTTTTTAACCTGTCTTGAATAGCTTTAAGAGTTCATCCGATGTCTGAATTTGGTTTAAAATGATTTTTATAAGTCTCCTAGCAAGTTTGAAATAACTCCACGTTTTCCTCATTTTCGCGTTTTCGTTTTACGTATAAATGTTAGTGTGTATTATGTGAAACAAATGTATAGCCAAAACGAAAACGCGGAAATTTCTTATCTGGTATAGCTTTCAAAGTTTATGCGATGTCAGGATTTAGTTTAAAATGAATGATTAGTCAATTTGCAAGATTGAAAAATTCCAAAAACCTATATGAATGTCGGATTTCCACACGAAAATGATTATTAAGAAAAAAAGATTACTACGAATGTAATTTGTTTATTATCTTCAGATACCTCTGTTTCAATTGAGAAAATGGTTCCAAAGCTCAATATCTCGTTTTAAACCTCTTTCACCGAGCTTTAAAGATATATGGACAAGAAGCAACAACATAGGCTTAAATATATGCTAAAAACCATTAAAAAGCTTGCATCAAAACCGGTCAAAGATTGTCCCATTTTACAGCATTTTAACACTTCGATGCCAACTTAGCATAAATTGCGCAATATCAGTGTGACCTCAGAATGGGGCAACTCGAAAATTACTCATGTTAGCTAATTGTTTTTCAGTCCTTCCCACAAATATTTTGAATAGGAGAAGTTGTCTATAGAGAACAAGAAGTTGGATACTATTTTCAGAATTGAATGTTCATTCATTTCAGTAAAAATCTCTACCTGTCTATATGCCCTTCATGGTGGACAATTTGTATTGGGAAGCAACGGTCTTAAATGCTAATTTAATTAGCCTCTAAAGTATTCAAAAGCCACAGAAGACTAGCATCAAATCAAATCTTCTTTCCAAGTGTTTTTAAGTTTATATTCATTGTGCATGCAACTACTTATCAAAGGTTTTATAATTACACAAACGCTAAAACCTACCGATATATTGTTACCATAACGTTTACAGGAAAACAGGTAAGTTGGGGGAAAAAATTAACTAACACTCAATGTATGGTAATAAATTCTTCTATCTTGAGGTAAAAGCATAATTTATCAAACTTATAACAGGTTTCAGCCGATCGAATGGATTATCTTATGTATGTGTACCAAAGAAGACACATATATACTTGACATTTGTTTTATCATAGGTTTCTCTTATTCTTTGGTGCTTAATGTAATGAAAACAAAACATAAAATAAATTGTTCTGATGGTAATGCAAGGCATGCAATGAAATAATATTTTCTTTAATAATGTAGCATAATATATTCTCATTGCGTAAAAATATCATTTTGGGCGACAGTCTAATAATAATTCTGATGTTGTTAAGTTTCTTTTTAGAAACAACTTTACATGCTGAAGTATTTGACAATTGTCATGATCTTTTATTGCTACTATTAGGATTAGATGAGTATGTAATGTATTCTGTATTGTATAGACAAAACGAAAACACATACATTTTCTTAACCTGTCTTGCATAGCTTTAAAAGTTTATCCGATGTCTGGATTAGGTTTAAAATGATTGTTATAAATCTCCTAGCAATACATCTGTACATTTACAAGTTTTAACAATTTCCACGTTTTCCGCGTTCCGCGTTTTCGTTTTATGTATAAATGTTAGTGTGTATTACGTAAAACAAATGTATAGCCAAAACGAAAACGCGAAAATTTCTTTTAAGATATCTCGTATAGCTTTAAAGTATATGCGATGTCGGGATTTAGTTTAAAATAATGTTTGAATGTCCTAACAGTCAATTTGCAAGATTGAAAAATTCCAAAAACCTATATGAATCATGAATGTCGGATTTTCATACGAAAGTGAACATTATAATATCCTTACAATGATCTTTTCTCTCCTGAACTGCTGAACTTGTTTTAAAAATTTGTGCGATATACTAGATAACTTTAAAATATATATCACATACGTTCCACGCAATTTTTTTTCTTCAAAGTTCCACCATTTCCCGCGTTTCCGCTTCACGACGGTATTAATGTTAGTATGTATTATGTATTGTATAGGCAAAACGAAAACACAGAAAGCGCGGAAATTTCTTTTAACCTGTCTTGTATAGCTTTCAGAGTTTGTCCGATGTCTGAATTTGGTTTAAAATGATTTTTTTAAGTCTCCTAGCAATAAATTTACAAGTTTTAAATAACTCCACGTTTTCCTCATTTTCGCGTTTCCGTTTTACGTATAAATGTTAGTGTGTGTTATGTTAAACAAATGCATAGCCAAAACGAAAACGCGGAAACTTCTTATCTGGTATAGCTTTCAAACTTTATGCGATGTCAGGATTTAGTTTAAAATGAATGATTAGTCAATTTGCAAGATTAAAAAATTCCAAAAACCTATATGAATGTCGGATTTTCACACGAAAATGAATACTATAACAACCTTACAATGATTTTTTTCTTCCCTAAACCTCTTTTAAAAATCTGTACGACATGCTAGATAATTTCTACGTTTTTGCACTGGCCGTTTAAACAACATAAGTCAAGATGCTCAACTACGTCTTGTAACTGTGTACCAACGTTTGTGAATATGTTACGTGTGAAGAACATTCTGGAATGCTGCAAACTCGTCGCACACCTTACTGGCCTACTATGTGTGTAGGAGCAGAAGAATTTTTTGCATTTTTTTAAATTATTGATTATGCATAAGTAGTTTTAGAATTAAACAAGTTATGTGTTGTAGCAATCAATGTTCCTTTTCCTCAAATGCGATTCCATTAACTTTCATCAAGAGAATCACGCTTTGTACTGGCTGGGATTCAAAGCAGGAATATATTTTGAGAACCATGTTTCAACGCTTCACTTTTCCGTAAGCACAAACTGTTCTGACTTCGCCGTGTGACGAGAATTTCATTGATTTGTTTTTTCACAACATATTGAAATATAATTACAGAAGAGTTTTATTTACAAATATATTATGAAATTTACGAAATATGTATATACAGAAGAATATATATGGTTGTAAAAGGAAGTGTTGTATAAAAACTCTGGTGAGCTTAACTGAGTACAACACTCCCAAATTACAAAACAAAAATGATAACTAATTTGGTAGTACAGAGCACCCCCACCCCACACACCAATATATATATTCGAAGTCACGGGTCCCCATCCCATCCCATCCGACCCCAGGTATAGTGATGATGTAAGTAAGGCTGTAAGTATTTAACAGTAAAAGGGATTGATTAAAAATAAATTACTAGTTCATGATGCATTTACGATTAAGATTTTTTTCTTAAACAGACCAAGTATTTTCAGCTCTGTACGTCAATTGAGAGGGAATTTCAAGTATCAATTGCACGGTTGCACGAATAAATATTATAATGCTGGTGCGACAGGGAACACAATGGATCTTCTTTAATTGACGGGTATTGTAGTTGTGCGTGTCTTTGTTTGTCCTAAACATCTTTATAAAAGGTGGCGGAAGATTATTATTAGTAGCCCGGTAAGCAATAGTGGCAAGATTGATGTTAATTAGATCTGGTAGTTTAAGGAAGATAAGAGACAAAAATAAATTACTAGTACTGTCACGATAATAAATATTGGTGATATGTCGGATGGCCCGTTTTGGTAAGATAACTAAATTATTTCAGAATGAAATGATTCAACAGCAATCGTTTAAAAACACTGCAACAGTAATGAGTTAAAATAAGTGTTTAATACAAGGACCTTAAAATCGTTCGTGGAATGAAATGTTTCAATTTTGACAAGATACCAACACCAATCAAAATCTAATTGGAAAATGAATGAATATGATCGGACTAAGTAAGATTTGAATCAATATAGACCCCTAAGAATGTTGTGGTATCTACTTTACTAATTTTGATGCTATTTAAGTGGATAGTGACATCCCAATTTTTACTAAGTGGTCCAAATACTCCATAATTAGTTTTGCTAATGTTAAGAGACAACTTGTTTGCAGAGAACCATTCATAAAATTGAGATAAATCAGAAGAAACATTATTTTTAACTCATGTATGTCACTACCTGATAAAAAATATTAGTGTCATCCGCAAATAAAATCAGTGATGACATCGTATACACATTGCTTATATCATTGGTATATATAATAAAAAGACATGGACCTAATATCGAACCTTGTGGAACTCCACATTTAACATTATAAAGATCAGAGCTACAATTATCATAATATACGAACTGATGCCTATTACAAAAATTACTACGAAACCATGCAAGTGTATTACCTCTTATGCCATAGAATGATAACTTATTTAAAGGGAACTGATAATCAATAGTATCGCAGGCCTTTGAAAGATCTAAAAGACACCAACTTCTGAATCCTTCTTATCAAAAGCTTTGTATAATTTATTAGTAGCAGAGATAATTGCTAATCCGTAAAATGACCAGGCCTAAAACCGTATTGATCCTCAAATATTACATTGTGCTTTTCAAAAAAACCTATTACACGATTAAACATTAATCTTTTTATTATTTTAGACAAACATGGTAAAACAAATATAGGGCGATAATTTTCATAAACATCGAGTTTATCCTTTTAAAAAATGGGAATTTCTTTGGCAATCTTAAGTTTGTTAGGAATACACCTGTGGTGAATGATAGATTAATCAGGGGGAGCTGTTACTTTAATAATGTGTATTTAATGTATTACAATAACCTAAGTAACTAATCTGATTATACCGGGCTCTTTAAGTTGTCAAAGCCAGCAAATTTATTGGGCTCAAGACATGAATTAGCTACCTTGAGTATTTCTTCTTCGACAACAGGATAAAGGAACATAGAACTTGTAATATACTTGGTTGGGTATAAGTACTTGTTAAATAAGTTACTGTCGATCTTGCTTGCAAGAGTAGGACCTATGTTAACAAAGAAGTTATTAAAGTTATTTGCTATAGTTTTGGGATCAGTGATTGAGCTAGCACCATCTTTGAACACAGTATTAACACTTGCATTTGCTGTGTTCTTATTTAAAAGACTATTAATGATACTCCAGGTGCTCTTTGCATCATTTTTACAGGTATCAATTTTTTTATGAAAGTAATCCTTTTTTGATAAGCGTATAACATGATTCAATTTATTTCGATAATTAGTGAAGTTGGTTTTGCTTAAATTTGACGGATTTCTAATAACGCCTGTATAATTTATTTTTGACTTTAATTGATTTGAAAATACCTGAAGTGATCCAAGGATGCCGCTTTTTGAAATTGGGATTATTATTAATACAAATAAATGGAAAACAATTATTATAAGTTGCTTCAAAATATTTGCGAACAAATCATATGCAAGATTGGCGTCATTGATTAATAAAATAGAGCTCCAGTCAACTGACCCAACTGCCTGAATGAACTTATTTACATTACTTTGCGAATAGTTACGTACACATGAACTTATTTATATGAATTTGCGAGTAGTTACGTACACGTAGCACCGTGTCTTATTTTACGAGTAAAAATGTTAACATGCATGGAATATTGGAAAGTGATCACTAATATCAGTAATTAAAAACCAGTAGTATGATTGTCAAAGCTAGTATTGATAAGAATATTGTCAATTAAACTTACAGAAATACGAGTTGCCCTAGTAGGGTTGCTTATCAATGGATAACACCCGTATGATGATACTGTATTAGGAAAGTCTACTGAACTGTTTTGACAATATCAATATTAAAATCACCCATGATATACAATGTTTATGCTCATTTGAGATTTTAGAAAGAGTAGAGCCTAGAATATCATTAAATGAATTAACCGAATACTGAGGGTGTCTATACATAACACACACAAAAATAGCAACCGTATCATAAATCAATTTAACAAATATTCATTGCTAAAAATTGATAAATCATTTTGCATAAATGCAGGGAACTTATTATGTATAAACAAACTAATATAGAATAATAATAATTTAGCCGATTGAATATGAAGTAATACTATATATAATAATCATAATCCATACATTTGTATAGCGCACACTTCGATCTGGCAATCTTCAGTGGCGCTTTACAAATAAAACATCAATACAATGACAAAACAAGAATGTTAGCCGCTCTACCAGCGCAATGGGACCGACATTAACAAAACAAGCAAAATAGAAGATAGCACTAAAATTGATTGAAAAGGTAAGTTTTGAAATGACGCTTAAAAACATTTACCGACTGAGCAATTTTAATATAATCTGGTAGGTTATTCCACCATGTCGGTTTCATTACACTGAAAGAACGACCAGCAAAATATATGAAGTAGTAGACCTAGTATTCCGTCTATTAGGTATATCAATAAATAGATCCCTCAAAAACTTAGTGTCTGGTTAATTACACACTTGTACACTAAGGTTAGTACCTTATGCTGGGTTCTCAAGTTGACTGAAAGCGAGTGTAAAATTTTGAGGTATTCCTTACTCCTATGATATTTTTGTTTGTCCAGAACTACTGTTTTGGCCGCAATATTTTGTACCCTCTAAAGTTTGTTCAATCTACACTCCAAAAGTCCTATAAAGATTGCATTTACATAGTCTGACAGCACTACCCCAGACATGAGTGTGGCGCAAGCATCCTGTCTAAGGTACTGGCAAATTTGTTTGATTTTGCATATGCCCCACATTGCAATTTTACATTTTTCTGCAACGTGTCTCTTGAAGACATCTGACCATCCATGAAATTTAAGTTGAAGTTTGATTGTAATTCTACCGACTTGTTTGCATATACGAGGGGATTACGTGCACACCTATCCCTGACCATCCATCCACGTTCCATTTGATTTGATTTTCTAACGCATTACTCATTAATATTGATTACATCAATTTTGCATTTTGATATTTTTCTTCTGGATTGCAATTGAACAAACTCCGTTTTAGATTAATTCATTTTCAGTCTGTTTGCGTCCATCCATTGAAGGCCTATAACTTAACAATTAAACGAAACTTCAAATGAAATCTAAGTTGAAGTTTGATTAAAATTCTACCGACTTATTTATATATACGAGGAGATTACGTAAGATGGTTTTAAGGACTAGTTGCTCATTCTTCAACACTTATGACTGTATTGGGATGGGCGGGCACGTAATTCCCTCGTATATGCAAACAAGTTGGTAGAATTATAATCAAACTTCTAATTAAATTTCATTTGAAATTTCGTTTAATTGGTAAATTCTACCTCCTCATTTGCATTAATGCTCGGGAATTCCGTGAGACTTTAAAGCGACCAATTGCAGTCATACAATAAGAAGTTAAAACGAAGTACCCAAACAAACATACACTATGTGCTATGTTTGATTTGGTTTGTATAGCATTCTACAAACAGTTTCACCAAGCTAATGTTGTACCTATTACATATATATGGCATTTCCAAACTCGTTAAGCATTCTGATATTGCCTCAGTCTTAAGCAAAATGGATGAAGTAACTGTTTCACAAACTTTGTGTGAAAACACTTAATTCCCCGTGGTATCTACTGATCTATATACTGTTAACCAGATGCAGACTACGACAGAAATATCCTCGAAAGAGAGTATTGGCTTTTTGTGTACAGAGCTAAACTCGCAGCTGATCTGTTACTAAAGGCAACCTGCCGTATTACCATTATTCTATTATATTCAGAATAATCTAATTTCAACAAAGCTTTTCAAAAACGTTTTCGTAAAATTACAAATTTAATTTGAAATACACATAACAGTCGGAAATCTGACCTCTCCCTGAGACCGTTAATGAGTAATTTTCATTTTGCGGACGCCGTGACCTAAGGAGCACTTCCGGTTTTGTAAAAAGGATGGCTTACGATCTAAAATCTGTCACTCATTTTTGCAAATGAGGTTATGAACTTTGAAATTTAGGCAAGAAACCCCAAATTTGGACAAATTATTCCTATATATGGGAACTATTATCTGACGTTTAAATAGAAGCCCCGCCTGCTTGTCGATCAATTTTCTCGTAGATTTTCGAGCTTGGAATTGTAAGCTTAAGAAATTGAGCCGAATCCAAACAGGTAATTTTCTATTTAAAACTTTGGCGTATTATAATTCGGATGATTAATTGAATAATTTTGTCGTGTAAAAAAGGGTTTGAAATTACACATATATTAAATTCATCCATCTTCATAAATAAGAAAGTACTTAATTTGAAGTCTGATCTCGACCGTGATTTTACTTGAGATAAAACCCCAAACAAAGCCTAATGTTATCGTTAACGTTAAACGGTAACGGTAGGCTATTAGGCTAGGCCTACAAGATTTTGTCAGTGACTTATCTAAGTTACTGTGCACTGTTTGCAGTAGGTCCTCTGTGACTTCAGAGTATTTTGCACCAATCATGGAAGTTGTAAACACTTCAGAAACAATAATCCGCAAGGTCTTTATCAATCTGAAGCTTATACTAGTCCAAGACCAACCCTGATAAATCAGTAATTGGATTATTTTAAATTTAGGCCGGCCTATATACTTTTTATCTATTTATGCAGCTTACCATTGTATAGGCCTATCATGAATGTCATAAATGTATGTGACTAATTACAATGAAGCTGGGCATCCGTGACAAATGATATGAACTAGGCCCTAGGCATACCCTAACCTAACCCACACAATTTTCATGGCTGGCTTGAGTCACCGATAGTCCTACTTATTGATACTGGAAAGTTTGTTTCCTCATTCATGCCAAAAAATTACGCCAGGAACTTCTGAATGTTCTTATTTACGCCACACCAGATATTCTAGCTTAATGTACTTTATTGCTTTTGTCAACTTTTAAAGCCCAATTACGCTGAAGCATTTAAAAACTGCCCATGCATGCTCCACGCCGAAGATCTTCGGCGTAATGCACTTGTCAATTGTATGACCCACACCACTACCCCCGGCATGGGTGAGTCAAAGGTGGGTCACTGCATTCCAAATTTTGTTCCACATGTGCGTCACTGCGAAGGTTTGGTCAGTCACATGTGTGACTCTGGGGTGCGTCATGGTCAGTCATTTTTCCACTGATGTGAGTCACTTAAATGACTAAGGGGTGGGTCACTCACGGTAAGTCATTAGGCAACACCTAACACAGTATGTGCGTCATTTTCCATCGTATGTCCGTCATTTTTTTGACTGTCATGTGCGTCAATTGTGCGTCAGTTTTTTGACTGTGGTGTGGGTCATTCATATATGTAAGTCTTTGTCAGTCACCGAAGTGACTGAGGGGTGCGTCAAATCCACGTTTTGCATAGGCAAAAATGGTCAATGACGCACCCTGTCTGGTGGTAGTGGGGTGGGTCATACAATTGACAAGTGCATAACCTACAGTACATGTTTTCCAGTATGGGCTTGAGAATACTGTGTGGTTATTCGCAAGACTGCCCTGTGAATAAAATCGCTCTTACTGCAAATAAATCACTCTGGCTTGCGAATAAATCACCCCGACTGAATAAATCACTCCGACTGCGAATAAGTCACTCTGACTGTGAATAAATCAATTCGAGTTGGAGTATTAAAGGGCCCACTCAGTGAACATGGGATAGGCATGTGTCCTTTTTATAACTATATGTGTAATAATTTAAATCACAATCTTCAACAAATAGTGATATAGGAAATATGTCCACTCAAACATCTGGCATAAACTCAAAATGTTAAGGACCCACAATTACTCAAAGTATCTAGCACTTTTCAATTATTGGTTCATTCAAAGTTCAAACAACGTCCTTAAATAAGAAAGTTCATTTCTAAAAAAGCATATTTTAATATATAAAAAATGCTGTGATACTTTAAGAATTTATTTTTGTTTGTTTAGGAAAGAAATATAGCAGTAAGTAATCAATATCATGACAGCCCTAGCCTATTTTATGTTTATGAGACATTTGCTGTATTAATCATACAATAAATCTTTTCATTCACAGGCTGCTCGATACAGGTGTGGTTAATCTTGCTTCATGTTCAACATATAAGTAGGCGATTTCATGCCAAAAAAATCAAAATGAATATCTTGTGTCTCTTGTGAAAAGCCTACTATATAATTAAAAAAAAAAAACCTTTCTAATATTTTTAATTCTGACAAGTTGTATGAACATACCCATCTATTTTGTTTTTGAATTGTCTAAAAATTGATTTGAATATAAAATACAAACACTGTATGTTAAACATGAAGTTCCGAGGACAGCTTTCACCTCTGTCACTATGGAAAAAACTCTCTCAAATTGGTTTGTATAGTATAAGGTTTGTATGTATCACATGCTTTCTGAGTTCTAAATTTAACTTGAACTCTTCAAACATTATCCTGAACCTTCTTCATAGCACTAAAACATGCTTCTACCTCAACATCTACCACTCTTCACTTCCTTCTTAATCCCAAGTCACACCACTTTTAAAGGAAATAATATTTAACATTCCTTTTATAGATTGTAGAAAAACTTCTAGAAACAGCTTGGTGCAAAAAAAAAATCCATTCAAAATTAATAGTTCAAATAATGATATGAAAATAGAGAATTGTTTTAAAAAACACCTTGAATTTTAGCTCTGTGATTCATATAATCATTACCAATCAAATTCTTTGCAACTTTCTTTTTTACTAAATACATCGTTTTTGCTTTAAATGGCAAAGGGTGATATGTAGGTAAGTGCCAACATAACTCATAAATCAAGTTTTTTTTACCACTTTCAATCTGTTTTTCTACTCTACCATAAAAAAAAAATGAAACTCTATGAGATTATTTCCCTAACCCCATTCCCTTAAAGCACCCTTTATTCATCAAGGATCATACCTCTTAAACTCACTCTTTTTCCATCATCATCGTCATCCTCCTTCTTCCCCTCCCACGTGTTGGTGAGTATTATGAGCTATTTCAATCAGTTAAGCTTGGCTCAGCATTCCTTTTGTATCCCCAAAGTATATTGAATGTAAAAAGGAGGTCCATTGAAGAGCAGCTTTCATTTCATCATGTCTTGATACATGGAGGATATATGCAAATTACATGCTCTTGTCAGACAAGGGAAGCACATGCCTGGCCCCTATGAACCTAATTTACCAAAGCGTTGATGATATATTCCAATTTTTAGGTAACCCATGAGGGCCATGACTCACTTTCATGCAAGATCTTCACATTACATGTATGACTCATGTGCTAATTACACCAGACTTGTATCAAGTCTCCATTCGGGTCCCAATTTACAAAACTGAGTGAGCAACTCCAGTCACAAAATCAGTTACTCGTGTACAACTCTTGAATAACACCCACTTATCCTTATTCTAAATCTCATTAAATCTGCATCCTGCATCACAGTTTATTGGGCACATCACACTGACTGTTTAAGTGCTGTTTATCACATATAAACTAACAAACAAGCAACTTCACTATCATTCAAAGATTAAACATTTACAAAAATGTATGCTGCTTATTGTGCAATAGAGTTTGGCATAAACGAGTGGATGGGGGTTTGCAAAGGAAATCTTGAAGTAACAGTAAATAAACATCATGTGTGGAAAACATGAATGGTGTGTTTTATATTCTGTACAATACATGCAGTATTTGTTGATATGGTTTGGAATAACTATTTTGTTCAACTTTTTTTCCCCACATAAGATAAAGAGTGAATTGGGAGCCTAAAAAGCTTTTGTTTTCTGGTTCTATTACACATTCCATATGTAATTATGCTTGCCTACATGCGCTTTTAGCTTGCTTATTTTTCTCATTATTATTTTGTAAGTCAAACTGCAACTCAATTTCATTACAACCAGACTAGATCAATTTTCTATGGCAGATAGTGTTTGATTGTGAAGATAAGTGTCAAATATGAAAAGAGGATATATATATATATATGCTTTAGTATTATTTTTGTGTGTGATTCTTAATTAAAATTTAATTGTAAGGGTGAAATGGTGTTGGAAGTTTAATTTTACAAAAACCTTCCTCTTCTTGTTTGGTGCAATTAAAATAAACATAATATATGACGTAATTACTTTAAACAGAAAATGTTTACAACAATGACAATACTTTGACAACAAATTATTGCATTGTTAAGTGTTCTCTTGCATGTTCAAATTGGCTGTTGTAACAAATGAGGTACATTCCACTTTAAACATATGTGCCAAAGGATTTATTCAATATTGATTGATTAAAATGTATTCTAGTATGCTGATCAACATATATTTATCGCATTGTTATTGAAAGGTCTTTGGAAGATATCTTTTTTTTTTAATATTCTAAATAGTCCTGAATATACAAACAAACAAACATTCCAAGAACTATGCAATCACAATGATTTGATCATCCTGTTGATGTCAAAGGAGTATCTTGCACATTGATGTATGCAAAATTACATGAGAGTTTGATTTTATGTTTTTATTATTCATGAAGGATAGAGCTGTTAACAAATGTGTATATATTTATTTGTAAATATTTTGAGTTTCTATTGTGTATTGTTATCCATCAAGTACATGTATATAAACTTACATGTTAACTTTTGAATTTGTGTATAAAATATTAAGTTTTGTTGCATACTCGCAACCCAAGAATGTTGTTTAATTAGAGGCTAGAAGCTTTGTATTCAATGTCACCTTGCTGAAATTCAATAATGTGTATCAAATCAGGAATGTGTTTCAAATCAGGGATGTATTTCAAATCAGGGATGCATTTCAAACCAGGCATAGAGTTATGTGTAGAGTAGAAGCATATGCTTTTGTTTGCCATACTTGAAAATATGACGGTTGTCTTTCACTATATTTAATTTTGCTAATATTCACATTGTATGTACCAAGTTGTTAAACTTTTGAAATAAGTTACCTGTGGGTATTGATACAATTTTTTTTATTTATATCTAAATCTTCCTTGAGAGAGTCACACCTTTATAAGATTTTTAACATGATCAATGTTGGATGTAAATAATTAGGAAGGCCCAGGGTTGTATGGGCACAGTTCGTACATGTATATTGATAAATGTATTCAATATAAATGTTGTAAAAGAGGTAAAAGATTCCATAATGCACCTATTTTTGTGTATATATTGAAGTTAGCATAGTTTCCTGTAAGTTTATTATATCTTTCCTTGATAGATTCTTATTAAGATGCATGTTTATATTTTTATGTTCCAAGCAAATCTTCCTGTATCCACCAGGAAGGTATAAGGCTGTACATATATAAGTTTGTTTAAATGCATATATTTAAGTGCAGTTGTTTGAAAACATGATTTTAGTTCATCTGAAACAAGCAAATGTTTTATGTATATATTAAATTCAATGTTTAAGTGAAGAAAAGTTTGAAAGGAAAAAAATTGTGTTTGTTCTTTTTTTTGTCTGTTACTTGCATATTTCCTTGTTATGAAGCTCAATTTGTTTGTATGAATCAGATTAAGAATAATCATCAGTGCAGATGCTGCAGAAACAATAGACTTGCACTGTCGCCCAATTATTTGATATTGACCAAAGATGAAACTGGCAGTGCAAATTATCTGTTAACACCTGCATATGATGGTAGAGAATACAGTGGTTAAGGAGTAGGGTTCCTGAATTCCATTCCCAGCAGAGCATCTGTGATGGGTCCTTGGGCATGCCACCTTATCTTGGTTGTCTCTGCTCCACCCAAACTGTAATAATGGATGAGTAAATCTGTGATGATTTAATGTACTATACTACAGCCCACCATTGGCTTCTATCCTCTTGCATCATTTGAACAGGGAAAAAGCGTTGGCAAATGTCACTGATGGAATTAACTTATGGCTTCCTTAGTCTTTGAGTGGTACCATTAAGAAAGAAGATTTTGGAGTATTGTGTTCTAAGGATACTTACTGAGTAGGCAGTACTCCCGGGAAAAAGCGTTGGCTAATGTCATTGATGGAATTAACTTATGGCTTCCTTAGTCTTTGAGTGGTACCATCAAGAAAGAAGATTTTGGAGTATTGTGTTCTAAGGATGCTTACTGAGTAGGCAGTACTCCCATCCCAAGTGAACTTAAACCCCTTGACCTTAAACATTCATCATCGTTGATGTTATTAAAGGAATATTCCAGTGAAATTTCATCTTTATATATTTGATGGAGGACAATAAAAGAAGTTTGGTGAAAACCCCATCATGTCCATAATAATTCATACAAGAAATAAGGACACACAAACTTTTTTTCTTGCACATCGATAAGTGACTGTTCTATGAAGTCTAAGCCACTCTTACAACTAACGCCAGAAGTTGTTAAAAACCTTATTTATTTATTTGAATTTTGAGGTCCTAGTTTTTATGTAATCTGAGAAAAATTTCTGAAGATTTTTAAGGAATTATCAAATAATTTTTCCATTTACCATTTGAATATATAATTGTGCGAAATATAGGCTCAAATTTCAATAAGAGAAATCCACATTTGATTGCCAGTGGAGTGGAAGTGATGTGTGTGGGGCACTTCTACAAGTTCAATAATTGGATTTTGTGCTGTAATATTTGAACAAGCTAAATACATGGGGTTTTCACCAATCTGCTTCCTCTTTTGTCTATCACAAATGTAAACATGAAATTTGAGTGGAATATTCCTTTAATGCAGGGGTGGCGCAAGGATTTGGCCGACGGGGGGCTAGGCTCCTCAACGGGGGGTGGAGGATGGAGGGTCTAAGTGTACTAATTTTTCACCTATGTACTAAAACATTAAGACCTGTTTCCGACGAATGCCCTAAAAGATTTCCGACGGGTGGGCTACAGGTCCCGAGAGTGGGGGGATCAGGGCCGCTGAGAGGATTGCTGATCCGAGGCTGGGCCCGGGGAAAAATTAGTGTAAGCGGGTCCCTTTATATTGGATTTCAACGTTATATTTTTCGGGCCCCCAAACTGCTCCGGGCCCCAGTACATTTGTACCCCCTGTCCCCTCCTCCTCTCGGCGGCCTTGGGAAGATGTACCCCCGCCTGGCACCACCCCTGCTAATGTCAAGAAGTGGTAAGCGGGGCTTTTCATATTTGATATTAGTTCATTTTTGATAAAAAGGGGGCAGTGTCCATGACCTTGTTCTGGTCAGGCTGACACTGAGTGTATAGGTGCATCCACAATGGTTGCTTGACCCCCCCCCCCTAATTATTTTTTTCCCTCTTGGCTTTTTTTTTTTAATCCTGACTATACCCCAATGATTTTTTCTCGACTTTTATTATTAGACTAATTAATGAAATGATTTAATTTATGTACTTGTAATTTAATTTCCGCATTTTGTTCAAAATAGGCCATGCTCATCGACTTCCCTTAGGAAATCCATAGTTTTACATTGTAGTAAGACTATGAAGGAAGATATGCAAATTCAGCACATGTACCATATTTGGCTGTACTATGTCATCTTCCTCATGCATATTCATTAATTCTGTGACGTTTTGACCTACAGGCTGACCCCAAACAAAATGGCCGCCTTTCGCCGTAAAATTAGAAATAAAACATCTGGCACAGGTCGTATTAGTAAATATCATATTGCCAGATTCCCTGTTAATTTGTTATTGTTGAAAATCCGACATGTTACATAATGTTATTATGAAGACATTCCTGCAACTTCTGCAATGTCTGGTCCAAATAACTCCTGTCAAAACAAAGTTCCTTGTACATGTTGTATAATTTACAGCTTTGTTGCAGGGAACAGAGAAGATACCGGCTGAGTTTGCTGACTTTGGCCGTGGCACGAGGGCATGTTCATGGTACACAACATGATAATACGTTAAAATTGTGGGTACAATGGATTGTATGGCAAAGTAACTGAAAGAATTATTCGAGTATCAAACTCCTGATAAGAATTGGTCAAATAAGTCGACCATGCTTATAACGGCAATCATTAAACAATGGAATGCCAAAACGGGGGGAAATCACAAATTCCTCCACGCTCTTGTTATTTTGTTTTGACATTTCCCAATTGAATTAAATTGGGAAAATAAATATGAAATATAGAACAACATCACGGCATGTAATATGCCTCTGATTCTGGCATTCATTTGTTCATTACCAGCATTGCATAACCTGTTCATAAAAAAATTGAGCAAAATATTGTTTCCAATAGCCTTGTCGGGATCAATTAATAAATTAACTTTCCTTTCCAGCATAGACTCGTGGTGCGAACATATTTATTCTTGGTAATATTATCCGTTTTTGAATTAAGCATCAACAGATCAATGGCCCGGGCTTACATGACTGTATGAAGCTTTAATGCAAAATAATGTTTGCCAGAGACTTGTAATTTCTGAAAGACCATTGTACCCAGCACCGCTTCGGTGTATTCATGTTTATTCTTGCAACTATTGGAGCAACTATTGGAGCAATTGCGTATGGAAGTTTCTTTATTATTGTTAATGAACCATATAATATAGTAATATCAACGACCATGCATATTTTTGTCTGTAGCCCATCGAAATAGAGGCAACTATTAAACCAATCTTGTCTTTGAAACTTATTAACTTCTTTAACCTGTTAACAATAACAGCTTGGAAATAGTTATCTAGACTTATCCATATTCATTTTCCCGGTTTTCAACAGATTGCCATAGGCCCTTTGGCGGCAAATGTATCATATAAAAGAAATACAACTCTCTGCAGTTTCGGGACTTGCTTGCATGCATCATAAAATCTTAAACTTGTTACGTGTACGCCATATGTAACCTTCACAATCCTATTTTTTAAATCATAAAGATGATTATGATCTTATCTTCGATATCTTTGCATGTTCACTGAAAAACAAATTTGTTTCTTGTGTTATACCATTTAGTAAGCTGGAAAGCATGGATTGGAAGAAAGCACTTTCTTCGCGAATAAGAGCTTTCGTGCCTTTTGAAGTATAGCTACAATGACACACTTGTATATAGCTTGATCAAATTTGATTGTTTCGTTTGATCAATTTGATTGTTTTGTGTGAAGTGACACCGTGCCATTGTAGATCTGATCAAAATCTTTTAGATTGAAGATTATTTTGAATGCCCTTTTCAGACGTGACAATGATTTTTTTTTTTTTTTGTTTCACTGCACCCTTCATTTAAACTGGACAATAACAGTATAATTTACCTAGGCTTTTTATGAAATCATTTTCCCGAAACTATATTCAAGGACAAAAACTATGTTCAGTATAAAATTCCTATACCCTTTTCATGTTCTCTCATAAGCCATTTTAAAGTTATGATCTTATATTCTCACTATCATTCTTCTGAGTTCAAGTTCTTGTGAGTTTTACGGCACAATAATTTCTGATAAACCCTTTTAGAATTAATCTAACAATCTCAGTATCATTTACCTGAGTTGAAGTTCTCTAGGAATTTGTATTCCCGAACTGGACAAAATTTATGTCACACAACACACGGAAAGTTATTTCTGATAAGCCTTTAATAAAATAATCTAACAATCTCAGTATCATTTACTTGAGTAAGCCTAGTTTCTTGGGAGCATTTCTTCCGAAAACTTCTTGAGGTTCAATTTTATGGCAGCCTGTTTTGAAATAAATTTGCAGTTTGTCCTTGGTAAAATATATGCAAACTTTTATCCCATATTTAATATGTTCTGAAAATGAACCATGATTTAACACTGTGAGCCTCATGTACTTACTCATGTATATGTTTACTTCGGCGCTCTCGACGGCCAACTGCTGCAGTGTTGGCTAATTACCAACTTAAAAATTTTCCCTTAAGGAAAATGATCTTTCAATAGGAAAAACCTCAACCACGTCCTCTATGTGATCTGGGTACTGACACACCTGTGCCCCTGTTATTGACCCAGGTCATTGTACAATATTTTAGTAACAGATCTTAAAATTCTGTGATTTCTCGCATAAAGAAACTCCTCCATTTGTCTATATGCATTCGAAATTTTGAATCTTTTTCTGCATTTATGCAAAATAAGATATATCATGAAGTAACAGACACATTAGACTGTTACGTATGCATGACTTAAAATGACGAAAATCGTTTGTTCCTCGCTTTGCAAAGAAACAAATCGAGAAATGTCGGTTATGTAAGACCAGAAGTAAAAATAGCTTGTTATCTTGTAGATAACGTGTAGGCGTAACCAAGGATGTACATCCTTGGCGTAACTTAAACGGTTAGATATCGGCTGTACGTAGCCAAACATAAGTTCAATGTGTATGTTTACAATATTTTGTATATCGATATATATATGCTGAACTTAATTATCTTGTAACCTGTCGACTGGCCTTAACAACAATTACGTCTTTCTAGTATTTTAGTTTATTTTCAGTCACTTTCTTTCATCCAACCAACTATAAAAGACACAGAGCAGCTATTTCAAGGCTTTGCAAAAACTTGTGAGCCCAATTTAGCTCCTGAGACATGTGAGATATGCATGATACATATCATATGGAGGATAGAAGACATATCATATGGAGGATATGATGTTATTTCTCTGCCTCCATGGTGTGTGAACAATTTAGGATACCTTCGAGCATTAGCTGTTATAACTGTATGATATACGTTGTTTTTTCTTTTCAGTTTGTAAGAAATTGAATTGACAGAATCTATATCTGTGAAATTAATGTTTTCTAATTCAAACCATACCATTATCTTCAAACAGCTGTGCATTATTATTGTGGGATACAGCATTAGTATCCGATACGACGACACTCATCTATGATCATATTTTCTGGGTATAGAGCGTTTGTTCCATATACCCTCCAAAGTAAAACACTTCGACTTATTCAGTCCAGTAATTTTCTCTACAAAGTCTCTTATTTTGTATTGATTGAATCTAATAGATGTCCTTTTTTTTTTACTACATTTGGAAAGCAGCAGTGGCCGAAATTTCTCACTAAACGAAAAAATATACAATTTTTGTTCCATGAAGCCAAAAATGTTAGTGTCACTGGAAAAAGTATCGAGATAGTTAATTACATCCGAACATACACCCCTTGCAGGAAAAATACTGCTGTAATATAACCAGAATAAACTATGGGAAAAGATATCAAGTAATTACCAAGCCGCCGCGAAAAACAATTTGCGTCAAATATAATGCAATATATATTAAATGACTACAGCACAAGTAAAAGACGTTATCACAAATTGAGCTCATTACAGCAGCAATTAGAAATATAATGGCTTAAAAAAAAAACAGCACAGACTCGCTCTTAATTTTCCTGTTAGTCTGGTGTGAAGCCGATTACGGCGGATCGCACTCTGGTGAGTATAAACCCACATTGAGGCTACACTACACACACAACAACTTCACATAAATGGCCTTCAAGACAAAGAGTCTGAATAACCGAAAAAATTGTACCGGATATTTATCACGCCACTATGTGACTATATACCAAAGAATTATCTAATGTATTTAGTGTTAGGTATTCGGCCGTAATGTAGCTTTAACCCTTACTCTACCAGCACTCTTTTGAAAATGCGCTCGGGAGGCGGGGCCAAAGACGGGGCACCCAAAACGGCGATAATATCGCCGCGTGGTAGAGTAAGGCTTAATCAAGGCGTGATTGTTGAAGGGTCCTCTGTCTTGCAGGCAGAAAAGTCGGGCCCCTTCGGCTTTCTGGGCCCGCTGGGCCGCCCACCGGGATCATGCTGCCTATATTTTCGGGTTGGCGCATATGTCGCGGGTTGATTAACCCTTACTCTACCAGCACTCTTTTGAAAATGCGCTCGGGAGGCGGGGCCAAAGACGGGGCACCCAAAACGGCGATAATATCGCCGCGTGGTAGAGTAAGGGTTAATCAAGGCGTGATTATTGAAGGGTCCTCTGTCTTGCAGGCAGAAAAGTCGGGCCCCTTCGGCTTTCTGGGCCCGCTGGGCCGCCCACCGGGATCATGCTGCCTATATTTTCGGGTTGGCGCATATGTCGCGGGTTGATTAACCCTTACTCTACCAGCACTCTTTTGAAAATGCGCTCGGGAGGCGGGGCCAAAGACGGGGCACCCAAAACGGCGATAATATCGCCGCGTGGTAGAGTAAGGGTTAATCAAAGCAACTACTTATCTTGTTGTATAAGTAAATGCCGCCCTCGGGAGCACTTAACACGGTAGTCAATAGATAAAGACAGGAACAAATTCGTTACATGTTTTTACCTTTTTTTTTGTGTGTTTTATTACGAATTCTTGAGATAGCATCTAAAACTGGCGACGAGGATAAACATTATTTCTAATAACTAGAACAATATTTTTGGAAAAAATGGCCGTGGCATTGGATGTTGACAAAATTATGCCTCTGGATTTATCAGGAGAAATGGCGGCGATGGCTCCCAAATGAAAAAGATGGAAAAGAGGATTTGAGTATCATGTTTTAAGTAAAGGACTGAAGGACGCAATACAGAAAAAGGCGTTACTCCTACACACAGGCGATCCAGACCTTCAAGATTTATTCGAAACTTTAGTACCGCCGGAAACTAGCGAGGGATCTCCAACGCTAAACGAATATCAAAAAGCAATGGTTATGCTGGAAGAATATTTTAGCCCGAAAATTAACATTCCTTACGAGCGTCATCTATTCTGACAGATTAAGCAAGATGACAACAAAACCGTAGACCAATTTGTGACAAAACTACATAGACAAGCCTGAACTGCGATTTTGGTGGTGATTTTTAGACTAACATAAGGGACCAAGTTATTGACAAATGCAGATCAAATGAATTACGACGTAAACTGTTATCTAAAGGGACAGATCTAGACTTTAATGGACTTCAAGGTATGGCAAGGACACTCGAGGCCGTGAAGAGCCAAATGCGGAGCATGGAACTGAACAGTCAATCACACCACATAAATAGCGCAAGTAGTAGTTACGCGAAAAGCGATATAAGCAGTGTAGGCCTATCCAGTAAAAGAGGTAGGTCAAGCTTTGTTAAAGGGTACAGAAACAGTAATAGAAAATACTCGAAAGGAGAAAACGCCACCAAAAGTAATGAAAGTGGGGATGCATGCTACCGTTGTGGTAGAAAGGGACATTATGCCAGAGACCCTGCATGTCCTGCAAAAGGGGCAACCTGCTTAAAGTGCAGCTTGCCGGGCCATTTTGCTATCATGTGTAAAATAAAATCAAGCAGGAATGGACATGCATGAGGGCGTCGAGTGGATAATTGCGTAAAAGGGGACACTGACAACGAGTACGCCTTCCCTGTGAATATCGATGATATGCCAAGGACGGGAAAAGTGAAGGCTACGATTGGAGGTGTCCAAATGGAGATGCTTGTGGATTCAGGCGCTTCTTGCAACGTCATGGGGAAAAGCACATGGGAGACCTTAAAAGCTGGGAAGATCAAGTGTAGGTCTGAAAAAGTTCAGAAAACATTATATTCCCATGGTGACTCTAAGCCTTTAGATATACTTGGCAAGTCTACCGCCACCCTGAATATTGAAAACAAAGTTTCAGAAAATGTTAAATTTTATGTATTCGCGGGGGAAGGATACCCGTTGCTTGGCAGGGATACTGCGCAAGAGTTGACAGTCCTTTCTTTTGGGCCCCAAGTTTACATGGTAGAGCCTGATGATTCGGGTGATATTCACAAATGTTTCCCAGAATGTTTTACAGGGTTTGGGAAATTAAAAGGGTATCAAGCAGAGATATTTGTGGATCCAAACGTAAAACCGGTGGCACAAAAAGCCCGTAGAATTCCTTTTGGCATTCGAAACAAAGTAGAAAAGAAGTTAAATGAATTTAAAGATATGGACATAATCGAGGAAGTTAAAGGGCTCACTTCCTGGCTTAGCCCTATAGTCTGCGCCCCAAAACCGTCAGGGGATGAGATTCGGCTGTGTGTAGATATGCGCCAGGCCAATAAAGCCGTCATCCGTGAAAGGTACCCCATTCCAACAGTGGAGGAGGTGCTTTATTATATAAATGGCAGTTGTGTGTTCAGCAAACTAGATCTAAAATGGGGATTCCACCAAATTGAAGTGGCGAAAAATTCGAGAGATGTCACAACATTTGCCACCCACAAAGGGCTTTTCCGATATAAAAGACTAATGTTTGGCATTAGTTTAGCACCGAAAATTTATCAGCACATCATTCAGCAAACAATTGCGGGGTGTGAGGGGGCCCACAACATCTCTGATGATATTATTGTCCATGGTACAAATGCAAAAGAGCATGATGAAAGGCTGTTCAAAGTGATGGAAAAGATTAGGCAAGCAGGTTTGACACTAAACAAAGAGAAATGTGAATTTAGAATGCCAGAGCTGATATTCATGGGTCACAAGTTGTCCAAAATGGGTATAGATGTAACCGAAGAGAAGGTAAGAGCTATCAAAGAAGCTTGTGAACCCAAAACTAGTTCCGAGGTCCGTAGCTTCCTGGGTCTGGTCCAGTATTGTGCTAGATTTATCCCAGAACTAGCCACTGTTTCAGAACCATTACGAAGGTTGACTAAAAAGAATGAACCTTTCAGGTGGGGACCCGAACAAGAAAATGCATTCGAAGCTCTGGAGCAGGCCCTTAGCAGTTCAGAAACCTTGGGGTACTTTGATAAAAAGGCAAAGACCCAGATTATAGCTGACGAGGACCAGTAGGCTTAGGCGCCGTACTGGTCCAAACCCAAAGTGGTCAAAACCGGGTAATATCCTATGCCAGTAGGAGTCTCACAGACGTAGAGAGAAGATACTCTCAAACCAAAAAGGAGGCGCTAGCTCTGGTCTGGGCATGCGAAAGGTTCCATACATACTTGTATGGTATCAGATTCGAGCTGCTTACAGACCACAAGCCCCTCGAGTTTATATACTCAAAGAACTTGAAACCTTCAGCTCGTGTAGAGCGGTGGGTATTACGCCTCCAGCCGTATGATTTCGTGGTGAAACATATTCCGGGTAAGACAAATATTGCTGATTCATTGTCACGTTTGACGAAGCAAGAGCGAAAACCATATGACAATACCGAAATGTATGTTAAGTTCATAGCAAAGAATGCTGCACCAAAGGCAGTTTCAATTAGGGATATTGAATACGAATCCAGTAAGGATGGGGAAACCAGTAACTTGGGGAGGTGCATCTTGTCAGAAAACTGGGACGAATTACCAGCAAAATTCAAAACAGTTAGATATGAATTAACAGTGGTTGGTAAAGTTGTCTTAAGAGGGACCAGAATTGTAATCCCCCAGAATTTGAGGGAGCAAGTGGTAGAACTCGCCCATGAGGGTCATCAGGGCATCGTGAAGTGCGAAAAAAGGCTCCGTTCCAAGGTGTGATGGCCAGGGATAGACCGGCACATGGAAAACAAATGTAAATCCTGTCACGAGTGTCTAATGGTCGGGCAGATGCTACACCCTAAACCCGTTTCATCAACACCACTGCCCAGTAAACCATGGGTAGATTTGGCGGCCGACCTGCTAGGGCCGCTCCCTGATGGGAGATACATATTGGTTGTAGTTGACTATTATAGTATATATTTTGAGGTCGATATTTTTAGATCAAATGTCTCCTCGAAACTCATCAATAGTTTAGAAAACATGTTTGCTACTCATGTGTACCCTGATTCCCTAAAAACAGATAATGGGGCAAATTTTGTCTCAAGGGAGTTTCAGGAATACTTACACAATTGTGGTGTAGAACGCAGGCACACAACGCCACTTTGGCCACAAGCAAATGGGGAGGTGGAGAGACAAAATCGGACGTTATTAAAAACGCTGAAAATAGCCCAGCTTCACAAAGGAGACTGAAAAAAGGAACTCAGAACATTCCTTCTTGCATACCGGTCCACACCACACAGCACGACTCGTAGTAGTCCAGCTGAACTCCTGTTCAAGAGAAAAGTGAAGACCAAACTTCCTTAGTGGAAAACCCCTCAGAGGGAAGTTGAAAACTTACGTGATAGGGATAGGGAAATGAAGCAAAACGGGAAGGATTACGCCGATCAGGCAAGAATGGCAAGGGTCAGTGACATAAAAAGGGGGGATAAAGTCTTGTTGCGCCAGCCCAAACAAAACAAATTAACGCCACCCTTCCATGAAATGCCTTTCGAGGTGGTTGACAAGTTTTGGGGGCTACAGTGCAGACCCCAGAAGGAGTCCTGTATAAACGCAATGTAGCACATATGAAGAAACTTCATCCCGGGACAGGGGAATTGACACAGGAAATGTCAAATGGGGCCGGGGAACTAAAAACTCCATCCAATTCCCAAGAGTGCCTAGATGAGGGAAACCTTAAGGAAATACCTGTTCATTCGCCCAAACCCCAGAGAATCCGTAGGCCACCCAAATACTTAAAAGGTTTTCAGTGTTGAAGTAAAATGAGAATGAAAAAAATATGTTGGTTTTAATGTAGTTTTCAGTTTAACCTTGTGTTCTCATTCGAAAAAGGGAGGGATGTTATGTATTCGGCCGTAATGTAGCTTTAATCCAAGCAACTACTTAGCTTGTTGTATAAGTGAATGCCGCCCTCGGGAGCGCTTAACACGGTAGTCAATAGATAAAGACGGGAACAAATTCGTTACGTGTTGTTATCCTTTTTTTGTGTGTTTAATTACGAATTCTTGAGATAGCATCTAAAACTGGCGACGAGGATAAACATTATTTCTAATAACTAGAACATTATTTTTGGAAAAAATGGCCGTGGCATTGGATGTTGACAAAATTATGCATCTAATTTATCAGGAGAAATGGCGGCGATGGCTCCCAAATGGAAAAGATGGAAAAGAGGATTTGAGTATTATGTTATAAGTAAAGGACTGAAGGACGCAATACAGAAAAAGGCGTTACTCCTACACACAGGCGATCCAGACCTACAAGATTTATTCAAAACTTTAGTACCGCCGGACACTAGCGAGGGATCTCCAACGCTGGACGAATATCAAAAAGCAATGGTTATGCTGGTAGTCAATAGATAAAGACGGGAACAAATTTGTTACGTGTTTATATCCTTTTTTGTGTGTTCAATCACGAATTCTTGAGATAGCATCTAAAATTTAGATCGCGCGAAAACGAGCAAGCCTTAGAACGGCTGGTTCTGCGTTAATAGCTCTGCAAAATACACAACGTTATGCAGAAGAGACGCTGGGTTACGTCCAGTCGTCTTGCTGTCCAACAGCACAATGAGCAACTAGTCCTCAACACTATCTCACGGAATTCCAAATGAGGAGGTAGATTCATCACACACACAGTTTACAGTAAATAATGAGCTTACAAGTTCAAGTGACTTAGTTGGTAAGTGTACTTTGATACGATGTTGTAAACTTGAGCTGTTGAATACATATCGTTAAATCGTGTGTAAGAAGTAAACATTGTATTAGATATTTCGAACGTTTTAAAGCCTCAATATATTTATTCCATTTGAATGGGCCCGGAGTGTAACTTAGCACATAGACTACACCGACGAACAACCCAATAAATACAGCACTTACTGACTAAACAAAAAACAAATGCTCTTTCGTTAGAAATGAGGCAGATATATGGCTCACAAAATTGATTTGTATGTGACATTATAGGTTCTTAAGTAGCAATCTTTTTGCCGGTGAAGGAAAACCAAAAATTTATTTTCGCAACGAACTATTACCTTGTTGAATAATTTCAAATTAAGAATAGTTCAATATTTTCACAGTGCATGGCAAAAATAGAAAATCAGCACCGAAATCATCAACGCACGGTGTGGGTGATCATCCGTTAAGAGGAATCATCTTAAACACCCTCGTCCTTGACTTCCACGTGGTATCGTTTGAAGAGTGGTGCTAGTGGGGTTTGGTAAATTAGTTTGACTGCGAAAGTAGTTTGACTGCGGTCTTCACCAGTTCACGGTCCATAGACTTACTTCTCAGGCCCGTATCCAGGAGGGAGGTGGAAGGGGGGGGGGGGAGTGTCGTCCGAGCGAACGAACCCCTTTTTCTTTTGTTGAGAAAAACGAAAAATGAACCCCTTTCAAATTCCTGGCTACGGACCTCCTTCCCATGTCATGGAAATTTCCTCACACTTACGATACGCCAAACACAGGTAGGCATCATGCTTGTGACTATCTGTTAATTTGGCTACTTCATAAAGTTCCTTATGTGTAAGGATTCAAAGCGAATATGGTAAAGTCTTTTTGGAAATAAGTGGTTTAAAAAGAGGCTTTTGAAACTCTCAGAACTTGGAAAGATGAAAAGAGACGTTTAAAATTGATCTCGGGTTATTTGCTCGATTTTAAATATGCAATGACGGATGAAATTGTTATATGATGTTGATAATCGTGTGAAGAAGTGGGGAAAAATTAATTTGGCTCAAATTGTTAAAAAGGAATAAGATTTAAGGATTGTAGGTCAAAAATTATTGCATGTTTATTTATAATATTGTTTGAAATATTTGAAATTTTAGTGAGGAAACAAACATTAGATTTCGGCAAGGCAGGAAGTGTCGCTGGGCTGATATTGAGGGCATCAGTGGTTGGTTTCAAGGCATCAGTTACTGTCTGCAACATTTGTGATAACAAAAAACAACGAAAGAAACTTGTAAAGTTACCAACCGCTATATTTAATAACAGAATGAAGAAAACAATTATCAAAAGTGCAAATAAGAATTATTGTTGGAATATTTGAACCTTGAAGAATCTTATTTGACTCTTGAAAATAGTGACAAGGGTCATTGATATACTAAGCGTTGATTGCTGAACATTATTTTGCGTGGATAAGTACCTGAAAAAGCATTAAAGAAGACACAGTCAGGTTGAAGAGAAATGAAAAAATGTTTTACTGTATGGTAGCGATGACGTCACTGATAATTGTTATTGCAGCTAATATAACGTTAAGAGGCAGAATCAAACAGCAAAGGTAACAAGCACATTCAAATACATAGCACGAACTTCTACGATTCAGGTGTTTTCTTGAAGGTATACTACTTGTTTGATCCACTGTTTAGGCGGAGTCCTACTCTTTATGTGACATTAGGTGACCTCGCCTACTAGTGACTTATGTTTACAGAACTATCGCATAAACTTTCATTTCACTTCTCAATCAAACCAATCTTTCTCATTTGACTCCCTTACGTACGCATCTTAAGCAGTTCAGGAAATTCTCCTCTTCAGGAGAAAAATTTTTTCCCCCGAAGAGGGAAAATCTCATACGCCATTTTGAAGATTACCCATGATGCCTCTAACGAAACAGGGTAACGCCATGGCACAGAACTTGTATAGGTTCTTGATATTTTATAACCATTTAGGTCAATTTCATTTTTTGCATTTTCATAATCTATACTTATTAATCTACAAATTACCCTGTTCCCAAATGGACATCCACCACGCCGTTTAAGAGATATTTAATGACAAACTTACAAATTCTGGCCTGTTTTCGCTTGGGATTATCGAAGTAACGCAGATACCATCCAGTTTTAAACAAGAAAGAGAATGTACATTGCACAAACAGGTATGCACACTTCACACATACAATGACCGCGTATAAGTTAATTAAAAATGTAAGTCAAAACAATTGTACTTGTAAATGGAAATCCGGAAGTTACCTAATTTACAAAGGTTTTCCCCTTTTCGGGGAAAAATAATTTTCCTTCTAAAGAGGGGAATCTCACTGACTGTTAAGTATCATTTTCAATTAGACATGAGAGAACATTTTCTTAATGGAGCTAAAATAGTAAAAACAATTAATATGCAGTAGAGATTTGGAAACTGAACTGTTTTATAATCAGATAAAAATTCAGTGGCAGATTTTTCAAAACATATGTATGTAATATATATATATATATATATATATATATATATTTATATATATATATATATATATATATATATATATATATATATATATATATATATATATAAATATATATATATATATATATATATATATATATATATATATATATATATATATATATATATATATATATATATATATATATGTATAAATATATATATATATATATATATATATATATATATATATATATATATATATATATATATATATATATATATATATATATATATATATATATATATATATATATATATATATATATATATATATATATATATATATATATATATATATATATATATATATATATATATATATATATATATATATATATATATATATATATTATATATATATATATATATATATATATATATATATATATATACAATATGCATGTATTTCAAAAGCTAGAAGCTTACATGCTAAGAAGCAATATCAATAATAAGAAATAGATATATACGAAAAATTAACAAGAAGTGGCAAAAATTATAACAGCGGAAAGATATTAATATATGAGCAGATGAATTACTTGAAATTGTCTGCATGTTAGAAGTATTCATTCGGATAAATTGTAGAGGATGCGAAGCGATTTTAGAGCGTCGTCGTAGTGTGGATTTAAGTATTCTCTCACTCGATCTCGCCAAGCAGCAAGCTTAGGGTGGCTAATAAATAGATCAATGTTGACTAGAGATAGTTGCAGCATCTGAAACAATAAGATATTTATCCAACTTTAGGGAGAAGGAGAGAGAGAGAGAGAGAGCAGTACTTGAACAATATTGTACAAATTATCAATTGTACATATTATTGATATTGTACATATTATGAGGTCTAATTTATCACAATCACTCTATAAAAACTTTCCAAATGTAAAGCAACAGAATATTATTTCAATGCATTACTTTATACCAAGAGCCTGATTTCATGTAATATTGTTTCATTTTTCTGATGAACTATGAAACCATTGTATAAGTGTTTTTTCCTCACTTCGAAGTTTATCACTTAAAGAGTTGGTATAATTATATCGTACAGTTGCGTTTTTATTTTTAAATTTGCAAGCAACTCTGATTTACTATTTCCAATTATTGAATTGAAGATGACTAAATAATATATATATTGAAAATAACCAATAACCAAATCCTATGACCCATGAAAAACCTGAAACCATTTAAAAGCATAAAATCATTTTCAGATATTCATTCTTCTAGAATAAACAAATTGTTAAATCGTACATATTCAAACCAGCCTAACAAGATACAACATTTGCTATTTCACAAACGTATCCTTGTATTGACAGCAAGATGCAAAAATAGTGGACCCCAAAAACTCATGAAAATTTCAATCATCTACGTACAATTTCTGGAAGGAAAAATTACTAACCTCATGAATAGCTAGAATATCTGCAATAGTTATTTCATCTCCACAAAGATACTCGTTTGCTTGCAGGAATACGGCTTCGATACATGTTGCAGTTTCACCCATATCTTCTTCATGTTTAATCATTTTATTCGACTTCTTAGTAGTATGATGTTTTGAGAGCACCTGGAAGCATTTAAGATACGATACATAGATGATTCTTATATTTGTCGTATTTTCCAGTACAATTTTTCATTAAAGAAAACTTTATAAAAAATGCCACGAAATGAATTTTCCCGAAATTTTGATGATCCGTACCCAAAATGACAATTACATATTGATGTCGAAAATGTTTCAATGGTTTTGTTTATTCGTTGGCTGAATTGGATCAAATCGATTACATTTGAAATAAGTGTTTCCAACAAAGACTTTAGATTATGAGATCTGATTCTTTTGGGGCGTGAGGGCACTAACTGACTAATATCGACATCAGATTTTGTATAACTGTATAATGGATGATTATTTACCTAGAACAGTAATGGATTCACGATACTGAAAACAAATATATTAATATCAACGCCTCGGTCTACAGCTTGATAAGTTTAGAACAGGTGAGGAAATACGTAAGTAGCTCCATAGCCAACAGATGGTTGGGTCATTTTAGCACAAAGTACAATTTCCGGTCTTGTCGAACCCCAACAAATACTTTTAGGTGAAATTGACTGGAATGTTGTTAATGACCATTTTATTTTGCTTTTAAAACGAATAAATGCAACCTGCTTCGACTAAGAAACTACCTATGTTCAAAGTAATGATTCACTCCGAAACCTTTTGCTTTATACATTACTTAATAAAACTCTTAGGGATGGAATGTTTTGACACTGCTCTACATTGATCATATTTTTAAAAAGAGTGTCGTAATAACCTTGTCTCGCAACACCTGCCCAAAGTGTTTTCTTGTGTTTGTATGATGAAACGCCATATACTCGTCCACTCTCGCACGATGCATTAAATCTTTCGGGTACCAATGATCGGTTACTTCATATTTATCTGCGAGGTACTGCAGTATCGCAACACTGTAGATCACAACAAATAAAAGTAAAATAGTCACGTATATTTTAACTTGCCAAAACGATAATTGATCTTATTTCAGTCAAGGATTTAAGTTCGGTTTTCTATGTTGATGCTGCTTTCTATTTTAATAATCACGAAAGAGATATAAATCTAATTCATAGAGCAGCAATGTGATTAAGGTTCATATTTAGCGCGAAAGTCATTAATTTCATATAGAGTAAAAAGCACACGATTGCAAGGGTGTTACCTTCTTTTTACACTCTCTTCTATCCCTTATACTTGTTTAACCCGGCTAGTACTACCGACGACCTTCGTTGAAGTTAAGAGGCCTAGTATTGCTGACGTTATTGCCTTTAGGTTAATATTAAAGGCGAGAAAAAATACTAAGATTGATAGCAAAATAAAAAGCTATTTAGACAGAACTATTGGTACACATCTCCACCACTTCAAACACCATTTAGCTATTTTATTTTCAATTCTTTTGAGTGGATGCCATTGTATCATTTCTTTTACGATTATCAATTATTTTCTTTTGTTTACATTTCGTATGGTGCAATGATATATCCGATATACTCACCCCAGTTATTCTACTCAAGTGCCCATTTGTCTTTATTACCCAGGGGTTAATCAATATCAACTTGATATACTCACTCCAGTTATTCTACTCATGTGCACATTTACCTTTATTACCCAGGGGTTAATCAATATCAACTTGATATACTTACCCCAGTTATTCTACTCATGTGCACATTTATCTTTATTACCCAGGGAGCTGATCAATATCAACTTGATATACTCACCCCAATTATTCTACTCATGTGCACATTTGTCTTTATTACCCAGGGGTTAATCAATATCAACTTGATATACTCACCCCAGTTATTCTACTCATGTGCACGTTTATCCTTATTACCCGGGGGGTCAATCAATATCAACTTGATATACTCCCCAGTTATTCTACTCATGTGCACATTTATCTTTATTACCCAGGGGGTTGATCAATATCAACTTGATATATTCAACCTAATTATCTGATTATTGTTCTCATGTGCACATTTATCTTTATTACCTGGGGGATTGATCAATATCAACTCCCTTGTTTACCTTCCTCTTAATCTCAATCATCATTGTTATAGGTATCCTTCTAGTATTATGTAATATGCAATCATTTCGAAGATTTCATCTAAAGTATACTCTGATCATTTTATAATTAAGTTTACATGCGAGATTTAAAAGAGTCATTAAAGTAGGGCCGTTAGCTAAAAGCTGTCTCATGATATAAATGATTACCTTTCGGTCAAGAAAAAGCCATCATCATCAATAGCAGGTACTGGCCTCAACGGATTAATTTTCTTGTATGCTGGGCTTTTCTGCTCCCCTGTAATGGTTTTAACAGGGCATTTAGAAGTTGATGGAAACTTTTTTTTGTCTTTTTGATAATAAGGTTGTGACTTTTAATACGCCGAAATCAATATAAATAAACATTGTCGCTGTACAAAAATAGTGAAATCAAAGTAACATTGATTTAAAAATAACTGTAGCAAATAGATTATAAACTATACTTAGTAAAATACTAAAATATATAATCATCATAAAAAAAAACAAATTATAATAAATATGCAAAGAACTGTAAATAAAACAAACTTTAAAAAAAAAGTAGGTTGATCAAATTAAATGTAATCTTAAAAAGATATATTTAAAAAAATTTGAAAATAGGTAATTTAGAGTTGGACTATATTTCAGTTCAATCGGCGAGCTATTCAATAAAGATTTAGCAAATCATCTATTACCGTATAATTTATACTTGGTCCGAGGCACCGTCAGAAAAAAATGTTCATTTGATAGAAGATTGTACTTATGTCGATATTTTCAAACGGTGTGATCGAAAAAAGGCCTTTTGACACATTTTAGAGATGTGACTATAGAGGGATTTCATCACGTGACTCTAACTCATCTGGAAGCCATTTTGCCGGGGAGCGTCGTTGCGTTTCACGCGTCTTCACACAGCTCATGTACAGCCCACGTTCAACAAACATACTGCCTGCTAACCTACCTACCAGTTCAGCGAATTTTATTGTTTTTGTTCGCGGCAGCGATTTTACTTCATATTTTCCTAACGTTTTATAAATTCACTGGGTATACGAAGAATAACTTTTACGTGAACGCCATCTGATTGTTTGTTATACACAGACAAAGCCTACATACCTGGCATAAAGTGCTTACTGCAAATCCTATTCTACCAAAGGTTGAAAGACGTATTGTACAGCAGAAACCCACTTCGAACGTCGATCAGAATCAGATTATTCCCCGGCACACGTCTATTAGTGCAACCAACGACACAGCAAGATTCCAGCATAATTATCTTACAAAAATTCTCTTATATAACAACATGCAAACGTTTGTAAGTCTAAATAAGTGTACAGCATACGATCACCGTTCTCGCCCTACAAAATGGCGATGTAAACAAAGTCACGTGACCTCATGACGTGAGCTGAAACACCCTAATAGATAGACATTTCATTGTCAAATCAAACCTCGAGGTTTCGTGCACAATTTGCTGGGATAGATCAACTTTGATTTTACTAGTTGTGACCTTTGACAATTCGGCTTTTGGATGCAGTAATAAGAAATTCAGTTTTGCTATTGTTTATTGCAAGTTTATTAGCTACCATCCAGGCTGCTCTCGTCGAATGTTGGAACATCGCCAACTGGCTCATGGCCAACGTATCTTTCCGATTTCAGGATACCGAACTGCTGTACTGCTTTCTCTACTTTTCCCGTTATCAACATGGTTTCTAACTATAGTACTCTGAAACCCTAAATTATTCAAATCGAATCTGTCAGCTAGCCCCAACAAGATTGCATCAAGAAACTGATATTTTTCGAATTGTATGCGGGAGTGGGGGATCTCACTGTTCCAAGCCTGCTTCCTATGCTTCTGAATACCATTTAAAATGTAATTTATGACTTAATTTAAAAAAAGCATTGGCTCACAAATTGGGTGAGGTGATAGCATAGATTATCCCTCCTTGTCAAAAAGTATGGGGTGGTGAATATACCCCATCCCCCGAGATTTACGCATGATTGGCCAGTAAAATATCCGACTGCAATTTCAGGAAAGCAGATTCAGTGCTATTGTGTTTTATGTACGCAGAATGGTGGGACGGAACAATACGATTACCTTTAACATTTGACCAAAGCTGACCTAAAACTGCTTTTTCAGATATTTTAGAAACAAAAGGGAGGTTGCTTATAGGCCGAATGAGAGAAAACTGTGTCAATTCCCACCATTTTTACAAATTACTTCAGGGGGTGAAGCAAATCCATCATATACTGTTATATGAATAAGGACTTCAATAGAAACAAAATGGTGAAGAAAGCGTTCAAAAATCTTATTCCGTTAAGGAGATATTCAAGTTTAAAGCTGTTATGTGCAGAGGTGATTAAGTGTAGTAAGTTTACTATTGAAAGTTGGCCCCCTGATCAATTGTTAATGTATTTTAAAGACAATTTATTTAGATTGTTTACTATTTAAATCATTTTCCCTCGAACTTTCTTCAGGTGGTTTATTATTAATACCCTTACTAGATTCAGTTTGACTACTTTTCTGACATATCCCATGCTTTTTGCGCCACAAATTCGCAGGACAAAATATGAAAGAATACATAAAGACTGAAGAATCTGAGGCTATGACATCACAACTAGTCTGATATAAGTCGTTTTTACACAAATGATACCAAAGTTTAAACTTTTTACATGAACGGAGAATTTTTTATATTTCATTTGAAGTCCTCTTTCATATAAATTATAGACATGCTTGACCCCTGAACTAATCCTTTAATAACAGGCGAATTAATGTAAACTTCCAATCTGTTGGAACAGTTTCAGTTTGCATGTAGATAGGTAGATGTTGATCATTATTGTGATAACTGGGACAGGTGAATCCAAAACACTTCTTCAGCAAATTTGACAGTGGTATTTCTATTTACAGTAGTTGTATAGTATTTCCAATCTTAAGACGAGGGAGAAGGTGAATGGGAGCCCTGAAAAATGGATAAATTTGGATAAAAAGGCGGCCTGAGTCAAAAACGCTCAATAATCATGAAAAAAAAAAAAAATGGTAATCACTAAACTTTACTGGTAGCCAATTTTTCGTAAAATATACTGAAAATCAGGCAAATTGAAGAGGAATAATAAAATCTTATTAATTCCCTTCCATCCACTGCCTATACCCATGATAAATAGCAAAATACCCAGTTCAAATTCGTGATTTCGAAACTATAAAAGTAATTTTTATAAACAATATTCTTGAAACACCGTCGATAAAATGGTATTTCAATTTCTTAGCTATTCGTATACTACTATAATGTGTTGTGTTTGCAAAAATGTCTTATATCAAGAAGGTGCCACTCTTCCCTAGATGCCTGGTCACTTTATAGCACAACATCTATGTTAATCCAATACAAAAATATATTAAAAAATCTGACCTTTTCCAAAATCAAGAAAAATCTCTTCAAATTGAATATCATTCATTTTTAAGAACTGATACACAGACCTCACAGGAGGGGATCCAAAGTAAGAATATAATTTAAGAACCATGGCTGCGAGCAATCACACGTGTAAATGCACACTAGCGACTCTCGTTAGATACACGAACTTAGTCAATTCCATTCATGCTAATCCTTCAAGACAATATTAGCCTATTACATAGAAAAAGTTCTTTATCTCTATTCTCATTTATTAGCGATACAGGTCAAGCAACTCCCACGTCTATAGGCGAAGAATGTTCTATTGTCGTCCATGTACTTCTGTCTGTTCACACACGATGTCGCTCTATGAAATAAAGTTAACAATGATTAGAAACAGCTTACTCTGCGAAGATTTCATTTTTGTTTTCACATATTTTGTGTAGTTTCCATGATGGCACAGGTGGAATCCAAGAGGTTAAGTTTCTGGCTAACCTTGATCCCAGAAAGATAATTCTTTGCATGCATAGCTGTCAGTCAACGGTGCAGGTCTACTTTCCATTTGAAAATGAAATATATTTTTCTTCAATGTTGAAAATTCCTCTTAATTTTTCTTATGTTTAAATGAAAGAGGAGCATTTTTGGAATACACAAATACATTTATCGGTTTAACACTTTAATATTATTTATACTTGTTTTGGTGTTTTACGCTTGGCGAATAATATATAATGAAATGGATGCAGCTAAAGGCTAAAATACTCATAAATCTATTTTTTTTAAAACAAGACTTGTTACAGAACTCAGATTTTAAACTTAAACAGTAATTGACCGTGGACGGAATAATTGATACTATTTTATACCATGCATTATTTTCTTCATATACTGTGAAATATTCATGTATTGCAGGATTAAGAGTTTATGTAATATATAATTCTGTACGTAATTAATGTCATTTTTAAACATTGTATTTTTCTGATTCAAATTTTCCCATGATTTTCCGTTTTTGCTAATGATTAAGGTCTGAAAGTAAATAATGTACCGGTGAAATTCTTTAATGGCTGAAAAAATAGCGCACATAATACACAACATCAATTGAGATCATCACAGTCTAATAAAAATCTAACATTTTCGTTGTAGAAAGTGCAAAACTCTGTTTCAAAATACCTCCCCCACCATGAAAATTGATGAACTGGACATGGTTTCCTTCTAATCATAACATTTATCGATCAAGTAGATCATTCAGGCCGAATCCAGTCACATGTTTTGACACTTCCTTGAGAGTCATTCAATGAAAGATATTTTCATTTCAAGTGGAAGAATTCATTTCAAGATAATGAATTCATTTCAAAAGGCTGAGATCCATTTCAAGTGGATGAATTCATTTCAGGTAGATGAATTCAAATCAAGAGGATGAATTTATTTCAAGTGGAACAATTCTTTTCAAGAGGATAAATTTAATTCAAGAGGATGAATTTATTTCAGGAGGATGAACTCATTTCAACATGGATGATTTCATTTCAGGTACATGAATTCAATTCAAGAAGAAATTAATTTCAAGAGGATGATTTCATTTCAAGAGCATGAATTCAATTCAAGAGGATAAATTCATTTCAAGTGGATGATTTCATTTCAGGTACATGAATTTAATTCAAGGGGATGAGTTAATTTCAAGAGATTGATATTCATTTCAAGAGGATGAATTCATTTCAGGTACATGAATTTAATTCAAGAGGATACATTCATTTCAAGTAGATGATTGCATTTCAGGTACATGAATTCAATTCCAGAGGATGAATTCATTTCAAGTGGATGATTTCATATCAGGTACATGAATTCAATTCAGGAGGATAAATCCATTTCAAGTAAATGATTGCATTTCAGGTACATGAATTTAATTCAAGAGAATGAATTCATTTCAAGTTGATGATTTCATCTCAGGTACATGAATTTAATTCAAGAGGATAAATCCATTTCAAGTAAATGATTGCATTTCAGGTACATGAATTCAATTCAGAGGATGACTTCATTTCAAGTGGATGATTTCATTTCAGATACATGAATTCAATTCAAGAGGATAAATCCATTTCAAGAGGATGATTGCATTTCAGGTACATGAATTTAAATCGAAAGAATGAATTCATTTCAAGTGAATGATTTCATTTCAGACATAAATTCAATTCAAGAGGATAAATTAATTTTAAGAGGATGATTTTATTTCAGGTACATAAATTCAATTCAAGAGGATATATTCATTTTAATTAGTTGATTGCATTTCAGGTACATAATTCATTTCAAGAGGATGAATTCATTTCAAGAGAATACAATTTATTTCAAGAGGATGAATGCATTTCAAGAGGTTTATAACTTGTCCTTCTCCTTAAAAATTTGTTCCAGCAAATGATGACCACAAACTTACTGTAGCAAATAGTGAGACCACTTTATCTTAATTAAGATAACCACACAATAAGGACTTCATCCATTGCTAATATGATACTCAGCACCAACTTCCACAAAAACTAAGGTTTTCAGAATAAAGAAATTAAAGAGGAAAAATCTGACCCGACCTGGTTATTTATCAGGTCGAGTCTGACTGTTAGAAACTTTAAGGAGCAGAACAACTAATGTGAAATTCATTTCAAGAGGATAGATTTATTTCAAGAGGATGAATTCATTTCAAAAGGATAAATTCATGTCAAGAGAATATATTCATTTCAAGATGACAAATTCATTTCAAGAGGATGAATTTATTTCAATACATGAATTCATTTCAAGAGGATGAATTCATTTCAAAAGGATGAAATTCATTTCAAGATGACCAAATTCATTTTTAGATGATGAATGCATTTCAAGAGGATAAATTCAAATAAAAAGGAATTCATTTCAAGAGGATGAATTCAATTCAAGATGATGAATTCAATTCAAGAAGAACAATTCATTTCAAGAGGATGAAATTCATTTAAAGTTGATGAATTCATTTCAAGATGATAAAATTCATTTTGCGATGATGAATTAATTTCAAGAGGATGAATTTATTTCAAGAGGATGAATTCATTTTAAGAGAATGAAATCATTCAAGTGGATGATTGAATTTCAGGTACATGAATTCATTTCAATAGGATGAATTCATTTGACGGGGATGAATTCATTTCAAGAGGATGACTGCATTTCGGGTACATGAATTCATTTCAAGAGGATGAAATTCATTTGAAGTTGATGAATTCATTTCAAGATGATAAAATTCATTTTGCGATGATGAATTCATTTCAAGAGGATGAGTTCATTTAAAGTGGATAATTTCATTTAACTGAAGTACATGAATTCATTTGAAGTGGATGATATCATTTCAGGTACATAAACTCATTTCAAATAATGAATTCAATTTAAGAGGATGAATTCATTTCAAGTGATGAAATTCATTTCAAGTGGATTATTTCATTTCAAGTACATGAATTCAATTGAAGAGGATGAATTCATTTCAAGAGGATGAAATCCATTTCATGTGGATGATTGCATTTCAATGTAAATTAATTTCATGAATTTCAATTCAAGAGGATAAAATTCATTTTCAGTTCAAGGATGAAAAAAAGCCAGGATGAATTTGTTTCAAGAAGATGAAATTAATTTTGATGCGATGAATTTATTCAAGTGGATGATTTTTTAAAATTTCAAATTTCAAACAAAAACTGGGATAAATACATGAATCCATTTTAAATCATTCCATTGATGAAAATTTCATTTGTAATGTCAGTAGATAAATGTTTCTCACGTACGTCTAAACAAATATACTTGTTGTTTAAATCATTACAACGTTTACGGTAACATTTTAGAAAGAAAATGGTGCATAAGCAAATTTTACATAATTCATAGTACAAATTAAATTACTAAATTTTTGATGTGATGCGATATTGTTTTGTTGGGCTAAGGTAAACCAAGGAGCCTCAAATTAAACTTCAATGGAAACAGGTGAAAAAAAGTTTTAATAAAAAGGTTAAATCCATACTCGACCCTTAAAGACCCATCAGACCGGTGCTTATCCCCGGCAGGCCCATAGCCATCATGGGGCACGGGATCGTGCCTCCAACCCCTTGCGAAAGTATTGCCCCGGCCTTGCTAGAAATCAAACGAAAATAAAATATATAGCACAAGGGTATATGGAGAATCTGCCCAAGTGCCCCCTCTTTAAGTGCTTGTGCCCCCTTGCGAAACGTTTTGGCTATGGGTCTGATTTCCTTTTTCTTGGTCTAAGCAGCTGAGACTATATGACTGCCTTGGATAGGACGCCAGTCCATTAACAGGTCAACTTTCCAGCAAATTGTTGAGTAAACTGGATTAAGTAGTGTGTCAGGTCAATTTTTCCTGCTACTGGTACCATGTAATCCAGTACAACCTGTCTCATGGTCGAGTAGTCGGCGACTAAACCAGCTCCCCCACCCCTTTTGGGTGTGGTGGGTGGCTAGCAACCCGGTAGGATTAAATACAATACCTGCAAAGGGCGGATGAGCTCCTTTTGAGCCAACGGCCAGCTAGCTAGAGTTGATGCCTCGATAAAAGCACCCAGAGGTGAGGATTAGCGCCCCCTCTGTTCTTTAGCTGATAAACACTCCTATATGTTATGAATCACAATAATGTCAATATGTTATGTCGTGGTGGTTTGAGGCCCCCGAGCAACCACTCCGTCTGTAATGCTACTCGGGAAGAAGAAGCTGTTGATGCGCATACTTTGTCTAATGACGCGTCATATCTAAAGCCTGCAAAGGAGGGTATGAAGCCGAGGCGACATGGTTCCTGTGGTCGACAACGTCTTGATTTTACTATCGGCAGTTGGAATGTAACAACACTCAATACCTCATTGGCTGCTGAACATTTAGAAGCCACTCTCAAAACATACAGTTACGATCTTATTGCGCTTGCTGAGACCCACAACATTGGACAAGAGACCAGACTTGATGGTCGACTTATTCTATCTGGTGGACAAACCCACTATGCTGGTGTTGGTGTTCTGCTTTCTCGCAGAGCGCTGAAAGCCGTGGTTTCAGTGGAATGCATCTCTGACAGACTTATGGCAGTTCGTGTCAAACTGAGGAAAGGTTGCCTCCTCTTTGTAGCAGTCTATGCCCCTACATCTACAGCAGCTGATGACATGGTAGATACTTTCTATGAGCAACTAGAGTCCTTCATCCACTCAAGATCATCAAAAGATGATATCCTGATTATTGCTGGTGATTTCAATGCTAAACTTGGATCCAGTCGAGACGATCCTGATGTGATTGGTCCCCACACACTTGGAGTGCGTAACACGCGCGGCACTCGTCTGTTGGATTTCTGCACATCTTACAAGCTCACAGCTGCTAATACTTGGTTCTGTAAAAGACCTCTTCAAAAAATTACTTGGATAAGTAGAGCAGGCAATGCCAAGAATGTGATTGATTTCATCCTTGTCCCACAATCCATTCGCAACTGCATAATTGATTGCCGCACCTTCTCTGCTTCTTTTGACACTGACCACCGTCTCCTTTTGTGCAATATTAAGCAAAAATTCAGCTCTCCTTCTAGGAAAACGCATGTGGCCAGACCTAATATTAGTGCTTTATGTAATCCTGATGTCGCTCGTTGTTTCCGTGAGAATGTTGCAATGCATATTGGTGCTCATTCTGACTTATCTGAAATTACAACCACAGTAAAAGAGTCAGCAACTACAACGTGTGGCCACACAAAGACCATAAAGAAGAAGCCTTTTCTCACAGAAGACACTCTCAATCTCATCAGCCGCAAGCACAAAGCTTTCAAAATGGGCTCAGAAGACTACAACCAGCTCCGTAATGCCACAAGAAGAGCTTGTAAAAGAGACCTCCACAACTGGCTGAAAACACAGTCTGATTGCATGAATGAAGCTTTTCACCGCAATGACAGCAAATCCTTGTTTGAAATAACCAGACGTATTACTCTCACCAATGCTTCACCCACCCCACCATTAAAAGTGCTATTGGTCACTCACTCAAATCTACAGAGGAAGAAGTTGCCCGTTGGCATGATTACTCTCGGCTACTGTTTAGATCCAACCTTCCAGCAGTTTCTACAACTCCATACACTGCCTGCGAAGTTTCTCTCCCATCACTATCCGACACAGTGCAGGCTATAAAGATGCTTAAAAGTAATAAAGCTCCTGGATGTGATGAACTTCAAGCTGATTTCCTTAAGGAAGCCTGCAAGGATACATCAGTCTTAACAGCTATTCATGTAGCAGTTAAAGAGATTTGGAAAACTGGTATCTGGCCAGAGGAAGCTACAATATCAACCTACGTGGCACTCTTCAAAAAGGGTGATTCAGGGACATGTTCGAACTACCGCACACTAGCTTTGATCAGTCACTCCAGTAAAATTGTTTTGTATCTCCTCCTCAATAAACTCCAAGCTATTGCCAACGTTGAAGTCAGCCTCAACCAATGCGGTTTCATTCCTGGCAGATCTACAACTGATGCCATATTTCGCTTTAAACTTATGGCTCAAGCTCATATCGCAGTGAAGAAACCCCTCCACGTCACATTTGTTGATTTAAAAAAAGCATTTGACAGTGTCATCCACACAAAGATGTTGGACGTACTCCAAGACTTCAATGCCCCTGCTGATGTGCTTCGCCTAATTGCTAACCTTTACTCCAGAGCTAAGGGCACCCTGACATGGAAAGGTTTAAGTACACCAATGTTCAAGACACCAGTTGGAGTGCGGCAAGGATGTCCTCTCTCGCCAACTATTTTCAACCTTTACACAGAGGCAATGATGCGTGAATGGACTCAGGCAACTGAACATCTTGTACCTCCAGATGTTGAAGGCTTCACTACCAATGAACTACGATATGCAGATGATATTGCACTCCTGGCACTAAGTGCTAACGATGCAGAAATCCAGCTACAGTCGCTTGGTGTCATTGCTTCGCAATATGGTCTCCAACTACACCCTGATAAAACTGAGTACATGGTAATACAGCCCACACTGGATAACCTTTCAATTTCATACAATGGTACTGCTATCAAACGTGTCACTTCATTCCGCTACCTTGGCTCAGTCCTGTCCTACAACACTGATGATTCTGCAGAAATACGAAGCCGCATTGCAATGGCAAAGCAGAGCATTAACCAGTGTAGTTACATAAAATCCACTCACATTGACTTAGAGGTGAAGATGCTTCTCATTAAGTCCCTTGTCATGGCCAGACTTACATATGGTGCATCAACCTGGACAATGAAGAAAAATGACCTGGCAGCTCTTGATGCATTTGGTAGAACTATCTGGCGGCGCCTGCTTGGACTAACATGGTCTGACAAAATTTCCAATGACCACCTACAACATCTGATTGGAAATAGATGGCTTTTTTCATCTGACATAATCCTGGAGCAACAAGCTAAGTGGCATGGACATTGTGTTCGTAAAGGCCTTGCCCCCATGATGTCAGGCCTTCCCTCTGGTACCAAAAGATATGCTGGGCGCCCTCGTGCCAGGTGGATGGATGGCCTGAAAAGTTGGAGTGGATTGTCTGCATCTGATCTGGCTACTGCAGGGTGGTCCAGAATTCTACTTCAAAAACTTCAGCCAGACACATCCTATTCAATGACCCTGAGGAGTGCGTCAACGAGCCGCTAGGCTTATGGCGATTGATTGATTGATTTATAATGTGATGAATGATCAGTCAAGGCGAGTATCGTTACGTAGTTTATTTGAAACGCAAAACAATATATCATATTCAATGTCTGAAACATTAAGATATTTACAAAAAGCTCACCAGCTGACCCAGTGTAAAAAATAATACGCAAGTAAGCATATGATTTATCGTTAATATCGATTTACCGGCTGGGAGCAACTGTGCGTATACCATTTCGGGTTCTTTTATTTTACTGTATTTTTCTGTTTTGGAAACAATAACTTTGATGGATTAAACGTTTTAGAGGATTACTTCAGTGGACAGATCTTTTACAATAGAATACAAAATAAGACAAAAAGAACTGTCAAAAATCTACTTCACAACCCAGATTCGCTCAAGGCATGCAAGGTATTGAATGTAAAGGTTACAGCCAACTTGTATGAAAATATCTGGGTCTTGAAAGCCTATACTTGGAATGACTATTGCATTTCTATGAAAGTGGCCTAATAAAGAGACAAATTGGTTAAGAAACAATATTTATATCTCATTCCGTTTAAGAGCGTATTGAAAAATGTGATTTCACAGATCCAATACAATGTTCATGAATTTCTATGAAAATAAATTGCTTTTTCTAAATCATTTGAAATATTTTTGTTTGATAATTGAGAAGGCGTACAACATCATTTACATTTGCCCAATGTACCTAACACTCTTAGCGAAAAAAAGAAACATTTTCTTTTTGCAGAAATACATTACTTTGGATCTGCAGAATATAACATCACACTGTATACGAAAATGGTCACTTTTCAATACACTGTCAAAATCTTTGAAATATATGAAATCCTTGATTATCAACAAAAAAAATTCTCGCCAATTTAATTATTATTAAATAGGCCTCTATTATTCAAACTAAAAGTCGCGGGAATATTCATTAAAAAATGAAACCTCATTGCTTAACAATATTAACGTACTCGGTATTAATTTGTGTTTTTATTTCATACAAAGATCTATTCAAAATGTCTGCAGTGGTAAAAATTCTGAATAAATTTTCCTGACGTCTCCAATGATTTTTAGCCACAATTTCGGCGGGAAAAGTACAATGAAATACCAAAAGACTATTCTATGTGAGGATGTGTTGTCATAACCAGTATGATTTATGTTGTTGTGCAAAAGTGAGAAAGAAGTTTAAAACTTGAATGTTTCCTTAACATAATTAATTTGTTCAATACTTCCTGGTCTATTTTGCTCAATTAATTGTCAATATAAATTTGCTTGACCATTGAACTACTAGGGCCGTAATTCTCATTTGAAGAGTGGGGAGGGGCATAGTCTCTTATCCAAAACTCGGAGGACAAGAGGCCAATTTTTCCCCAAATGTACTGAATTTTTAGAATTCTGCTGAAAAATAAAGGACATGCCCCCTGCACCCCCACTCCCGAGGGGAATTACGGCCCTGGAACTTATCGTCTAAAGGAACCTTTTGGCAGCCTGGTACGTAAGGAATATTTACTTTGCCGCATTCTAAGAATTACTATATCATTCACATTCAGCTCCAATGTGGTGTATACCTTTAGGCTTTTTGGCGTATTAAGTCCCCTAAAAATATATTAATAAAGCTTTCACCTCTTATCTTGGTACAAACTTGAAGATTGATGCTTGAGTTTGAAAGAGTTTGATCCAAAATTGAAGATAATTCAGTCGATGCGAATAGAAAATGCTAGCATCTTTGTTTTCTATGATTCAATTGATATTTCAGTTAATTATATATATGGCTTTGATAAAATTGTGTGGAGTTTGGGAGTGAAGAGGAGGGGGAGGGGGGGAGGAGGAATTTTCTTTGTAAGCCCCATTAGACACATCACTATTCAAAACAGCAGACAAGCTCTTCCTTTGGTGTATCAAAGTCGTGAGTACTTGTTTGGAATGTTCGATCCTCCCATGGCATAAATTTCTGTGAAAGCTTCATCGTACAAAGTGCCTAATCGATTGCGCACACGATCTGCCCATAAAGCTATCTTCGGAAAACCATTGAAGGGGATCCATGCCGCTAGCAGCGACCTGCATCATCTGAAAACGGAGGCATGAAAGATACTCTAGTCAGTAATGAGTATTTCTGTCATTGTTAAACAAATAAACACAAAATACCAGAAACACATAATGATGTGTTAATGAATATTATAAGATATCAATCAATTGAATTGTTGGTTAAAGGATAAGTTTAGTGGTCAAGCAAGTTGATCTTATATGAAAGAGGACTTTAAAATAAACAAAGTTGTAAAGAAACCATTCAGAAATCTTTTTTCGGTTAATGGGTTCATCAAGTTCAAATCTCTGTCTTATCTGTGTAGAAAATAGTGACTAGCTCCACAAGTCTCTGCGCTATGGAAAGTTGGCTCTTAAATCCTCATATTCCTAATAATTGTTCATGTATTTCAAAGAATATTGATTTAACCTTTTTACTATTTGAATTATTTTTTCTCGAACTTTCTTCATGTGGTAAATTATTATTACCCCTACAAGATTCTGTTTTACTACTTTCCTGACATATCCAACAGTTTTAAAGCCTCAAAATAGCAGGACTATATAATATAATACATAAAGACTTTGAGGGGTCTCAGTGCGGAGAATGTGATCAGGTGATGTCACAACTAGTCTGATTTCAGTCGTTTTTACACAAATGAAATCAAACTTTAAACTTAATATCTCCTTAACGGAATAAG
>JAIGNY010001146.1:22500-30000 GCA_020152595.1 Chiridota heheva | reverse complement strand
ACGATTATCGATAATATCGTGATAATATCGTCACAATTTACCGAGTCACATCATTCAAGAAGACATTGTACTTGACAATCGAGAAAGAGGAAACATGTTGTCATGTTTGAGAACATGTTTTTGAGAGTAGGTAAGATTTGGGCGGCGATATTTTTTAAACGGTGTTATTTGAGAAGACTTTTTTTCAAACGTGTACGATTTAAGTAGGAAATTTTATTTTCAAATCCCATTGATTTTGCACAGAGAGCAAAATTTGAGCGACGATCTTTTGAAAACGTGAATGATTTGAAAAGACATTTTTTCTGAAACTACTCATTTCAGTTCGGGTGAATCCCTTCTTTTAGTCCTCGATAAAACCTCTCGAAGGAGAGTTTTCTTAGGCCATTTGGGCAGCCGTTACCCATCATGCAACTTCATTCGCCAATACACTTTGTACAGAGTGACGAAGTAAAATAATTTGGTGAACTTCGATGGCGTTTGCTGAAGAATGAGTGGTATATAGAATTATGGGGAAACATGTTAGCTAACTTTTATCTAATACCTTTTTACATGTTGACCAATCGGTTTTCGAGAAAAGAGTAAACAAATGGGAGGACATTTGTTTGACCCGCGTGGTTTGTTGCAAATTAATTATAATCTATGCTAACATCCGCGTTGTGCGGATTAAGTATAGTAGCTTCCTATCGTCCCTACTATCTTGTCTCAGCCTTCGATAAGTTGAATTAAAAGGGATATTTTCATGTGCTTTCGGCGTTTAATTTGTTCTTCGCGTAAATTTTGATGTTAATTTTGTAACCTTTTGGATAACGCACTCATTTAAATCACATTGATGGTGGTGAAATATCAGTTTTTTATGACTTTCGCATTGGATGTTCTGAACATTGACTGATCCTAAAGTAACTTAACGTTACTTATCCTAGGACCTAACGTTACTATTTATTTCAGCACTGTTACTTCATTGTAGCAGCACAATGTAGCCTATCTTCCTGCTGTCCGGCTAGTATTATATCTAACACTTAAATTCAAGAGTCAAATTGCGATGTTTATTCTTTTTCGATGTCAGTCAGTCAGCAGGGTCTATGGCATCGATGCGCGATCGCACACTCATGCAGTCATGTTAAACTGTCAATCACATAGGCCGCGCCAACATTGAATTAGACCAAATTGAAGATAGCGAGCTGGAGAGAGAGAGTTGAACACACAATTACAATGACGGGGTCGTCGCCTGCGTATTCGCTTATGATAGTACAAATGCTATCACGAAACGCTTAATACGACCCAGACGAGAACACAGGCACGACGTACGGACAGACATAACATCGACAACCAAGTCAATGTCCACGGCCTTTGATAATCAGTTGTGGTGCACTGGCGTGTCTACCCACCCCAGGATTGAACCCGAGGCCTCGTGGTCTGTAGACAGGTATGATAACCGCTACACCACAGTAGGTAGATATAGCGAGCTGGGCTGCATGAGTGATTTTTATGTTTTACCCGTCGACTGGTTGCTGAATTGCGCCATGGTTAAACCCTGTTAGTAGGGTTTATCGTGAAAGACTCCTTCCAGGGATTCACCCGGACTGCATTTGAGAAACAATTTTTCTGAAACACTGTCATTTGAGGCAGTTTTCTGCTCAACTGTTTTTCATTTGAGAGGAGAAAGCTGGCGTCTAACGGGGAATGACAGGACAGAACTGCGCTTTAATGTGAAATACGGGGGCTACAGGGGATTAATCGTGGGAATACTCGGACAAAACTACGTTTATAACGGGTTCATGGCGTCAACGGGGGAATGACAGGACAGAACTACGCTTTAACGCGAAAAAAGAAGGGTGGGACTTGATTTAAAACCACGCCCCTGGCATCTAACGGGGAATGACAGGACAAAACTGCACTTTAATGTGAAATACGGAGATCTACGGGGGCTTAATCTTGGGAATAATCGGACAAAACTACGTTTTTAACAGGGAAAATGGCGTCAACGGGGAGATTGACAGGACAGAATTACGCTACGGGGGTTAATCGTGGGAATAATCGGACAAAACTACGTTTTTAACGGGTTCATGGCGTCAACGGGGGAATGACAGGACAGAACTGCGCTTTAACGCGAAAAAAGAAGGGTGGGACTTGATTCAAAACCACGCCCCCTGAACTTTTTTCCTCAAACATTACAGTTGAGCATGCACTTTTTGAAAACTTGAAACTCCAATGATTTTATTTAGGGCGTCAAATTTGAGAAAGCATTTTTTGTTTTGACGTGTACTTTGAGAAACAATTTTTGAAAATCCTTGAGCGCTTTTTTTGTCTCAACCATCAACTTTTGAGAGGATAATTTGAAGAAAAAAGTGGTAAAAAACGAGAGAAATGAGTTAAAAAGCGAGGGACTTCATTGCGTACACGCGATAATGACGTCTTGACCTTGAGAATGGGGCACTAACAAAAGTATCTATGATGTTATAAAATGTAGATGTGTATTATGTTGTATGTGAACATCGACCAGTCTAGGACTGTCCGGAGAGAACCCCCATGACGACGGAACGTCGACGAACCTTTCGCAGTGCCAAAGCACTACTTAAACCCGATTTTGCCCGAGTTATATTGCCCTATGCGAGGTTGACGAAAATACAGTCGCTACCCCCGTCTAACATCAGGCAACTCTAGCGTATCAAGGGTAAGCAAGGTGTATTTTCTTCCTTGTGAATGTTGGCGTGTACATTATATACAATCATCCTGGGATAATTTCAAGCAATTCATAAACCAATCTATCAAATCACATGTTATTGCCAGTCATCAACTTAAAAAAACCTGAAACACTTATACCATATTGAAATCCCAAAGTAATTGCAGGCCCAAATATATATGAGCAAGACACTAATGAATGACGCAACCCCGTACTTTCGGGCCTTAGGATCAGACTCATATTCCACCACCCCTGCTGTTCTGCTAAACGCGATTGGTCTCTCCTGTTTCTCTCCTTATAGTGAGTCATGGTAATCAAACACGCAGTATGCACACGATGTAGTAATACAGCACGGTAAGTATAACAGGAAATATCAACACGTTATAATTGATATAACTCAATATACAATAACACGTTGTGGTTGTTAGTGTAGCTGACGAATGCTATGAATGATAAAACAAAATCTTTAACCCACTTTTAAATGTTCAGTCTTGAATGACATTCAATACTGTTACCATATATGGTCATCACACCACTATTAAGTGACCAATCTGATTGATTCAAAATAACATAATTCTGTTACGTATGTAATGGACCAATACCATTATTTATTATTAGTCTTTCATCCCTTATCCCATAATGCCATGGTAACAGACATCAATGACATCTAAACAAAGGATCTATATTGATCCAATAATTGAATAAACAAACATGGATTATGAATGTGTTTTCCTATCATTTCGCCATGCATAATCATTGATCGGTCTATTCTTGACCGCCCAAACAGTTCTCATCTTAACAGATAATTTCACCCCATTATCATATAATCAAACTTTTACCACTCTATTATTAAACACGCCGTACGAAATGATGTATCAATAGGTTCTCTTTGTCAAACACAAGGATATTTAAACAAAGGACTATATTGATCCAATATTGAATAAACAAACATGGATTATGAATATTTTTTCTCATACTATTGATATCGATTTGCCACGCAAACAGGTTTCATCTTAACAGATAGTTTTAACCCATTATTATATAATCAAACTTTTACCACCCTATTATTAAACACGCATTATGTACAGAAATGATGTATTGATCGGCTCTACAACATTTTTGCCACGCAAACAGGCTTCATCTTAACAGATGATTTTACCCCATTATCATATAATCAAACTTTTACCACCCTATTATTAAACACGCTGTACGAAATGATGTATCGATCGGTTCTCTTTGTCAAACACAAGGACATTTAAACAAAGGACTATATTGATCCAATATTGAATAAACAAACATGGATTATGAATATTTTTTTCTCATACTATTGATATCGATTTGCCACGCAAACAGGTTTCATCTTAAGAGATAGTTTTACCCCATTATTATATAATCAAACTTTTACCACCCTATCATTAAACACGCATTATGTACAGAAATGATGTAACAATCGGCTCTACAACATTTTAACCGCATAAATAAACATCATAAGGCTATAACAAAAAATACGAAATGATGTACACAAAATGGATCGACTGTATATCCTACATTAAAAAAAAAGGCCTGTGACGAAAGATACAACTCAGGCAAATTGCGCTCGGTTTCTTCTACAGTTAGAAGTTTAATGCATGTCCTGAAATGACCCCAGAAGCAGCACCGATTAACGGCAGTTGGTACATACATATAGATCTAAAGTGAAATTTAACAAAGGAAACGGACCAATACCACAGACAGCAAAATTGACACCAAATATAACGGTAAATCTGTGTTTTTTCTTCCGTCCATTGCCTCGCGGGAGAAATACAAAATCGAACCTTTTTTTTTCTTCATCCAGGATAAATGTGCAGGGTGACCATATCAATCTTGTTTGTTTTGACGTCATACTTCAACATCTGTTGGTTGGAGTTAGCCCTATGTTAAAACCGTATGTAGCAGTTCATAATTAAATCAATCAATACAGGACAGAGGATTTTCTTTTTGTGAGATACTCTTGTGTATTATCGATGTGTGTGTATGTTGAAAGTATACCTTGATGACGTATTCACCTTAGATGACTTTCAATAATTTAAAAAAACCACTGTCCCTTAATATATCGGTCAAAATGGACGTCTTTTCATATGTGATGCTTGAACGGGCAGTGGTAATCCCAGTGGATTTCAGTTATTTTCCTAACCGAAAGTTTATCAAAACAAAATGTCAAGAATTGCATCAACATATGCATACATCGATATCTCGTGAAACTGAAAAAAAAGCTCAGACACGGATTTTGTACAAGAAACGTCCGCCACGGAAAAGGTCAAGGAAAGGTCACGGAGGTGACGTTATAAACGTTTTAGAATAAGCCGTGGCAAAAAACAGTCCAAACAAGCAGGGACATGACGAAAATGTCTAATGGGACAAGGCTATGACAAGGTCGAACAGGGATGGGTATTGTGAAAAAATGTCTTATGGGCCAAGGCTATCTGGGAGAAGTCTGAACAGACGGCCATGTGAGGGAAATGTCACTATAAGATCTGAAATTCATTGCGCAATTTGACTAAAACAAGAAAAAAAATACTTTTATCAAATGCTTAAATTTTAGGGCCAGCTTCAGAATTTTTAATTTGGCGGTAACTTTAATTGTTTTACCTATAATTCATGTAACGTGATTGACCAGAAAGAAAGAAAAAGCGCGGGAATCTCAGAGTGTTTGTACTCTTAATTTATACTCAAAATTTGTGCTAAGATAAAAATCAAAGATTGGGGTAAAATCTACTTTTACTATACCTTTTGTAACATTTTGTAACTTAAAACCAATATGCATAACTTTTCTTAGCATGATTGATCATAGAAATTCTTTCATGCAGCTAGGGAACGGAGGGGACAGATTGCCTTAATAAATTCACGGGCAATTTATGGGTCCACTATGAGATGCCCATTGAATTTAGGCGTTTTTTCTCTCCTGTAGGCCTTAGTCAGTTAATTTAATAATGAACACTTACACTTATTTCGCTACAGTGCTTATATTGACTCTAACAAAAAAACAAATGAACCGTTCCAGTCTAAAATGCCATAGCGATAGGTCCAATTTTTTCTCAAACAGTATAATTTGAGCGGACAGAACTGCGTTTTAACGAGCAAAATGGCGTCTACGTGGAAAGAACGTAATATATGATAGCTATCTAACTTCAATTTGTATGAGCGCTATGATAAGCTCAATTACACCATACGTAAGTACCCAATGTATGTAAACAACCAATAATCCAGTCAGCTCCATCGATTTGCATTCCATTTGGTAAATAACCAAAAGGCAAAGCTCTTTTTTTCTTTTGGCCACTGGAAACATACCATGCGTTGATCCCACTTTTCCTCTGTCCTGTATTGATTGATTTGATTATGGACTGTTACATACGGTTTAATATAGGGCTAACTCCAACCAACAGTAATGAAGTATGACGTCAGAACAAACATGATTGATAGGGTCACCCTGCACATTTATCCTGGATGAAGAAAAAAGTTTCGATTTTTTTCCCCCAATTTACCGTTACATTAGGTATCAATTTTGCTGTCTGTGGTATTGGTCCGTTTCCATTGTTAAATTTCACTTTAGATCTATATATGTGTACCAACGGCCGTTAATCGGTGCTCTTCTGGGGTCATTTCAGGACATGCATTAAACTTCTAACTGTAGAAGAAACCGAGCGCAAGTTGACTGAGTTATATCTTTCGTCACGGGCTTTTTTTTTAATGTAGGATATACAGTCAAACAGTCGATCCATTTTGTGTACATCATTTCGTATTTTTTGTTATGGGGGTTAAAATGTTGTAGAGCCGATTGTTACATCATTTCTGTACATAATGCGTGTTTAATGATAGGGTGGTAAAAGTTTGATTATATAATAATGGGTTAAAACTATCTGTTAAGATGAAACCTGTTTGCGTGGCAAATCGATATCAATAGTACGAGAAAAAAATATTCATAATCCATGTTTGTTTATTCAATATTGGATCAATATAGTCCTTTGTTTAAATGTTCTTGTGTTTGACAAAGAGAACCGATCGATACATCATTTCGTATGGCGTGTTTAATAATAGGGTGGTAAAAGTTTGATTATATGATAATGGGGTAAAATCATCTGTTAAGATGAAGCCTATTTGCGTGGCAAAAATGTTGTAGAGCCGATCGATACATCATTTCTGTACATAATGCGTGTTTAATGATAGGGTGGTAAAAGTTTAATTATATAATAATGGGTTAAAACTATCTGTTAAGATGAAACCTGTTTGCGTGGCAAATCGATATCAATAGTATGAGAAAAAAATATTCATAATCCATGTTTGTTTATTCAATATTGGATCATTATAGTCCTTTGTTTAAATATCTTTGTGTTTGACAAAGAGAACCGATCGATACATCATTTCGTACGGCGTGTTTAATAATAGAGTGGTAAAAGTTTGATTATATGATAATGGGGTAAAATTATCTGTTAAGATAAGGACTGTTTGGGCGGTCAAGAATAGACCGATCAATGATTATGCATGGCGAAATGATAAGAAAACACATTCATAACCCATGTTTGAAGATTTTGTTTTATCATTCAGAGCATTCGTCAGCTACACTAGCAACCACAACGTGTTATTGTATATTGAGGTATATCAATTATAACGTGTTAATATTTTCTGTTATACTTACCGTGCTGTATTACTACATCGTGTGCATACTGCGTGTTTGATTACCATGACTCACTATAAGGAGATAAACAGGAGAGACCAATCGTCGTTTAGGAGAACAGCAGGGGTGGTGGAATATGAGCCTGATCCTAAGGTCCGAAAGTACGGGG
>JAIGNY010001146.1:10000-17500 GCA_020152595.1 Chiridota heheva | reverse complement strand
TATATATATATATATATATATATATATATATATATATATATATATATATATATGACTCTCAAAACAGTATGTTATTATATATATATATATATATATATATATATATATATATATATATATATATATATATATATATATATATATATACATGTGTGTATATATATATATATATATATATATATATATATATATATATATATATATATATATATATATATATATATATATATATATATATATATATATATATATATATATATATATATATATATATATATATATATATATATATATGTATATATGTATATATATATATATATATATATATATATATATATATATATATATATATATATATATATATATATATATATATATAAATATATATATATATATATATATATATATATATATATATATATATATATATATATATATATATATATATATATATATATATATATGAACTAGGAGGAGCTTTATAACATGCCCCCTCCCCAGATAAGACTGTGTCAGTCTTTAAGTTACATCTTAAAATGTATGTCCAATATGCCCATATACGACATTATGTTTACCACTGACTTTGTTCCAAACAGTTATCACTTTCCTGTCCATACATTTTAACAACTTATCCCGATCTACTTAACCCATCAGCATTTCCATTTAAGCTACCTTTCTTGTATTCTATTTCAAAATTAAACTGTATAGAGTTAGAGGCCATCTTAGTAGCCTATTATTTGCACCTTTATTTGCTTCCAACCACTGACTGTGGTCAGTCAGAATTTGGAATTTCTTGCCACAAAGTTAATACTTCAGCTTGTTAACTGCCTAAATGATTGCTAATGCTTCTTTGTCTGGGACGCTAAATCTTTGTTCCCTATCTAACAATTTCTTGCTTAGATAGGCAATGGGGTGCTCTTACCGCCTTCTTTGATCTGACTGAGTACTTCCCCCATACCAAAGTGGGAAGCATCAGTGTGAGCTAGGAATTCCTTTTCAAAGTCTGGGGCACAGAGTATCGGGGTCTAGTAATGCCCTAATACTGTAATAGCCCTAGTAATGCGCGGACCTCTTTTTTTTAGGGGCTGGAGAAACGTCTGTACTTTTGCAAGTTTATTGCACATGGGTCAGATTGTACCATTACCAATCGTATGACCAAAATATTTAATCTGTCGCATTGCAACTTTGCACTTGTTTGGTTTAGCTGACAGACCTGCTTCAGTCAGTTTCAAAGGACAACCTGTAGGTGCCTAGTATATATATATATATATATATATATATATATATATATATATATATATATATATATATATATATATTTATATATATATATATATATATATATATATATATATATATATATATATATATATATATATATATATATATATATATATATATATATATATATATATATATATATATATATATATATATATATATATATATATATATATATATATATATATATATATATATATATATATATAAATATATATATATATAAATATAGATATATATAAATATATATATATATATATATATATATAAATATATAGATACATTATGTATATATATATATATATATATATATATATATATATATATATATATATATATATATATATATATATATATATATATATATATGTATATATATATATATATATATATATATATATATATATATATATATATATATATATATATATATATATATATATATATATATATATATATATATATAATATACACATAGTTAAAATACTGCCCGTTGAAAGTGCGCTTGATACATTCTTGAAGAAGCATTTAATGAGAAAATGTAAAAATAAACGCAGTTTCAGTTCACGTTAATGCTCCATTGTAGTAGCTGTCAGTTTCATACCTCCGCTCGTGTATCTGGCATTAACTTGAACGGATTATCCACGCACTAAGGTTCTCATTCATTGATTGCTTATTGCTTAGAAACCAGGATGTTTTAATGTAGTCTGAAGATTGCTTCCAACAAACTAACGGGGTAACAGAACGTTTTCATGGGACCCTAAAGAACACGATTAAGTCGTTAACAAATGAGCAGTTGAAATATTGGGATGACTACATACCATATTTTGTCTTCTCGTTTAGGGAAGTTCCATGCAAAACAACTGGGTATTCTCCATTTGAGCTGCTGTATGGCAGCAGACCAGAGAACCACTTAGAATTATAAAAGACAGTTGGCTCTTATTGGATAGTTCTTCAAATAATAAGGCATCCCATTTATTAAGTATGCGTAAACGCCTATTAGAGCTAATGGTGAACGCAAATAGAAATACAAGACAAAGCCAAAAGAAAGTGAAAAGCTGTATGACAGAAATGCCACCGGGCGTGAAATTAGCCCAGGGGAACATGTATTAATCTTCGATATGAAATCTACTTGAAAAAGCTGAGAATTAGACTTGACTACAAACATTATTGTAACAAGTTGACATACCGACTTTGCATATGTAGTCAAGACAACTTCTGAATTATAATAAGTGTTCGTGTTTCGATATGAAGTCGACTTGAAAAAGCGGAGAATCAGACTTGACGACAAACGTTATTCTAATTATAAGAAGTTGACTTTCCGACTTTGCATTATGTGGTCAAGACAAGTTAGTGAAATGACAAGTGAATTTGGCATCTTATTGGTTCACATTATGTCGACTTGTTGATTACAGAAGTGATCATGATGACAAAAATTATTTGAATAAAACATCTTAATACCAGAAATAAGTTAGAAAGTGGGTTCATAAGTTGGTGTATAGAGACGATTATCTGGGTATGTTGGATAGCACGCTTCGTACCACGCGACGCATAAGACCTTAACTTAGTAAATCTGCCACACGTAAACACATGAACTAACAGAAATATATACTGTTTTAGTAACCAATGTCATAAGATACAAATCAATTTATTTATTGGTTTAGAACAAGGTAACAATATTTTTCCTAAAATCTAAAAAAAAAATGTATCAGACAGTTAATTGTGACAGTCAATTTTATCTTACAGTATTTAGGTTATACGAAAATATGTTTTCTCAATACTGAAATGTTTAATGAAGTTTTCTGTTGATATACAACTTTTATGCTTATTTGAAGTAACGGCTGTAAAAGTCATTAATGTGTGCATATCGGTCACGGCAAAATATTACAACAAGGTTAATGATTATTGGTGGTTTAGGATTTGCATTCATTGTAAAAGAATATTGATGCTGGGAATTTATAATTACTCGCTAAATTGATCTAGAATTCATGTAATTGGGGCAAAATTTGAGCTCCATTTACATTCAAAGAAACATATAAGTTGATCATGGTAGAATGAGGTAAGCGACATAGCGGGATTCGTGTCACCTGTCAATTAAAAGTACGGAAAATTAGAGATGAATGAAAACTAGCTCTTTGGGTGTGTGCGCAAGAAAGTTACTTCAGAAACAAACAAAAATGTCGGCTATGCTAATCTCGTCACCCAGTATGAACGGCTTTTCACCAAGAGAAGTCTTCTAGAAAATTGGAAATACTTTCTGCATGTTATCTATATGTCGCTTTTAGCGTTCTTCAAGCTCCTCATTTCCTGGGGATGAAATTAGCATGGACTATTCATAAATAAAAAGAACACAAATTGCAGACAAAGCTATAAGCTCGAAATGACTCGGAGTAATCATATGGTTTAAGATCTAAATAATGATACTTAATGGCACATTTAAGTCACATAACTTTTTGATATTAATTTAAAGCAAATTGTTTAAAGAAGACATTAAGTCAAATACTCTAGCTTGATGTATTATAGAGAATTAAAAAATAAAGTACTAAAAACCCTATCATAAAATCTTATTTCATTCTCAACTTACCTAGGTTTGAAGTTGTAACATGAACGCTGGCATTTTGTCTAAATTTGTGTTGAAATCATGCCAGTGATGAAAAAATTTACCGTATGTGCTAGCACACGTAATGTATATCTTTAGAATTCTCTTTGAAAATTTATTTTTCAAAATATATTGTCATGAAGTTTTAAGTGCTCGAATCTTTAATATCAAAAATAAACAAAAATCCATAGACTTATGCAAAGGGAAAATTATTTCTTAGAAGTTAGAAAATCTGAAAAAGATTGTAAAGAAATACACTAATATTCTAGTCTGTACTGGGTGTATGACATCATGCTTCTAGGGATTATGAACAAAAGGGCCGCTGTAGGTTTATATTGACAAAATTAATGTTTTAATAAATTAGAAAAAATATTCTAAATTGTTTTGTACGATGTGAAATTTCTTCAGAAGACCTATAATTATTTTTGCCATCATATCAAATGAAGAAATAGTCAGGCTTTATGTCTGCTTTAATGCCATGAAAGGACCAGATGCAAAAGCATACTTCCTTAACAAGACATAAATAACGGTGTCTAAACACATGTTAACCCCATACCACTATGAATATGTGTACACCATTATAAAGCAAGAGGCATTGCATCGTTCGAAAGTGCGCTTTCGAATTGTAGCCTTGATTGCATGCTTATGTCGTTGGTGATTCTGCGATAAGTGGTTATTTGCATGCCTGACAAGCCTTCATCCCAGTGCATTTTCCTTTAGTAATGCTATTTGTGTACTTTTACTTTGAATAAACTACCACCAATATCAATGATCGTAAACCATTCGGAGGGACACAAATCGTTTTGTCAGGTCTTAAAAGCTGACAAGTAAAGAAATATTGTATCGACTGAATTATAAACATAGTGACTTTTATTTGGTAAACTTGAACACTTGTTTCTGTCTTCCTTTCCCATCATATTTGATTTTATTATAATCATTATTTCATCGAAACACGCGAGGTCATAAAAATTCACTATATTTTTCAGTTATTATTTAATAGTCACTATATGTATAATACTACGCCATCTAACATTACATTTGTGGTAATGTGCACAGCCGACTTTGAAGGGGTTCGATCGAGCAAGAAGGGAGGGGGCTAAGAATTGTATTACATATATATGTATATATATATATATATATATATATATATATATATATATATATATATATATATATATATATATATATATATATATATATATATATATATATATATATATATATATATATATATATATATATATGTATATATATATATATATATATATATATATATATATATATATATATATATATATATATATATATATATATATATATATATATATATATATATATATATATATATATAGTGAGAAATAATATGAAATATTGTACAATGAAGGACAGAATATCAGAATTCAAAATGAGAATGAAGCCTAGGAATCTCTCCCACTTAAGTTTGATCAAATCCCAAAGCTTCAGTGCCATCTCTGAACGACACATTAGTTGGTTACTGATATCTATATGCATGCTTAAGTTGTTTTCTGCATGTTACTTACTAGATTTATTCCATACTGTAGCAATGCTTAACATCTCTTTATTGCGGCAAATTATCATCACAATTTCTGTTATAGCACCGACTCTATTCTTTTCATTATAATGTGATTGACTAAACGCAAAGAGATATACATTATTGAGATCGTTACATGCAATACTGATATTGAGAAGTCTATTACAGTTAAGTTTATTTGACCACTTCCTATCTACACGACTTTGTAAAGGAACATTTCATAAGATATCTACAAAGCTTTCACTTTGCATCTCATTTTAGTGGTAAAGCATTTTCAATAATTTATTAATAATGTTATACATCGACATTTTCTTGAGAAACTACTTGTATCAATGCACTTTCGTGAGGCATATAACTACCCCTTCCAGCGGATTGTTTGCATTTTAATGAGGACATTTCACATATTACACACTTGATAATGTACAATAGATGAGCAATTGCAAAAAAGGTAACGGCGAAACAAAACAAGCCAAACGAAATTCCGATGCATTGCCAAGGGTACATCCTCCATTGCATAAAATTGTAAATGTAATTTTCGTTTGTTATCGGATCTTTACAACCAGAGAAAACGTATATTGCATTGAACAGAAAATAGACAACTCCAAGAACTGCAGGAAATACAATATGAGTCAGTTTTACTGGCACTGAGGAAAATATCAATTCGAACAGAATGACTAATGTGTTCATTGTATGAACAGTAAAATTAATAAAAACTACCCCAGGACCTTCCAAATTTATCTTTCCAGAAAGAAACATCCAATACACAAAAGATACAAGAGCACACAGGCCAAGTGATGTGCTGTAAAAAAACCACGTAGCACGCACGTAAAATGGCGACGACTGATTAGAACATCTTCCTTTCCGTCATTCATGGCATTGTCAATTCTTGAGCGACCTGTTTAAAGTCACAAAATCAAACAAAACTTGATCAAATTAACCATCAAACTACCATTTGTTTGTTTCTTATCATATATTGATCTATTTGACTGCGATACAATAGTATACCAATGCACTTTGTTCAACGAAGATAGGGATTTACGACCGACAGGTATTAGCAATTAATGTTTTAACGTCCCTTTGTCACCTTTAAGATCTCTGGAATCTTTACATAGGAAGTAATGAGTATTTCAATCATGGCTTGGTTGCATTTGGTAGGTTAATAGTCAATGTACATTCAATTTCTGACTGAAAGCATCCAATGATTTTTGTGAATTTTCCACGTATCAATTATTGTATCTGAAATATATCGCTCGATTTCATGATTTGATATAAAACGTATTAATGACAAGGAAGCTAGCCAAATTCCATCTTGTAGTGTTACACGTCCCAACAACCCACACTTTTACTTGCAGATGGGAACGAGTAAAGTGATCAATTGCAGATTTAAGAATGGGATATATACCTATCAAGACAGCAATTCAGCCTCTAGTCTAGTTTTTCGATTTGTAAACTAAACAATGGCTTTCAAATACAACAATCTACATTTGGTTTCCTGACAGGTTAAACAAAATGATTGATCCCTGGGCATTGTAAAATTAAAACCAATAATCCTCCCGTGTAGCGGCTCAGACCATATTAACTTGTTTAACCCATTTGTGTTCATCATGATGGTTTTTGCATCTCAAATATTGATCAATTCCCGTGGTTCATCAAACCTGGGTTACTGTAATAGAACGGTGAACAAACTCATGCATGTAATGCGGAGCAATCCAAATATTTCCTTAAAGCAATTATTTTTGTTTGAAAATTACTTCGTGTTGTTGGGGATGTATCTTCAAGTTACATTTTCTGTTCGTCCTCTTTTTATTTGTTTATATGTCCCCTTAATATGAAAAGTGTACTATTATGAAACTTTAACATTGAAAAGTTTATTTATTTTTGGTCAAAACTTCAATAAGGAAATATCGGTTGTCCGAATAAAAACACGGTAATTATTCCAAGTAAATAGCAATCGATATTTCATTTCTCATTTTAAAACTTAACAATTATGAGAAGATTGTTGTCCTCCTGCAAATTATTTACTGTTCATATGACTTTTAAGTTGATCTGTTTATGTAATTCGTCCCAA
>JAIGNY010001146.1:0-5000 GCA_020152595.1 Chiridota heheva | reverse complement strand
TTCACATTTTACAACACTGTACAGATACATATTCCATGAATTGAACCATATAGGCGCTTGCTTCAGTAACCTTTATCAGAGGCTTACTGGGTATTGTTTTTGCTGGTCACACTTGAGCACCAATACATATGTAGACTAATTACTTACAAGGTTATAGAGTCATGCAATTACTTCACCTTCATGTTAAAGTTCCATATACATTCACGTTCGCAAACTAAAGACCTATTTTAAAATGTGTACACAGCTCTTGTATTGCTCTTGAATTTGTACTTCTAAGAGAACACACGTAACATGATCGTAGCTGGCGGGGGCAAGTTTCCAAAGAAAATATGACATTTTATGAAAAAATATAATTTCATCTATTTGATAAATTACAGTACCCAAGGTATAGTCAACCACAAATAGAGTGCAATCTTCACCCTTATATTGGGACCTAAATGCCATTAATCTCGGCCCCTATAAATTTGTCACAACTATCACAGCTAATATAGATTTGCCTGAACCTATAAACCAATCAAATAAACATTTCGATTGATTAGGGAGTTGTCATGTTGGCAAATTCCTGATCAGATATAAGACCTATACCATACCAGCTTTTTTTTGCACCATTTTCGTTAGTGCAGGTTTTTTTTTTTTACTATCAACAAATTGAAAAATAGTGCTAAAATGTTTTAGTAAAAATATATATATATTTTTTTAATCATTTTCGTAGTGTAGGTCCCACAAAATGAGGTTGTGCTGTGTTAATTTTGTACTGCTTTTCCATTTTACAATATTTTCGTTGAATACTCATACTGCAGATATCAAAAAGGACTTCTTTCAATACTGCGGGTATCAAATTGTATAATTTCATACTGCAGTTACCAAAATTCTGTCGTACTGCGGGTATGTTTTTTGGTTGAGGGGCTGCACACCCCTACCACTTTGATATAAAGTGCCCCCTCCCCATCCCTTCCCTTGGGATACCAGCCTACTGCTTTGTACCAGCATACCAGCAGTGTCGGGAGCTGATTTAAACAAATTCTTCCTTAAATACACATGCATCTCAAACTACGAGAAACAGAAGACTGGAAGAACTGTATAGTGTAATTATTATGAAAACTTACAAGCTCAAATTTAGGACAGTTTTTTTTTTTAGGTGCAAATTTCTCTTGGAACATTTCTTAAGAATGCCGTCCTCTTATCAAGACATCACATATTTTTTTGTGAATAACAGTTGTCAAATAATGTCGTTGTCAGATGCCGACTGCATTCAGGGGCAAACATCAGGGGCATCAAGAAGAGGATCATTGCCCGCCCTTGGCCAGGACTCTGGCCTGCTAGCAGTGAGGGCTTATGTGGGGTATGATACAAATATGAACACAACTTGGTATGAAATATAAACACTTCTAACTCTGGGGCCGTGCTGTATCTTAACATGCGACGACAGCACTGCTCTACTATCAGCACTGCTCTACTATCAGCACTGCTCTACTATCAGCACTGCTCTACTATCAGCACTGCTCAAACTATCAGCACTGCTCAAACTATCAGCACTGCTCAAACTATCAGCACTGCTCAAACTATCAGCACTGCTCAAACTATCAGCACTGCTCAAACTAGGGAACTATCATAGGCCTATACGCAAGAATACATTCGTCAGTAACATTTAAAGCCATAGCGCATGTCCTTTTTGCGAAACAAATTTTGCGAAAAAAATTGATCATAAACAATCATTTTACAAAAGAGCAAATAATAAACGTACACCTATATAAAAGAACCGTTTATATGCATATAAATGCGTACACAATGGTTTGCTTGCGCAACAGCCTGCCAGGGTATGAAACAAATATGAAACCTGCTTGGTTGGTAACAATATATCTCGTTCCGTGCAGGGCTCCTCTTACAAGATCCTCTTTAAAAAGGGCCGTCGTGGCATTTAATTTGTTGTATGGATAGTAGTAAAGAAAGCAGTAGCGTGTCTTAAGGGGGTGGGGCTTTGCCCCTTAAAAATATCATAGCCCCTCCCCTCAAAAAAAAAAAACATTCTTCAACTTCTGCGAAGTTTTCATGAAGTTTAAAGAAATCTTCGTCAAGAAATTTCCTTCATTTTCGTGAAATCGAAGAGCTTGAGGCTCTTTGGTGAAATTTTCTTCAATTTCCAGAAAAATTCTTAACTTTTCAGGAAAGTACTGTCAATTCGAGAAATTTTAAGGAAATGGTACAAAAATCGAACAAATAACCTCCTCAAAAACAAAAAAAGCTAGACAAGACCCTTGAAGAAAGAGAGCAAAGTTATAGGTTTTAGTTTATTCATTATAAAATAGAATAGATACAATAGATAAAAATGATCTGCAACTTGGTTCTCATGAAATAAATTATACCCAAGCCGAGTTTGACAGGTTGCAAGATTGCAGTGTGTACGTAATACACATCATGTCAGACAAACTCCTACGAGTTTGTGGTACGCTGTCACCATTCATTTATACATAAATAAGATTAAAAAAAACAAGTAAAAGCGGAATCGTGTTTGTCAAAGTTCCAAAATACCCCTCTGTGATATGTTGATAGCAAAAAAAAAAATTAAGTCCGAGTTGACACCACTTCAGTAAAATAATACAAGATAAACATTAACTACATGTTGTCGATTAATCAAAATCATTTTCTGTCTCCTTGTGAAGGGATATGGTAAATTACTGTTTAGCCACAAATGGTTCACTATCAGCTCGGATGTACTTAACCTTTCAAGCTCATTCTGTGTATTCTGATGTCACTACCAAGGTTATTTCCAGAAAGCTGCTGTCTTTCATATCAGTCAAATGGTAAGACCTGAACTTAGAATAAACTTTCCAAAGACATTCTTTAACTTGAAAGAAATCAATTGATATTTTGGAAATGCATAGTTATTTTGATGAATTTTGGTTGAACATGTCCATATTTATCTGTATCTTTATTCCAGTGGCATGACTTTGCTGGAAAGATTTTCAATGGTTATTTCATCAATTTTTTCACAAAATGCTTACTTGCTATGTTTTATGATTATTCTTGATTTTACAGGCAGGCTGCGGCGTTGTAAGGACACACCTTCTTTTTTCTTGAAAGCACAGTTAAGGAAAATCTTAAGGAGGCACAACAAGAACAAAATTGTGGTATGATAGGGGGGCACGTGAGAGGAATTTTAGTGTAGGAGATAAGGTGTTATTGCTAATCCCTTGTAATAATAGTAAACTGCAAGCGGAGTGGAAGGGCCCTTTCCCAATTACAAAAAAGGTGTCCGCTGTTGATTATGAACTTGAAATTGGTAACAAAAGGTCCAAACAGGCCATGTATCATGTTAATATGCTGAAGCCATGGAAAGAAAAACAATGTTCCACTGCGTTTTCAATTTCACGTTTTCACGCTAACAATTTCTGAACCTGTTTAATTCAGAACCGCATCCGGTGTAGTCATTATTCTGACCGTATTCTACGCTATAGCCACTACATGGCTGCTATACAAATACTGCCTAGCATGTAGTGCCTACCAAGTTAGGTCTTTATCTCACAACATCATGGCATCCGGTGAGACTAGCCTCGTACATTTCAAATTTCAAATAATACTATCCCCTTCACTATCTCTTTGTGACTCTTCACAAAATATTTTGGTGTAAGAAATACTTTCCGCTATTATGTTTCTGAAACAGTAAAAATGTCTAAATAATACAATTCTTCAAATCACTTTTTAGACCTGGCAATTAAAAGATTTGATTGGCACCGGAAGTTTTCGTCTACATTCCTTAACATTGCCAATTTACATGACTTTTGCAAATAAAAACAACGTCATAGATTTCTTATTTAGCATTGCTAAAATTGATTGTAGCATAGTAACCATTAAGATACAATCTTCAATGAATAGCACCTAATTTAAAGTCCATATTATCTTCATTCAATAAAATTTAAAATTTAGTTCTCAATTAAAAGATGGTGGATTTTGAACATGGAGTCTAAAATACTAGTCCTGTCGCGTCCCTAAGGGCCACGACAGATAAACAACAAAAAAAGACTCACAGCATGGTTTGAAATTATATAGCCTATCTAACTTTCATTAGATACTGTGGACTCGTGTTACCAAACGAAACGTGACCCGCTTCGGCGGTGGAACAATAACCTTGATTTGCGAGAAAAAAGACCTCTTCCAATTGAAATATCATGCAATTTGAACACTGGATGAAGGCCCATGTAAACAGTCCTGATCGTATTGCAGATCTGCCGGTATTGATGTATGGCACAGCCTATCCTTCTGAACAATTGTTAACAATACCAAGGAATGACATTAATTCTTAACTTACCTATATTTCACAACGTCAGTCGAAATGTCGTTAACTTGGTATTCAACTATTTCCTTTTATTCGCACTGTCATAAAGTTCGATGTTTAGTAAGGAACCCATACAAAGAAACTGATGGCTGTAACACGTTTAAGTTGCTATGCATGAATGAACGCATGCAAGTACGTCAGCGCAAATATGAATTCATTCAGGAAATTTATTGCTGTGCTATTTATATCTCTAAAATAAAGATGGTAGATTCAGTAGTTGCACAAAACACAAGTGCAGCGATTGTAAATAACACACAATGCAGCAAACCCTGCAATAATAAGTTTTGATAGTCATTACGTTATTGCCATACGTTATTTTGATTAAGCTGTCAAACAGAACTTAATGACATTTCATTAACGCTATCTTTATAAATTCTAAACAGGGCAAATATCTCTGTATAATGACAGAAAATAAACTACCCACTGATAATGACACTAAACTATTATTCTTCACAGTTCCGCCTCGTTGTTTAACTGAAATCAACGATGGATAAAATTGTTTAACAGAATGCCTTGCTTATTGAACCATGTATAGTCATATTCTATATTAGGAACTGTAAAAACTGTAAAAAGCTGGAGAGAAAAAAAAAATGCTTGGGTCACTGACATTATATATCACAGAGATATTTCTTTTTTTTCTAAAATATGTAACTGAACGAAGCATACA
>JAIGNY010001204.1:1720000-1755526 GCA_020152595.1 Chiridota heheva | reverse complement strand
ACTACCCCAGACAGGGTGCGTCATTGACCATTTTGCCTATGCAAAACGTGGATTTGACGCACCCCTCAGTCACTTCAATGAATGACAAGGCTTACATATATAAATGACCCACACCACAGTCCAAAAACTGATGCACAATTGACTCACATACAGTGGAAAATGACGCACATACTGTGTTAGGTGTTGCCTAATGACTTACCGTGAGTGACCCACCCCTTAGTCATTTAAGTGACTCACATCAGTGGAAAAATGACTGACCATGACGCACCCCAGAGTCACACATATGACTGACCAAACCTTCGCAGTGATGCACATGTGGGACAAAATTTGGAATGCAGTGACCCACCTTTGACTCACCCATGCCGGGGGTAGTGGGGTGGGTCATACAATTGACAAGTGCATTACGCCGAAGATCTTCGACGACTCGGCGTGGATCAAGCATGGGCAGTTTTAAATGCTTCAGCGTAATTGGGCTTTAAAAGGTGACAAAAGCAATAAAGTACATTAAGCTAGAATATCTGGTGTGGCATAAATGAATACATTTAAAATGTTCCTGGCGTAAATCTTTGGCATGAATGAGGAAACAAACTTTCCAGTATTAATGAGTAGGACTATTGGTGACTCAAGCTAGCCATGAAAATTGTGTGGGTTAGGTTAGGGTATGCCTAGGGCCTAGTTCATATTATTTGTCACGGTTGCCCAGCTTCATAGTAATTAGTATCATACATTTATGACATTTATGATAGGCCTATACAATTGTAAGCTGCATAAATAAATTAAAAAAATATAGGCCGACCTAAATCTAAAATAATCCAATCAATGATTTATTAGGGTTGGTCTTGGACTAGTATAAGCTTTACATTGATAAGGACCATGCCGATTATTGTTTCTGAAGTGTTTACAACTTCCATGATCGGTGCAAAATACTTTGAAGTCACAGAGGACCTACTGCAAACAGTGCACAGTAAGTCACTGACAAAATCTTGTAGCCCTAACAGCCTACCGTTACCCTTTAACGTTAAGAATAACATTAGGCTTTGTTTATGGTTTTATCTCACGTAAAATCACGGTCGAGAACAGACTTCAAATTAAGAACTTTCTTATTCATAAACATGAATGAATTTATTAAATGATATGTGTAATTTCAAACCCTTTTGTACACGACAAAAATATTCAATTGATCATCCGAATTAAAATACGTCAAAGTTTTAAATAGAAAATTACCTGCTTGGTTTTAGCCAAATTCTTGAGCTTACAATTCCAACTTCAGAAATCCACGTTCCAGGTTCCCTATGCTAAAAAGAATGTATATAAACACTCTTTTTTCCCTCACACACTAAAGGATTGGAATGCTTTACCGTCAGACATTGTACATGCACCAGGTCTCAACTGTTTCAAAGCTAAACTTACTAACACTTGTATTGCTAACTAGTTTTTTTGGAGAGAGAGAGTTGAACACACAATTACAATGACGGGGTCGTCGCCTGCGTATTCGGTTATGATAGTACAAATGCTATCACGAAACGCTTAATACGACCCGGACGAGAACACAGGTACGACGTACGGACAGACATAACATCGACAACTAAGTCAATGTCCACGGCCTTTGATAACCAGTTGTGGTGCACTGGCGTGTCTACCCACCCCAGGGTGGAACCCGGGGCCTCGTGGTATGTAGACAGGTATGATAACCGCTACACCACAGTAGGTAGATATTTGTTTTGTATTTTTACTCATACTTTTTACGCTCGGTTGGCGTTCATGACCTCTTGCAGGATTTTTGCTGACATAAGCGATTCAGATTCAGAGAAAATTGATTGACAAGCAAGCGGGACTTCTTTTAAAACGTCAGATAATAGTTCCTATATATAGGAACAATTTGTCCAAATTTGAGGTTTCTTAGATGATTTAAATATTCTTAACTAATTTGCAAAAATGAGTGACAGATTTTGGATCCTAAGCCGTCTTTTTACAAACCCGGTCACGGCGTCCGCAAAATAGAAATTATCATTAACGGTCTCAAGGAGAGGTCAGATTTCGACTGTGCAGGCCTTCCAGCCCATGCTTTATCTGACCTTACATGATTCACATAAATCATAATACAGTATAAAAATGAACATATGTAGATGGGGCTATTCTGTTAGGATGACAATCTATGTTATAGGTATATGGCTTTATACCAATATGCAACTGGCACTGTAAGCCGGGACACTTCCTTCTATTCCTTCCGACAAAAGTTATGTTGCCCTTCTAATTAAGCATCTACAAATATCGGGTTGAAATTTGTTTCCGTATCCATTTTTTCCACATGAGGTTCTTAATTACCCAGACCAAGCGTGTAACGCTCAATTGGGGCATACTTTTTGTCAAATAGGCCGACAGCAGTGATCTTGGTGTCATTTAAAAGAGCTTGAATAGTTCTTTCAGAAAATATAACTTTTTGATGAAGGTTGTGGTGGAAAAGTTTGCAAAAAATTGGAGAGAAAAAGAGAGAATTAAAAAAAGCACAAAATTCAAGGAAAAAACATTATTTGTTATTGCAGTAAACATTGTGTGTTATAAGATCTTATCGATTTTTAATTGTAGTTGTGTTTCTTTTCTATTTATTATTTTTGTTGCTTTCTCTTCATTGTTCTCTAAAATTTCATATGATATATTTCGTATTATTCATTTTCTTTCGTATTGTTTTCTTTTTATTAATTTCATATTCAATTTATATATTTCTTAATTACTTTTTTTTTCATTGTTTTCTTTTTATTTATTTCAATTTTAATTTATATCTTTCTGCTTATTTGTTTTTCTTTTTAATTTACTTTGTATTGAATTATTTTTATTTATTTCCTATTCAAAGGTTTTTTTTTTTTTTTTTATCAGATACTTTTCTTTTTTATTGGTTTTTTTCTTTTTTTCTTTCTATTTTTAATTTATATTTCTTGGTATTTTTCTATCTTTTTCATTTTTGCCCAAACGGCCGCCCATACTCTGAAACGTGTGGCGCGGAAAACCCCGTGTGACGCGAAAGGAGTACACGACGTCGGAGGTTGCACGTGAGAAGGAGCAAAGGCGAGAAGGGTGGGTGGTTGGTAGCATAGAACAAACTGATATTCCGGTTGAAAAAGAAAAACCATTTCTGAATCTGAATAGGCTAAGTCGGCAAAAATCCTAAGGCCTGAATGCCAACCAAGCGTAGCAAAAGTATGAGAGAAAAAAAAAATCAATTAAAAAGCTTAGCAAGTTTAGCTTTGAAACAGTTCAGACTTGGTGCATGTACAATGTCTGGTGGTAAAGCATTCCAGTATCTTAGTGTTTGAGGAAATAAGGAGTATTCATAAACATTTTTTTTAGCATAAGCAACGTGAACATTCAGATTATGGTTATTTCTTGTATTAATTCTTGCGTTTGGGATTAGGTTATTATTTTTAATGGCGACAAGATTGCTATTGATTTTATATAGCAGTGTAAACCGGTGTACTTTCTTCCGAGAAGTTCTTCTTTTTAGCAGGGGCCAATATAATGTATGAAGCATGTTATCAACACTCAAGGGCGTAGGGAGCGGGGAGCTGGGGAGGGGAGGGGGATTTATCCCCCAGTCAAAATTTAGGGGGGCTAAGCTATCCTTTGGCCGCTCCCCGCCCCCACTTCTCATATACGAAACCCCCCTTATAAGACTTATTTATACCCACTTTAAATATTATAACTTTATAGGATATTGTATATGTTCTAATTTCTTCGATTATGTTGATAAAAAAGGTAATGTAATTTCGATGGAGACTTTATTACTTCTTAGCATCCTCATAATCATTTTGGGCTGATCGAAGCTGTATTAAACATAACATTTGCGTGCTACCGCAGACCCTGCGTGCGGGCAGCATAAAAAAATTCCCAGGAGTGTTTTAGGATAATTTGCGTTTATTCCGTTGAAAATTAGACAGTAATTTAGAAGGATTTTTACTTGTTCATTCTTCTTTCGAAAAAAAGAAAAAAATGCCCGAAGCGCCAAACAAGCCCAAGAAACCATGCCAAAAACGAGGCTTCTGGGTGGGAATGGGGTGAGGTCCTTAGAGAAATAAAGCTTCAGCTCCCTCTCCTCCCCACTCCCCCTCCTCCCTCACTCACCCAAGAAAAAATGTTCCTACGCCACTGTAGTCACTAGATTTATAAGAGTAGTCTGCCATACATAACCTGGCTGTTTTCCTTTTAAGTTTATTTACATCGCACTGGTGATGGGGAAGGGGGTCCCAGACTGCTGATGCATATTCAAGTACTGGCCTACCTAGAGTGTTATATGCAGTAGTTTTAACGTTAGTGTTACAGTTTAAGAGGTTACATCTTAATATCCCAAGTACAGAGTTGGCTTTGTTGGTAATGTTGTGTATATGTTTATCGCATCTGAGTTTATTGTTAATTTCAACACCTAGGTACGGGTGGGAGTCGACATGTTTTAGCGACTGGTTGCACAAGGTATAAACTGGTGATTTATAGCATTGTTTTAGGAGATATTGAAAGGATGTAGCATTTAAAGGGGATGAAATTCATTTGCCATTTATTTTGTCTTTGTTAAAGTTTATTTGGATTATCTTGGAGGATTTGTTGGTTAGAAGATTTATCAGTTGTTCTATGCACAAGACAATCATCAGCAAACAGTCTAATCGTGGTGTTTATATTATCAGGGATGTCATTGACATATAAAAGGGAGAGTAAAGGGCCTAAAACAATACTTTGTGGTACACCAGATAGAACTTGTTTAGGATTTGAGATTTTGCCATCACAGACAAAACACTGAATGCGGTTGCTGAGGCAGGATGCAAACCAAGCCAGTAAATTTCCATCAATGTCATATGCGGAAAGTTTAGATAACAGGCGTTGGTGTGGGACTTTGTCGAATTAGGCTTTTGAGAAGTCGAGTATAGCCATAGAGATGGTACTGTTTTTTTTTTTTCTTCCGTTAAAGTACAGTCCTTCAATTGGAGTAAAAACGTACTGTGAACCAAATGCGTTTTCGGTGCAAAAAATGTGTAGTCTATATACGTTGTGCAAGTAAAAGAAGGCCTACTAAGGCCGATGCTGGATGTCTGGTACAACCTTTTTAAAACATTCAAGTGACCTACCAGATGAAGAGGTAAGCCATTTCATAGCCTGGTGGTGTCTGGGGAAAAAAGACTTATCGTAACTTCTGGGTCCTGGCGAAGGGAACGAGGAACTTCTGAGTTTGACCCCTTGCGGTTGATGTTGTTGGTTGGAGATAGGTGGTAGGTATAGCAACAAGGTCATGGACTATCCTGTACATCATTAGTGCTTCACAGCGGGCTGTCATTTCTGCTAAAGAGCGTTGGTGTGACTTTACTGTATGTGGAGTAGTCATTGAACACAAAGCGTGCTGCTCTTCTCTGTGCCGTCTCTAATTGGTTGATGTTGACTTTGGTTGATGGGTCCCAGACCACATTTGCGTACTCCAGTCGGGGTCTGACAAGCGTGTGGTAGCATAAAGCCTTGGTGCTGCGTGGACAGTGATGGAGATTTCGTTGGAGGAAAGCTCTGGTAGTTAGCCTTTTTTTTGGTGATGTTTTGGAAATGAGTGCTCCAGTTCAGGTTCAGTGCGTTTGGTGTAAACGCGTAGGAGCTGCCATTTTTGGGGGTGGAATTCCATCTGCCAGTCTACTTCCCATTGTTGAAGACCATCCAGGTCGAGTTGGAGGGCCCTTGAGTGTTCATCTTTCACTATATGGTGATAGAGAACACAGTCGTCAGCGAATAGTCTGACTGTAAATGAGGTTTTAGTCAATGTGTTTAGAAATATCATCTATTGTTAAGAGAAGTTGTATTTAACATTAAGTACACAGCCCACTGCCGTTCCACCGGTGAGGTTATACCGACAGACCGAAAGTAAATCTATGTTGCTTAAAATTAACAGCACCAAAAACTTTCATTATGCATCATCTACATTGATCATTTTATATGCATATTTTGTGATGTATTACAGGGCAACCAAGTTGATATTTTCTGGGTTTTTGTTTTGTTTTTGTCTATGCCTATCATAATTCTTTTGAGGTGGTGCAGCAAATTCTCTGCACAATCTTTGCCATTACCCCAATAAAATTCGAGAAGGAATAGATTTTCCCGAGTGATTTATACTTAGGAAATAAATTCTAGCTGTTCGCCTCTATGGCATGTATCCCAAGTTATATGAATTAACCCTTGCTCGACCAGCACTTTTTTTAAATTCGTCTGGGAGGCGGAGTCAAACACGGGGCACCCAAAACGGTGAAAATATCGCCGCGTGGTAGAGTAGGGGTTCATGAAAGGCTAATTATTGAAGGGTTCTCTGTCTTCCGAGCAGCAAAGTTGGGCTCGTTTCGCTTCAGTGGGCCGCAGCTGCATATATTTTTGAGTTGGCGCACTTGTCGCGGGTTGTTACTCTACCAACACTTTTTTGAAAATGCGCCTGGGAGGCGGAGTCAAAGATGGGGCACCCAAAACGGCAATAATATTGCCGCGTGGTACAGTAAGGAATAAAAACTGTTCAAAATGTATTAGTTATGTGGTTGTGCTGATTTAACTACTTATGGTGGCAAACCTTCATAGCACGTCATCTTGTTATGTGAAAAGAATGTTTCAGTACTCTTATCAGACATTTTCTAATATATATATATATATATATATATATATATATATATATATATATATATATATATATCTATCTATCTATCTGTCTATATCTATATATAGATATATGTATATATATATATATATATATATTTAAATAGATATATATGTATATATATATATATATATATATATATATATATATATATATATATATATATATATAAAAAAAAATATGTGTTTGGGGTGCTTAAATACAGGCTCCGCTATTTGACAGTCTAATTTGCACTGTTACCATAACCACATGGAGAGACAAAGTGAACACTTTTTACTTGCCCAGCAGGAAAAATTCCAATAGAGGCTGCTAGATCCTGACGTTTTGATGATGAAAATTAGATTGAGAGTAACAAATTAAGTACAGTCAGGGAAAAAAAGTAAGCAGTTCATCTTTTTCAATTCATGAAACTGTAAAAAAAAATCCCTCACCTTCTTCATCAATCTATGGGAAAAGTTGATAATTTTGAGGGAAAACTTCCGACATTTTGGAAAAAACCTTTAAAAAGTTTGAGGAAAACTGGATATTTTGAGCAAAAACCGTCAAAAATATTTAAAAAGTTAGATATTCAAGGAAAACTTTAAGAAAATGTCAGACATTTTAAAAAAAGAAAAAAGCTTCCGATATTTTGAGGAAAGCCTTCGGGGATTTAAAAAAAAAAAAAACCTTTGGATATTTTGTGCAAAATTTTGAATATTTTGAGCAAAACCGACGAACATATTAAGAAAGTCAGATATTTGAGGAGAAACTGAAAATTTTCAGGAAATACTTCGGAAATTTTGAGGAAAGTCTGATATTTTTAGGAAAACCGTCGGAAGTATTGAAAAAGTCAGAAAATTGACGAAAGACAACGGATATTTTGAGGAAAAGCTTCCGATATTTTGAGGAAAATCTTCCAAAATTTTGAGTAAAAACTTCGGATTTTTTTTATAAAAACCATCGAAACTATTGGGAAAATCAGGTATTTGACGTGTTTCAAGAAGATCTTCGGAAAATTAGGGAAATGTCGGAAATTTTGAGGAAAAACTTCCGGAATTTTTGAGGAAATTCCTGGCTGGTATACAACTTGAACTCTACGACCGATCACTTTCATCAGGCTGTCAGGGTTACCAATACAATCCATTTCTATTGTGCAAATTTTTCGACTTTATGGAAATTATCATGGAAAAAAAACAGGATAATAAGCTAATAGTGTTCATGGATGTTCAGCCTATTCGAAAGAAGAGGCGTCGTGAACGTTCACACAAACTAAATTTGCCCGGTTTTTTTTCAAAGTGCCCGAATTTGAGGTAAAATGGCTTTCAAATACATATTAATATTTGCAGTTCCAGGTTATGTATTTTGAAGTGTCCGAAACGATGGCATGAAGATGAAGGGCAGGGCTGCAGGCTGCAGCCTCTTTGTGTGTGTGTGTGGTTTTCTTTTCAATTATTATTATTTTTTTTTTGCTGTTAATATTTCACCACACCAGTTATAATTTTCAGTTTGGCTTTACACAAGAGGGCACAGACCTTCGCAAGAGGATGGGGAATGGGGGGGGGGCGGTCCTCATGCCCCACGCTGGCCAAGGCTCTGGTCTATATCACCCATTTTTGGCTACTATCTCTGAAAATTTGTTATCAACATGTCACAATTTTATGATATTGCCAATATGGCACATCTGCTGTCCACATGTGCGGTGTTGCTATGAAAGGCATCTCGAAGCAGGGAGTTGTCACTGTAGTCAGGTAGTTCGAAAAGTTTTTTTACCCGATTTTTTTTTTTTGGCTCAAAATAGTTAATTTGTTGGACCTATTTTTGAAGAAATGTCCAAACTTTCGAGCAAATAAACAGATAAAACCAAAACTACACAACCATTTGTTTTTAAAGTATGCAGAATTTTCGGGAAAATAACAAACTTCAGAAAATATCAATTTTTTTGCATCATTTCGATTTCTTTTGCTCATTTTCTTAATTTTGAACAAAATCTGTCGGCTCCCCCCTACATGGATGATGGCGAAGTTAAACAATCAGGAGTAAAGTTATACAGGAACATATTCTGGAAATACTGGAAAGCGTACTTTACACTACTCATAAGATCATTTATTTCTCGACAAAAAATCGATATATGTCATGTTTCGGATAAATTAGGAAATTTAATATCATTCTTCGGAATAAATTAGGAAGTTTTACATGTTTAAGATAACGATTCAAATAAATAGGAAAAGTAATATCATTGTTTGGAATAATCTTAAAATGTATACAATTATTTGGAAATATCGAAAAAACGGATAATTTAAGATCATAATTTAAAAAATGTAGAAGATTAATCAACAACACTTTCAAAATAATCAGAAAATTTGATGTCATGACTTGAAAAAACCGGGAGTTTTTATAATCTGGTTCGGAAACAGCAGAAATTAAGATCATGATTTGGAAAAATCAATAAATTTTAGAACCTGATTCGAAAAAAATCGGGAAATTTTAAAACCGGATTTTAAAAAAATCGCGTAATTTAATACCATGACCAGCTCTTTCAAGAATCCACACAATTTTTCTGAATTTTAGACCATTTCCCCCAATTTTCTTCATTCTCAAGCTTAGGGGGGCGAGGGTTGACACCCCACACCCCGGTCGCGCCCCTGTCCATCCCCTTCTCAACACAGATAGTGGTGTTGGGGTCCATTCCTCGACTAACTCACCATTGTTTGTATGGGTGGTTGCAAATTTTCAACATTTAAAAACCAGAACATCGCTGATGTAAGGGCGCGAATCTTTCATGTCCAGCATTCAGCATCCAGCATTTAGCACAAAAAAATATATGCAGAAGGGATTCATCTCCACACAATCGATAAAGTCGGCGGCGTGGAAGATATTTGAAGGAATAGGGGAGGGGAATTTTCGTCTCAAAAAACTTGAAAATAAACAAAGGGTTTCCCCAAAGATAGTGGTGTTGGGGTCGACTAACTCACCTTGAAAATTGTCCACAAAAAAGAAATTTTACGAAAATGAAACAAATTTCCCCCAAAGTAAGGAAAATTTACAAAAATTAGAGAAATTTAAAAAAAGGCTATGCAGACGCAGTGATATGTTTGTATTTCGTTTCCACTGCGACTGGGCATCCGGCATCCAGTCTCAGTGACATTATAAAATAGGTTTATTTTTTTCACAGTGAGGATGCCCAGTCTCAGTGACATTCTGAAATGTTTTTATTTTATTTACTTCGACTGGGCATCCAGCATCCAGTCCTAGTGACATTCTAAAATAGATTTATTTCTTCACTGTTACTGGGCATCCGGCATCCGGCCTCAGTGACATTCTGAAATAGATTCATTTCTTCACTTCGACTGAACATCCGGCATCCAGTCTCAGTGACATTGTGAAATAGAGTTATTTCTCCACCTCGACTGAGCTTCCAGCATCCAGCCTCACTGACATTCTGAACTAGGTGTATTTCTTCACTTCAACTAAGTTTCCAGCATCCAGTCTCAGTGACATTCTGAAATAGATTTATTTCTTCACTTCGACTGGGCTTCCAGCATCCAGTCTCAGTGATATTCTGAAGTAGAATTGTTTCTTCATTTCGACTGGGCATCCAGTCTCAGTAACATTCTGAAATAGGTTTATTTCTTCACTTCGACTGGGCATCCGGCATCCAGTCTCAGTGACATTCTGAAATAAGTTTATTTGTTCACTGTGACTAGGCATCCGGCATCCAGCCTCACTGACATTCTGAAATAGGTTTATTTCTTCACTTCGACTGGGCATACGGCATCTAGTCTCAGTGACATTGTGAAATAGATTTATTTCTTCACCTCGACTGGGCATCCGGCATCCAGCCTCAGTGACATTCTGAAATAGATTTATTTCTTCACTTCGACTGGGCATCCAACATTCAGCCTCAATAACATTCTGAAATAGGTTTGTTTCTTTACTTCAACTGGGCATCCGGCATCCAGCCTCAGTGACATTCTGAAATAGCTGTATTTCTTCACTGTGACTGGGCATCCGTCATCCAGTCTCAGTGACATTGTGAAATAGATTTATTTCTTCACTTCGACTGGGCATCCAGCATCCAGTCTCAGTGACAATCTGAAATAATTTTATTTCTTCAATGTGACTGGGCTTCCGGCATCCCGTCTCAGTGACATTCTGAACTAGGTTTATTTCTTCACTTCGACTGGGCATCCAGCATCCAGTCTTAGTGACATTCTGAAATAGATTTATTTCTTCACTGTTACTGGGCATCCGGCATCCAGTCTCAGTGACATTCTGTAACAGATTTATTTCTTCACTTCGACTGGGCATCCAGCATTCAGTCTTAGTGACATTCTGAAATATAATTATTTCTTCACTATGACTGGGCATCCGGCATCCAGTCTCAGTGACATTCTGAAATAGGTTTATTTCTTCACTTCGACTGGGCATCCGGCATCCAGCCTCACTGACATTCTGAAATAGGTTTATTTCTTCACTTCGACTGGGCATACGGCATCTAGTCTCAGTGACATTGTGAAATAGATTTATTTCTTCACCTCGACTGGGCATCCGGCATCCAGCCTCAGTGACATTTTGAAATATATTCATTTCTTCACTTCGACTGGGCATCCAGCATCCAGTCTCAGTGACATTCTGAAATATATATTATTTTTTTTTCACTGTGACTGGGCATCCGGCATCCAGCCTCAGTGACATTCTGAACTAGGTGTATTTCTTCACTATGGCTGGGCATCCAGCATCCAGTCTCAGTGACATAATGAAATAGAATTATTTCTTCACTTCGACTGGGCATCCGGCACCCAGTCTCAGTGACATTCTGAAATAGATTTGTATTTCTTCACCTCGACTGGGCATCCGGCATCCAGCCTCAGTGACATTCTGAACTAGGTGTATTTCTTCACTATGACTGGGCATCCAGCATCCATCCTCAGTGACATTCTGAACTAGGTGTATTTCTTCACTATGACTGGGCATCCAGCATCCAGTCTCAGTGACATTCTGAAATAGAATTATTTCTCCACCTCGACTGGGCATCCAGCATCCAGTCTCAGTGACATTCTGAAATAGAATTATTTCTTCACCTCGACTGGGCATCCAGCATCCAGCCTCAGTGACATTCTGAAATAGATTCATTTCTTCACTTCGACTGGGCTTCCAGCATCCAGTCTCAGTGACATTCTGAAATAGAATTATTTCTTCACCTCGACTGGGCATCCGGCATCCAGTCTCAGTGACATTCCGAAATAGAATTATTTCTCCACCTTGGCTGGGCATCCAGCATCCAGTCTCAGTGACATTCTGAAATAGAATTATTTCTTCACCTCGACTGGGCATCCAGCATCCAGCCTTAGTGACATTCTGAAATAGATTCATTTCTTCACTTCGACTGGGCTTCCAGCATCCAGTCTCAGTGACATTCTGAAATAGAATTATTTCTTCACCTCGACTGGGCATCCGGCATCCAGTCTCAGTGACATTCCGAAATAGATGTATTTCTTCACTTCGACTGGGCTTCCAGCATCCAGTCTCAGTGACATTCTGAAACAGAATTATTTCTTTACTGTGACTGGGCATCCGGCATCCAGTCTCAGTTGGTATCCAGTTCAAAACTGATCCTGGACTTAAAAGAAGAAAAAAATGTTTTGTTATCTCATCACCCACATATACATATAGGCCTATGTGGGAATGAAATATTGTATAATCATTTTGCTTCATAGACAAAGAAGTGCCTGCACTTCCTACACTACATGGCCACCTCCTTGATATTAGGGAGGGCTGGTGGGACCCACCAGGGGGTCTCATATGATGACTTTATATTAGGGGTTGAAAGTCAGAAATTTTTGGAATGGGACAAAATTTGGTGATATTTGCGTCTGTCCGTGTGTTTGTGTGTGTGTGTGCGCGCATACGCAGCAATTAATTTTGTGTCGCTTATCTCAAAAAAATGTAATACACACATAAACAAAAATTGGTGGAAGGGTACCGGCTACCCCTGGTCTGGCACTTTTGTCTCCAAACTTTCGGGACACAAAGGTCAAAGGTTAGAAGTCAAATGGGACAAGTTTTTGGTGATGGCTGTATCTTTTGAAGGAATTTCTTGGTATCTTTACAAATTGCGTAGGCAGGTAGGGTTTAACATTCTAACATAACTTACATATAATTGGAGGTCAAAATATTAATGGTCATGGGTCAAGGGAGACACCTTACATGAGCTCACGATCAAACCCACTCTGCCGATTTTATTACTGTGAGAACGCTCAAATAACTGATAGCAGTTACTTGATCTTGATCCTAAATTAAGGCAGGATCGTGATCTGGAGTAGAGATTGTCAAAAGTCTGTGAACGGAGATCAGTAACCTGCGATCATCATCATGCTAATTACGCAACATCCTGTTCCAACTTATTTATTTTGTGAACAATTATCCAGCTCATGGTTTGTTTTTTTTCTTTTTTTTCGTGGACCCACATTTTGACAACAAGTTCACTCTTGCCCTGTGATCAGATCGCGGGCAGTGAGTCTGATCGCGGACTGACACTTTGAGTACACGTTACATTTCGTTTCAACAATTAGCGAGCAGGGGTTATCATCGAGGATCGTGATTCAGGTTAAGTGAGAACACGGCTTATGTCGCCTACTTTGCTTCAAGCCAGTGGATTAAAAACAATACATTTACACAAGAAGACATATGCTTATTCATATGCCACAAATTTGCATACAAATTTGCATATCATTTTTATATACACTTCGAGGGAGAGAGAGAGAGAGTGAGGTACGGACACCCATTTTCGGTGGAAATTATATATTATCTCATCACCCACATATTCATATATGTAAGGATGAGATAAGCTGTATAGGCAAAGAACTGCTTGTACTTCCTACACTACATGGCCACCCCCTTGATATTAGGGGGCTGGTGGGCCCACCAAGGGGTTTCATATGATGACATCATATTAGGGGTTAGGGGTTGCAAAATTTGGTGATTTGTGCGTCTATCCGTGTGTTTGTGTGTGTGCACAATTAAATGTGTCGCTTATAACTCAAAATATAAATACACACCTGGGCCTGGCCCAGAAGTTTTGTCTCAAAGGTAATGGCTGTATCTTTTGAAGGAAATACTTGCTATTTTTACAAATTGCATAGGTGGGTAAGGTTTAACATTCTAACAAAACTTCAAAATAATTGAAGGTCAAAAGGTCATGGGTGAAAGGTCATATAAGTGCTTTTTATGCAAAATTTTGCGGATTCTTAAACTCAAAAAGTACCAGACTGCCAGTCCTATAGGCTTACCAACCCTATATGCACCATGGAACCTTGGTACATGAATGTGTGTCCCGTATAGACTCTGTGGTTAAAAGTCACAGAGCTATTGACCTTGTTCACCATTTTCCTCTATAGTTATGGAATGATACGTGTGACGTGAGCATGAATGATGCTATACAGTATGGTAGGATACGATAAATGTAAGAAATTTCATAAGTTTCTTCAGTGGTTAGGGTCAGTCAGAGGTCAAATATGTGATTTTATCGGGTAACTAATTTGTACAATTTTGTGGCATTTTAAACTAAAAAAAAAGTACAAGACCTATTGATACTTTGGTACATGAATTTGTGTCCCGTAGACTCTGGGATCAAAAGGTCAAAGGTCTGTTCGTACTCCTATGGGCAGTACAATCAATTTACATGCCCAAAGAAATATAGCCAAGCCTGTCTCAATATCTGCTTGTAATCGAGCTCGCATGGGCAGTGCAATCCATGAAATGCCACACAGAGCTATAGCTATTTCTCCCACTATGCCGTACGCTTAAGGTGATCAGATCAGCAACTCCGTGGATTGCTTTCTTTTCTTTTTTTTGCGTTTTTAAAATATCAACGCAGTTAAATTTTTACTACAACTGAGGATCCACATTTTTTAAAAGGTTCAGCTCGAAAAGTGCGGGGTATTCTTGCAGAAATGAGAAATCATCCCTTTGAAAATCATGAACTTGGAAATTATTTATAGTGATTTGAGTTCCTGTGTATCCCTCGATTGTGTGTGAGTCGGGGTCACAGCGCTTACACAAGGATACATCCGTAAGTGTTAGTAAAACACTTGTAAGTCCAACTTACGTATGTACCTTCTAAACAACGAACAATGAATATGTCCATGGTTTCCTAGGACGCTTAATGGCCCTCGGGCAAAATACTTCTGCGTATCTTGTGTATACGCTACCCTTCGAAAAATATATATTATTAAAATGAAATTTACCTTAAAATTAATTACAATTTTTTTTTAATAGAAATATAAATTTGATTTTTTAATTTGAAATATATTGATATACGCATACAAAATGTAGATTATATATCTTTTTTCTTATAATTTCAATAGGACTATCACTTTTGATTATGAAGAGTTTTTGGAACTTGACTCCGGAGCGCTAGCTCGAGTAGTACAGTACGAGTCCAGTGTGAAGTGCTACTGCAGTGCAGTGTAAACATCCTCCATCCTCAGAGCAAATTTAACTTACCAGATTATTTTCCTTGTTGCATTTCGTTTGAATATTCAAAGTCAAGAAGAACATTGAGAAGATTTTTACTGACAAAAATTCGGGATAGATGTCATTTTCGTCGTTGTTATCTCAGCTGGTTATTCCGTTCCGAGTCATACAATTATGATTAACGTTAACATTAGGGCCTAATAATATAATTAATTGATAGGCCTAAGCATGATTAATACAGTGATAGGGCCTACGTTAGGCATACAATCAGACAGTGTCCACAAACCTCCTCAACCTGTCGGATACACTAGTCCTACAGCCTTCATTATTCATACATACTCTTGGAAGGTTAGACCTTTCCAAGCGACTAAGGCTAAATAAGATGCAATTTGATGCGTGGAATCATACTGATCATTGACATTGTCTGGAATGTCGGTCTTGAGTCCTCTTTCAAGAGGACGTGGTTCCTGGGATGGTGATCTTGAAGTAAAAGAGGGAAAAGTAAGTAATGTAGCTTACTGTTGAATAAGTAACGTTAGTAGCTTACTATATTGTCTCCATTACTGTATGCATGATATTTTTGCAAAGTGGTTTCAAAAGCCTTAGTTTTCCAACAATTTTATGAACTTAAAAATGTACAGTAACTTGTTACTGTTAGTGGAACAGCTTTATTTGAACTTTAGGACCCTCACTGGTCATTTATTACAAAAGGAAGCTTTGAAACTTTAAATATCTACCATAAATACTAAGATAATATAACCAAAAATAATATTATAGGCCTACATTTGTATTTACCTGTGCACAATATTGCCAATAAAATTAAATCTTAAGTATGACTGGAAAGACTGGAATAATGGATATTTATATATACTGCACTTTTATGAACCATGATTTATGCTTAAAAAAATGTTCGTAAAATTGTGTTCTTTTGAAGTTGAGCTTTACTTCTTTCCAAAGTTTCCATAACTCAAGCCATTACTATTGTTTATCAAATTTCACATTATTTTTTACCTCAAATGGTCACATTTTTTCTCTTCTTAAAGTTAAACTTCATTTAATGTAACTTATTGTTCTTTCAAACTCTGCATCAAGTTTTCTGATCATTCTTTCATTATTCTTTTAATTATTCTGTAAGTTCTTTGATTTACGTCCAAATATTAATTGCTTGTCTTTTCGTTGTCTTAAATCGATTATTCTTTTTAATGTTTTAATATTTCTCATTTCTTTTGGTTTGAACTGTACAAGATGCGATTTAATTTTTGTTTCTTTTAGTTGCACTCCAAACCTACAAGTGATTCTTCACGAAGGTATAAATTTGTGATATGCATTTTACCTCAACTCCACATCACACTGCACTTTGGCATTACATGAAATGCATTCAACTGACCAGCTTCAATGTTCTTTTTTTTTTCTCTTTGAGTAAGGTTGTACAGTATTTTGATATTCTTTCTTCCATAATGTAATCCCTCTGTTTGTGTGATGTATCTGTAGAATCTCAATCAAGTTCCTTTCAAGTCTCGTTTAATTGTAGGATTTTACTGATAAATATTTATTATACAGTACATATTCTGTTTTTTCTTCAGTCAATATCAAAGCCTGTTCTGAAGCAACTGTTAGACAAAGAGGCTAGAGAATTCTTGGATAAGACTGTTCAGAATCCACTTCGAATCAAGTCCAAACATACCCGAATCAAGAGCATTCTTAAAGAGGTTTCTCAGCCAGCCTCCTTGAGGAAGAACCCTCCCAACTTTGCAGATACAGTAAGAGCAAAAACCCCAAGCACGATTTTATCTAGGCCAAGCACTTGCCGATCCAGGGTTACTTCAAAACACAAATATGCAAACAACCCTTCTCATGTGAAATACGTAGCTGTTAATCATTACAGAGCAAAAAGTGCTCCGTCATCTGGTAGATATTCCACAGAAAGCGAGAGCAGTTATGGGAGATATGATATCCCAAAGACGTACTTCACTCGCAAGGGAGCCATGATGTTATTTACATCACCACAGAATCTTGCCTTTTCTCCGACAGAAGAAAAATGTTACTATTATGATCCCAACGATGAAGATGCATCAAACGTCGCTCTTCAGAAAATGAAAACGATAAATAAATTTACAGCCTCAATCTTGCAGTATGGCAACCCCCAGGTTTGTTACCTTTATTTTCTTTATCAACAGAAAATGAAATCGAGCTTTATCCCACCATAGAAAACTTGTATCTTTTGCATGATTAGAGTGAATTTATGTATTAAATTTTATATCATTAGCTTGACTATTTGAAGAATAGTAGTGCTATTCTACTACCCTTGGCTTCGGTGTCTGGTTAAAGTTTTGGTTAAAGTATTTGATTAAAGTTTTTGTTTTGAGTAAAGTTTTCATAACTTAAATTATGAATGGTGTACAAACATGTAACTTGGCATAGGGGTAGAGGACATAGGTACTGTTCAAATGAGCATGATTGGGGGTTGTATGTGCATACTAATTAGCTTATTTGCATAACAATGAAAGTATTTGTCTGGTTAAAATGTTTGGTTAAAGTTTTCATAAGTTTTGTTATGAATTGTATACGTTAATGTAACTTGGCACAGTGGTAGAGGACATGGGTATTGTTCAAGTGGGCATGATTGGGGGATTGTGTGTGCATACTAATGAGCTTATTTGCATAACAATGAAAATATTTGTATCTATGATATCTCTTAAATCAAAGTTGGAGTGGGGATTTTGTATACACAAATGCTCATATACGTGATGAACATTGTCCACACTTACTGTACATGTAATGGTTAGGTGTAAAGTGCATATTTTAAGGTTATTTGCATAACAATAGACTTTCATAGAAAATATTTAACCTGAGATAATAACTTGATACAGTGGTAGATAGCATTGGTACTATTCAGTTGAGCATGATTGAGGGGTTGTGTGCAGACTAATAAGTTTATTTGCATAGTAATGAAAATATTTGTATCTGTGGTATCTCTTGAATTAAAGTGGGTGTTGTGATTTTGCTTAAACAAATGATCATACAGTATATGTGAAGAGCAGTGTACACACTTAATGGTGACATATAGTATGCATATTAGTTAGGTTATTTGCATAACAATAGACTTTGCTGCAAAATGTTTGAATTTTAATGAATTATAATGAGGTTAGGATTTTACATGGGACAGGGTGGAATTTTATGTATGGCAGGGTGGGGTGGCATGTTGGTCAGGATGTGTTGGCATGTTGAACAGGGTGGGTTGGCATGTGGAACAGGGTGGGTTGGCATGTAGAACAGGGTGGGTTGGCATGTGGAACAGGGTGGGTTGGCATGTGGAACAATCTGTCAATCTCCCCCTGTTTTCTTTCCTTCCAACCTTTAGAATGATCTAACCTCTCAGGCACAATTTGACCCTCGTTGTTGTGGTTCCATTAAGCCCTCTTCAAACAATCAAACAGGGTGGGTTGACATGTGGAACAGTGTGGAATGGCATGTGGTGGGTGTCATCTGGATTTTAGTTGTGATGGCATGTGGGTCATGCAAGTGGTAGAATGACATACAGTATCTGGTTTTCAGTTGTTATTGCATGGAGTATAGGTGTGGGATGACATCTGGGACAGGTTGAGATGGAATGTGGGACAGTTTGAAATATGCATTATTAGCGGTGAGGGGATCTGTATCATTTCCATTGTCTAGTTTATCATACATTAAGCAATATTGTTTCGTATAATATTGTTTTAATATTTACATTTTTCAACCTGCTTGACACACATATTTTTGTAAATTGGAAGTTATTTTACAAATTTACAATCCAGGATGTAGTTCTGGGAATGTGTAGTGTAGGGGTTGGGGAGGGTACAGGTTGGAAAGGGGGCTTAATGACATTCTTTTATTGACATTGGCAAGTCAAGGCCTCTCCTTTCTTTGTTGTTCAATTAATAGAACTAAAAGAGGTGTTGTAGTTATAAAGACTGCTAGCTTTTACTTGTTTTCTGAGTTACTTGGTGACGGTAACCTTAAGCTATTTTTGTCTTAAAATAACTCGGAAAACTCAACAATATTTTGAAGCTTGTACTAAAATGTTATGAAATTAACAAAGCATGTAAAATGTAAGTGCATCTTTCAAAGCTCAAGTAAATTGAAATCATCTGCCCCTGCTAACCTATTTTTCTGTATATACATGTACTTCCCTCAATAAGCCCATTCTCTATGCGAGCTTTGAATAATTGAGCATACTGTCCTTCCGACAGTTCTTGTTTTTTGTTTGATTTAATTTAGCATTCAAATGAGGTAGCTCAGTTTACCAATTAGCTAATTCTGACATGGCAATTAAAAAATATAAATATAAATACACATTTAGAAGGGATACAAAATTATCAACAATAGAAGAACTGAAAGAGCAAATATAAATGAAAAATAAAGCAATAAGAGTGTAAAAAGTTAAACACAGATAAAGTGGCAAAAAACATTGTACACATGGAAAACAATTGGCGAGACATGTAGGTCAAAAACAAATTTAAATTCAAAGTAAAAACAACTGGTAGGTAACTAGCTAAAAAGATGAAATAAGTAAAAAATGCTCAGAGTACAGCTGTCTTTCAGACTAAACTCACTGTTTTATAAATATTTTTGTGTTTAAAATACTGTCTCAAGGCTTGTACAGCTGTATACATTTGTGATGATTGTATGTACTGTAAACCATATCTGTTCATTACATGTACCTGGTATGGTATACGTATCATCATTCCTGTGACTAGTGTAACCTTTAACCTCTCTGTGCCCAACATTGTGAAATGCTGGATTGTTTAAGTGGAAAATCCTAGTATAGTGGTAAATTTCTAGAGTGTAATGAAGTACGTTTATCACGCATTTTTGATATTATAATTTGGCATTTTATTCTTGGACTAAAATTTCATTTTTACACAAAAATATAACAAGAATATTATCATTTACAATTATTTAAACAGATTTATGAAATCATTAAAAAATCTTACAATTTTCAATTATTTTACATGTAATAATGGAATAAAGTTGTATTACAAGAAATACATTTTGCCAAATTTATACCGCTATGATAGGATTTACAATAATGGAATAAAGTCGTATTACAAGAAATACATTTTGCCAAGTTTATACCGCTATAATAGGATCTACAATAATGGAATAAAGTCGTATTACAAGAAATACATTTTGCCAAATTCATACCGCTATGATAGGATTTACGATAAAGGAATAAAGTTGTATTACAAGAAATACATTTTGCCAAATTTATACCGCTATGATAGGATTTACAATAATGGAATAAAGTTGTATTACAAGAAATACATTTTGCCAAGTTTATACCGCTATGATAGGATTTTAGTGTTAAAGTTGGCTATTGATAGGGCCTTAAGCTCCTTCTGCTCAAGGATATTATTTAACTCCTTCTGCTCAAGGATATTATTTAACTCTAGTCCAACACAAAATTGAATACATCAGTATATCATTTTGTGTTCAGTATCCAGGTGAGCTTGAGAGTTTCAACAGCCAATATAACAAGACATGTATGGGATTTGTGAAGGAGAATGCTGCAGGAATCGATGTGCGTGCCCAGCCAGGTGGAGATTTTATTTTTTACCTGAAAGATGTCCAGTCAAAATCTATGTAAGTTTGCTCAGATACTTATTGTTTTGTAACTCTTTAATTGGACAACTTGACCACTTGTTCCACTGTTTGTACTCAAGTTTATATGCGCACTTGTTATAGGCAGTAGTTCAGAGGGACAGAGATATGGCTCCCATATAGCTTTATCAGAAGGGGCAAGTAGGATCCTTAGTTTTACTGTAATGATTCAGAAATTACCCTCTCAGATGAATGAACTTGACGTGTAAAACAGTTTTAGCAGTACTAATCATTCTGTCATCTAAAAGGCCTCTTTAAAAAAATGGTAAAGACTTCCCCGAAAAAGAAAATGTAGGTAAATGTTTTGAATTTAATGAAATCATCATTTATGGTTTTCAGGATAAGAAACTTGGTCAGGTCTCCGTCCTATCAGTCCCTAACATCACTTGAAGCTGCCGAGGATCTTGAGGGTGCTCTTGGAAGATTAGAGGGAGATGCTGTAAGCCTTAATACCGCTACAATTGATGACAGTTTACGTGACATCAGCCTAATTGATGAGGGGAGTGTAAGCATGAGAGATGGCGCAAAGAGTGTAGGTAGTCACACAACATGTTTCACCAGAGCTTCAGGACGGACATCTGTGGCGCTGACATTTAGCAATCGACCTGACCTTGTCTCCAGTAGAGCCGATATTTTGTCAAGCAGATCTGGATCAGGAAGGTACAAAATGCAATGTCATGAATGATAACATAAGAATTTTACTATCGTTGTTCTTTGTGTGTCCGACCTCCATTAACCCTTAAATCTTCACACGGTCGTGACATGACCAATTGGGCATGTACTTTTCAAAAAATTATTTTGCCACGGGAATAGGCCCACAGCAGTGATCCTAGTATCATTTAAGAGAGCTTGAATAGTTCTTTCAGAAAATGTAACGTTTTGATGGGGATATGTTGAAGTTTTTTTAAGCAAAATGGTTTGAAATAGAGAAAATTTAAAAGAGGCACAAAATTTAATGTAAAAAACGTTTTTTGTTTTTTTCAAAAACTTACTTGTCATACTTCCAGACCTTGCTTCTGCCTGAAAACCCGTGACAAATTGTTAAAGACATCAATGCATCCAATTCTGGTCAAATTTTGACTGCCCCTATCATCAATATCCTTTTTTGGCAAAAGTTGTGCAAAATTTCATGATTTTTAACCTTTTTGAGACCAATTTTTGACAAAAATCGTAGATCCTGATCACAATACAACTGCCCTATGCAAAATATACCATTGGAATAAAAATTTCACATATTTTCAGTTGAAAACACAAAAAGCAACTACCCCCTCTTTATTCACACCAAATAAGTATTAATACAATCCCTTAATGTACTCGTATGCAGTGCAGTGTAGTGGTAATTGTGGGTGAAAACAGAACCGGATGCGTGGCTTTGTTTTTAGTGAGTAATTACAGGGTGATTTTTGTTTGCATGTTTTGCTTGAGGAAAAAAAACATTTAGACTGGTATCAATGGAAAGGAAATTTTACAAACAATCTAACTATGTAAAAAATTCCTCCCATTTTCATTATTTACAAGAAATAATACAAGCTCAAAAAATTGACCTAAGTTTGCTTTGATATATTTTCTTTATTTTTTTTGTTTTGTTGAAAAGTTGATTATTTTAGCCTATAAACCAGACTTGTAGTAATAGAAAAAGAAAGGAAAGTTGTGAAAATTGATTTTGAACATGCTGAGAATTTAAGGGTTAAGCACTTCCATCTAAATACCATCAGATTTAGTGGTGTGTTGTATGTTAAAAGTGATACAGAATTTCCTTATTTCATTATACAAACAAGCTAGACATTTTGTTTAAGAAAAGGTACAGAAATCCTATTCTAGAGACAATTCTTTAAAGTTGCGTAGACACTAATTTTTTGCAGGAATGGGTAAAACACCTGGCAGAGCTTCAATTCTAACTAAGAAAATGGACTGACAATGTGATATTCTAACTAAGAAAATGGACTGACAATGTGATTTATAGATGGCCTTGGTAGCATCTGTCACAACTGTATAAGTAAACTTATGAAAATACATTTAATGCATTAAATTATAGATACTACAAGTTAAGGGTCACTTCGTTATTACTGATATATAGTTGGAGCTCAATTTGAACAATTTCTTGTATCAAAGCTCAAGTCACTGTCAATTCAATTCATTTCTTATTATTTATGATCGTTTGATATTGTTTAGGTTTAGGGCATCAAACATTCAACTGTATTTCCATTTAGTTTTTCATTAACTTTCTTGAAACTAAAATTTCGGGAATGGTAATGAAATAATTGGAATTGTTTTCTCTCTTAGATCAGGAAAATCAAGCTACACAAGGGTGAATACTCCTCTCTCAGCTGAGAAGCTCACAGCATCACTTAGATCTTCCCCTTATCTGGGACACCCACTTACAGCACCGTATCCTCCCTCAGGGTACCATTCATACGTGCCAGGTACCCCCTCCCCAGCTCATTCAGAAGATGAGGATGGTAATGAAGAGACAGATGGAGAAAGAGAAGGTGGTGAATCGAGGGCTTGCTCTGTTCTTTCTGTTCGAACATCATCAAGGAGATCTTTGAGAAGTGAGCGTTCTCACAAGAGTGATGGCGCCAGGTCAGTAACAAGTGATGTCTCTGGAAGAAGTATAAGAAGTCATAGGTCAACAGTGAAAAGTCGGCAGTCAGAAGGTGAAAGGTCGGAAAGTAAATTTTCTGTGGTTGAAAACGAAGAAGGGGAACTTGTTGAAGAAGATGTGGAGGTAGAGATAGAAGTTGTGGATGGTGATGAAGAAATTGTTCCTGGATATTCAAATGTGGCAGTAAGGTCAAAAAGCCAAATAAGTATCAGAAGTCAAAGGTCACAGAAGTCAAAAGGAGAAGAGGCAGTGAGAGGTGAAGAAGGAGATGATCATCTTGATGACGAAGAATTGGATTGGAAATCAGAAACACTGGATGTTCCGGCATCCGATGAAGATCTAGAAGAAGGTCTTGAGGCAGAGCTGGACAAGCAGGATGAGATGGACCTAGCAGATGAAGCAGAATTGCAGCAAGACAATGAAGGTGGTGCTGGAAGGTCAAAGGCCCCTTCTGACAGCCCTATAAGGATGTATACACCAAGAACTAGGTCATCAGGGAGGACCACTCCTATCCATGTAGATGAAGACACACCTGGTAAGTCATTTAATGCTTGGTTTGGTTTATCATGGATTTTAAAAGTGCTTTCTCCATTGGAGTATTTATGTCAATATTGACAGGAATGTAGAGGCAAATTACCTTCAAAAATCAACAATTTTCTAAAATACACATCACTTCATTTAAAGAACAACCCATTGACCCTTTTACAGTATTTTGAAAAATCATTCCTACCAGATCGGTAACATGAGGACAAATTCAGTTAAATGATTATTTTTTTTTTTTTTTTTGCAAGTCCCATGAGAATAATTTGTGACAAAATTCATGAATGCAAGAATTATGACTGTAAATAAAAACTGACTTAAACCGTATTCAACGTATCAAGTAAGTGCCCCTGCTCCAATAAGGGCCCACCCAACATTCATTTACTGATAACATCATTGTATCAATTAAGTGCCCCTGCTCCAATAAGCGCCCAGCCAACATTGATTAACTGATAACATCATTGTATCAATTAAGTGCCCCTGCTCCAATAAGGGCCCACCCAACATCGATTAACTAATAACATCATCGTATCAATTAAGTGCCCCTGCTCCAATAAGGGCCCACCCAACATTGATTAACTGATAACATCATCGTATCAATTAAGTGCCCCTGCTCCAATGGGGGCCCACCCAACATTGATTAACTGATAACATCATCGTATCATTTAAGTGCCCCTGCTCCAATAAGGGCCCACCCAACATCGATTAACTGTTAACATCATCGCATCAATTAAGTGCCCACCCAACATTGATTAACAGATAACGTCATCGTCTCAAGTAAGTGCCCCTGCTCCAATAAGGGCCCACCCAACATCGATTAACTGATAACATCATCGTATCAAGTAAGTGCCCCTGCTCCAATAAACGCCCACCCAACATTGATTACTTGATAACATCATTATTTGATCAATTTGGAGACTTAAAATACTCAACTTCTGTTACATTTTCATCTAACACTCTCAATATTTTTGTGGTGGTTATTGTGGGGCCAGTATAGAACCAGTTCGCACAATGCAATTCGAATAGCACACGGCCCACGAGCATGAGCGCTTATTGGGAACAAACTTTGGGCCCAAAAAGTGGTGCAATTCTAGTTTCGTAAGCGCCCAGGTGCTTATTATGCCGAATACGGTAAAATATATTTTTTTTGGAGCTCTGACGATCTATTTTACCAATGTAGAGAAAGCTTTTCCTGACAGATTATTTTCTTAATTTCAAGTAGAAGTTGTTCCTCGTACCCCGAGTGCTCGCTCCAGATCTAGTCATAAATCTAGACCAGTTTCCAAGACATCAGTCAAGGAGGAGGTGCCAGAGGAGGCAGGGGAAGCTGAAAAAACACAAGAACAATGGCCAGAAGAGGAAGATGTTAATAATGAGGTAACTATATTGTACTGATATTGGCAAAGTAAACTTAAATCAATATATAGACCTGAATAATATACAATATAAACGTTATGCAACTCACATAGTGAACAAATTTGAAGATAACTTCCATCTATTTTTTTCTTCGCGTTCCACTACTATAGCGATTTTTAGATGTAGAATGTGGACGAAATATGGTAGCCTCTCACTTTATGCAGGTAGGATTTGAGGTGGGTGTGCAAAGTAAATGTTCGTGTAATGAGGAAAGCTCAACTGCTTGCAAACAATTTTAACATCACGCTATTGCAGGTCAATTACAAGTTTCCATTCAAGCCTGACTTGCAATCTGATAGCTTGTTTATGTACATATGGATCTTATATCATGCATTGTGGACTGAGGTTTGTTTGTTCCTATTCTCCTAAGTCTGGTATGTTAGGGGTAACTTTATCATAAGGCAATACTTTGATATCACCAGCAACCTCTCGTTATGTAACATTTGACTACGCCATTATTAGTTTTACAAAACGTTTTTTGCACTTGTTATTGTTGAGTTTACTCAAGTGACTTTTCACCATTTTCAGGATGTTATATTTTGCATTCATTTGATTCATTCTAAGACTGTTCCATTATATAACATTTGATCACACCATTATCATTCACAAAGTTATTGCTGTGCAGGGTTATTATCAAATTTGATTGTAAAGCTTACTCAAGTGACTTTTCATCATGTTCAAGTGTTTTTATCTTATATTAATTTTATTCAGGAAACGGTTGCAGTGAGAAGCCGTCCAAGTACAGCTAAAGGTTCTCCTGAGCATCTGCCTGAAGTGGTGGAGGAGGAGGAGGTGGATGCAAATGTCAGTCCCGAAGCGGAAGGAGCATCTGTGGAGAAGGAACAAGAAGAAGCATCTGCTCATGAAGATGTGGAAGGTATAGTGTTCCATCCATTTTAGTGTTGTGTGCAAGGTCATGGAATACATTGTTAAGGATGTTGTACTAGATCATTTACTGGTCAATGCTTTGTTGAACTTGTCCTAGCATTGGTTCTTACCTAAGAGGTCTTGCATTTCTAATTCATTGGAGTTTCTTGATGATGTTACTAAACTAGTTGCTTCTGGTCATACTGTGGATGTTGTCTATTTAGACTTCCAAAAAGCATTTGATCATGTTCAGTTAGGCAGGCTTATGTTAAAAACAAGAGCGCTTGGTATGGAGGGAAAGTGTGCCAGTTGGATAAATTCTGGTTAACTGACAGGTCACAAAGAGTTGTTGTTAATGGTGAAGTATCTCTATGGAAGCAGGTTATAAGTGGTGTTCCTCAGGGTTTATGTGTATTTAGTCCACTTCTTTTCTTAATCTTTATTAATGATATTGATGTTTCCCTTGACTCCAGGATTTGTAAATTTGCTGATGACACTAAGCTGTACAGGATTGTGGATGATGTAGGGATTCTTCATTGTTGCAAACTGATCTGGATAAGTTATTTTCTTGGTCCCAAATGTGGCAGATGTCATTCAATGTTGATAAATGCAAAGTTATTCATTTTGGTCAGAGCAATTTGGCTTTTGATTACTGCATGAATGGTCCAAATCTTGGTTGTGTTGATCAACAAAACGTTCTCTTGTCTGTACTAGTAATCTGAAGCCTTCTCAACAGTGTGCTTTAGCAGCTGCAAGGGCAAATAGGATGCTTGGTTTTATTAGAAGAAATGTGTGTTATCGTGGTAGAGAGGTTGTTTTTAATTTGTATAAGCAGTTAGTCAAGCCTCACCTTGAGTATGCTATTCAGGCTTGGAGTCCCTTTCATGAGAAGAATAAGTTCATTTTGGAGCAGGTTCAGCGAAGAGCCACTAGACGGCTTATTCTCAAAGTAAGGAATCTCTCCTATGAATCTAGGTTGCAAATTCTTGGTTTGATCACGCTTGAATTGAGATGAGTACATGGCGATATAATTCAGGTTTTTAAATTCTTATCTGCTAGTGATGCTTAGACTTCCTGTAATTTCTTGCATGATTCAGCTAATCCTCATGTGACACATGGTAACAGTTTGAAGTTGGCCAAAGAGTTCTCACGGATAGATATTCAGCGTTTTAGCTTGTGGCAAAGAGTTGTTAAAGAGTGGAATGGTTTGTCTGAGTGGGTAGTCAGCTCCAATTCTGTTCCAATTTCAAAGTCAACATTGACAAGTTCTTTACTTACTCTGGGCATCTTTGTTTTTTTTGTAGTGGTGGTGGTGTTAGTCCTAAAGTAAGGAATCTCTGTTATGAATCTAGGTTGCCAATTCTTAGTTTCGCAAAGAGTTGTTAAAGAGTGGAATGGTTTGTCTGATTGGGTACTTAGCTCCAATTTTGTTCACAATTTCAAAGTCAACATTGATAAGTTTTTTTTACTAACTCTGGGCGTCTTTGATTTTTGTGGTAGTGGTGTTAGTTTGGGTTTTTTATGAGGTGATTCACCCTTCTTAGCCGTCGTCTTGTTATGTTGTTATATTATTTCAACTATGTCTGTCCAGTGCTCATTATTTTATTCTACAAATACAGGTTTTGGTACTTTGGTGTGTGTGCTCTGATTGAAGAGTTACATAATTAACAAGCAAACTTCCAGAATGGTTGTCAAAGTTCATGTTGGGAAATGTAATTTGTGGAATTTGGCACAACAGTGAAAAGCTTTAAGCTGGATTTTTGAGAATATACTATGGAAACAAATCAACAGAGAGGGCTGATCTCCCATCAGCCCCTGTGATAGTGAGTGAAGTAAGGTTGTGACGGCTATCCGTTTACCCACCCGTTTGTTCTATTATCCATTTAGGAAATCATGCTCCGTGTTAACAAATGGCATTTTTATATTTGTCTTTTTAAGTTTGCATAAATTCACGAAACCATCTAACCAACCTTTTTCTTCTCGTGTCAATCTTTACCCACTAAGTTATTGCCTTCGCATTTCACCCGGGATCCATATGCAAAACACTAAACATTTCCACGGTACCTGGGATAGGATGGAACGCAGCTAGCTTGCGCTCATATAAGGAAGGCCCAGGCTAGCACTCATTAACATAACCCATCAACTACACACACACACACAAGAAATTTCCGCCCATATCCATTCACTATCGAATCACAGTACATATCTCTGATTCACTAACCCACCCACATGCAAATCTTTTGCTCACAGCCACTCTGTAGCTCCTGATAAGGTCATTCAGATACAGTACTAACTTTTTTTTACATTCCACGTGGAAGAAACATTGAGTGGGGCATGCAATATTTGAGGGGAATCCCACGTTAAATCCGAACTGCATGTCTTAGACACCCGTGGATATCTCAAGCATGAGGTATTGCTGTGTGTGAACATGTGCAGTATATTTTATGGCGGTTTTGGCCCACTTAACTGCTCAACTTTGTTGAAAGTGCTTGGATTATTATCGGGATTACTGAAAATATAGTTTTATTTTAAATTATTTTACAGGATTGCTTACGGTATGTTTCTTACATATTTTCTTCAATGAAAACTAGGTTTGTTAGTGTGCAGTATTGTGATTTTTGAACTTGTTTTCATTCTCTTGAAGACATTCCATCATGTGTAATGAAAATGATTGAGCCATGGTGGTGTGCGTTCCCTTTCCATTAGTACCATTTATTTTTTATGAAGATTCATCTCGCATTTATCAGTTAGGATATAAAATTACCACTCTTGTTTCTACTCGTTTAGAGTATTTACCCTAACATGGAAACGCAATCCATCCCCTAAACAGCAGCAGGCTTTGCAAGTTTGCATGAAGAAATGACTGATACATGCATGATGTGAGTGATTACCCACATAAACAGTATAGAATATTACGTCACTGGATAATTACATCATCATTTATGGTTAAACGGTTAACCTACCGTAATGGTGACGGCTGTACACTTATGAAAAAATGCTAACCATCACAACATTGCGAGTGAAGCCAATATTTAATGAGTCACCAAAATCTTGGTTTTTCCAACTGACTTGTTTGATAAGGGATTGTAAAATTCACTTTTTTTGAAAAACTGTAGCTCTGAATTTTTGTTGGACCAAATATGTTCTTTATTTTTTATTTTTTTAATAGACAATAAATCAAACAACATGAAATTCTTTTCAGAAAATGTGTTGTCTTTACCTTTTATCGATGTCAGCTTTCTCTCTTTTCTATTTCTATGGGAAATATACATATGGGAGGCTGCGCTTAAAAATGTATTAATTGCTTTACATTTATATAGTTGGGCAGATAAGGCCGGGCCGGGCTCTTTGCTCCCTTGACCCTTAAAGTCCCATGCGGTCGTGACACGACTGATTGGACATGCACTTTATAACAAATTAATATTGCAATTCGTCAAAAAGGCCCAAAGCAGTGATTCTGGTATCATTTGAAAGAGTTTCAATAGTTTTTTCAGAAAATGTAACTTTTTGATGAGGGTTATGTTGAAGATTTTTGAACAAAAAGATAAAATAGAGAAAATTAAAAAAAATGCACAAAACTTAACAAAAAAGGATTTTTTTTCTTCAGAGACTTACTTGCCATACTTTCAGACATTGCTTTTGTCTAAAAACCCTTGAAGAACTTACAAAGACATCAATGCATCCAATTCCGGTCGAAATTTGACTGCCCTGTCATCAATATCCTTTTTTGGCAAGAGGTGTGACAAACATCATGATTTTTAGCATTTTTGTGACCAAAATTTAGCAAAAATTGAAGTTTCTGATCGCGATACAACTCCCCTACGTGAAATATACTGTCACAAAGGCCATTCCACATACTTGTGATTGAAATCGAAATGAGCAGCTTTTCCCTCTTTATTCATGTCGATATTTAAGTGTGAAAACAAACCCACACACTAAAACATACCAGCCTAGTATAGCGGCGGTTACTGTTCGGAAAGTTTAAGTGGATGGCCCAGGTTCGAGTACCGTACCAGATGCACGGCATTGTTTTTTTGCGAGTAATTACAGCGGTGATTATGTATTTATTATTTCCATTGTTTTTGCAGATATTGCTGTGAGAAAAAAAAAATCGAGACTGGTATCATTGGAAAGGAAATTTATTTCACAAACAATCTAATTATGTAAAAAGTCCTCCATTTTCATTATTCACAAGAAAAAATACAAGCTGAAAAAAATTGGCCTAAAATTTGCATATTTTCGTTAAAATGACATTGGAAAGTTTATTGTCTTAGCATTCATATAAACCAAACTTGTAGTGATAGAAAACAAAAGGAAAGTTGGAAAATTAATTTGAAAAAAAACACAAAAAAGTTCCGAACAATTTTAGTTACGTTTTGGACCTCCTAGGACTTTAAGGGTTAACCTAAGCCTCAAATGTCAGGTGAGGACCAAACAAAATTGTAATATTGACCATGCTATTGTAATTGTTGTGTCACATATATTGTTAAATCTTACTACTCTTCATGTGTTCAATGTTTAGAGGAACCAAGGCCGCCTTCTAGTCAGTCGGTGAAACCAAGTCAACTCAGAAAATCTTCAATGCTGTTAGAAGAAGATACCCATGCAGGTGAGATATGATCAAATACTTAGAATTACAATCGTGACCAAAAGTAGTTGGGACAAGTCCCCCACTCCCCTTGGTCATTATTGAAGTGCCTTTTTCCCAGATGTTTTGTGAAAGTGCACAACATTTGAAGGAGGAGAAAGGCGAAAAAGCCGCTTTAAATTTTTGAGCGGTTTCGTCCTAAAACAATGGGCCACGATTGTAGCCTTTACTATGGTGTGCCATGTCTAGCTGTTTGTGAACTCCATCCAGTGCATTATTGACCAATTGTCTTTAATGGCTTTGCACAATTGATCTTCTCTGAAGGGCAGAAATTTGTGTTGTTTAGGTCTTATGTGAATGTTGTACAATTAGTAATATTTGAAATTTGTGTTACAAAGAAATGTTCTTTGTTTTACTACTCTCCTGTGATATCCATTAGATGTTAACCACAAAATATCACAAAAGGTTTTAATGAGATTGACAAAGACTTTCAAGGAATGTGAGGTTATAATGTCACAACTAGTCTGATTTCAGTCATTTCTATGCACATTTGGTAGAACTTTACACTTGAATATATCCTTAACATAGTTAGGTTTTAGAATTTTTTTAATGAATTTTGTACCTGACATTATTGCCTAAATTGATTTTTGCATGAGCCTATATAGTCATTTAAAACCATAAATTTTCATGTAAGTGGTATCTCTCTTGTTGTTTTGTCAACAGCTTCAAGTCTCTTGCAAGAGTCAAAATCATCTCCCAAACCTCCGTCATCAAATCAATCTCTGAAACCAATGGTTTTGACCCCTGCCCCTCCCAAAACAGCACCGCCGGCAAAGAAGAGTGCATTAACGCTTGTTACAATGAAGGCAAAAACACCCCCACCACAAAAGGAAAGTTTGGCTGACCTTGCAACCAAACCGCCAGGAAATGAGAGCGCAAATACCAAGATGAATATTGGAATAATGGCAAAGGCTACAAGTTCATTTGTAAGTCAATCATTTTAAAATTTCATGTTTGTTTGAATCATATTTTGGCTGTATGAAAGGAAAATACTCTATGTAGAATAAAAGATTATCAGTTGGAAAATAGAAGTTTAGCGTGTACTTGATATGGTTTAGAGGTTGGACATTTGATCAAGAATTTGCATCGCTTTTATTGCACCTCTTGTTCTTTCAAGTTAGTCTGAAAAAATAAACATCTCTTGCAAACTTTGACCTTCACTCTCATTGTACTGACAAGTGCCATTAATCAATCAGCCAGTCATGAATATGCAGTGAGTTTCAATTACCTTCTCTTAGTATGGAATTAAGCCACACCCACAATAGCAACACAGTAACTAGGTGGGGAAAACAAAATTCAAATCTGCAATTAAGCATGACCCACGCATTGACATTTGGATGTTCATGTGGCCTGCCACAAGCTTTGATGCATTTATGGCACTTCTCCGGATCTTTAGAGTTTTCAGCAAACAGAATAAACAAAATTCCGTTTGCTTACCGTTCTGGGTAACAGAAATCGGATTTACAAAGCCCATAGCGGGCCCGTTGGTGCAATTTTTGTTCACCATCTTGTCTTCACTCGGTCTGTATGTGCAGAAATGTCTTTTTTGTGCAGTATATTGCATTGACTGCATGAGCACGTGCCGCTAGCTAGCTGTATTGTACCAATATCGCATAGGATTTTTGCTCCACTTAGTTACACAGATTTTGTTTTTAGGGAAATTTATGTAGTGATTGTTTGTAATTGTGTATAATTTGTTCTTTTTTTTGGCCCATGATTTTCCTGCTTCTGTCGATGCTCTGAACAGCATTTCTGCAGAACGTTAGATTGTTGTCTTTGATATGAAAGTCATGTGGTAATGAATGTACTGAGATATATCTGAATGGAAAATAGAAAGTGAGCGTTTTGTATAAATGTGAATTTTTTTATTTCTGATTATTCTTCACATATTTCTTTGAAGGGTAAAAAGAGCCCTCGACCAGGCAAAAAGAGAGGAGGGGGAGGAAAAGGTAAAGACCCGACAACCTTCAGCGGCCCCCAGATTGAATTTGTGGAGAGTTTGGCCATTGATGCTTTCCAAGGACCTTCACAGGCTGAAATAGACCAGATGATTGCCATTGAGGTTTGTTAATGTTTGGTGTCTTCCAATGCTGTTTGTATAGTGTTATGTTGATGATAAGTGCTTTTTAATCAACTATAATCTAGTAAAACATCATCTGCCCATGCTATATCAGTCCCAGGGAAGCATCATTGATGCGTGTGTGGAAAAAAGGAAAAAAAAAAATTTTCTGCCATTTCTATTCATTTAGAATTACCATACTTTCTTAATTTCTGAAAATATATCCCACTAAATCAGATTATGAGAGGGTAAATTTTTGTATTTTCTTTCCTTATTTTATTTTTCTGACATGAAATGAAACTTCATTAAAAAAAAGGGAATGAAATCAACAAGAGGATGCCAGATAATAAATTGAGTACTACCAAATCTATGAGCAACCAATGTCACTCTTCAATAGCTTTGCAAACATAGGCAAAATACAATACTTCCTCAATTGTTGCACTCACAAATAAATATTTCAATAATACAAGTTATCAAAACTTTATTTTCCATTACTGAGGTATAGGTACAGTAACATTAGTAGTACAATTTAAGGAACAGCCGTTTAGAAGAGGTTTCTCAACTGTTGTTATTGTTTGTGCATTACATACTTTGGTAACAAATACTTTGAATAAAGGGGTGTAAGCTGTATTCAGTTTTTGGTTCCGATTCTAACAGCATAAGGAACCTATGCAGTTATGCTGACATGTGTGTATGTATGTGTGTCTGTAACAGCAAGCTTGTATGCACAATATCTCAAGAACCATACATCGAATTCATGTCATATATGGTACACAGCCCATGGTCCGTAGATTTGCCCTATTGTTTTTGGTGGTGATGTCGTGCATAATAATGAGTGGGCAGGGTTTAATGCAAATATATTGAAATGCTCATATTTTTACAACCGCATGTCTACTGTGTATCATATTTGGTGTAGTTATGTTGTTAGCTAGTGTGTGCATGTTCATGGTACAAAAACGTTGAATTTCATTATAATGCATATTGGGCGGGGCTTAATATGATTTTGTTGAAAAGAGCTTGCAAGCATGGTATTTCAAGAAGAGTAAACTCGATTCATATTATATTTGGTACACAAGTAGCCCATGATCTGTAGATGTGCCCTATTGTTTTTGGTGGTGGATATCTTGCATACTAATGAGTAGGCGGGGCTTAATGTAAAAAGCTTGAAATGCTCATATTTTAATAATCACTTTTCTGATTTGTTTCATAATTAGCATAATCATGTTGTTAGCTAGTGGGTATGTGTTTATTGTATAAAATCGTTGGATTTCATTGATATGCATAGTAGGAGGGGCTTAATATGGTTTTGCTAAAAAGACCTTGTAAACATGGTATACAGTATCTCAAAAAGGACAAACTGGATTCATGTCATGTGCTGTGCACAGTTAACCCCAGTCTGTGAATGTGCCCTATTGTTTTTGGTGGTGATGTCATGCATAATAATGAGTAGGCGGGGCTTAATGTAAAAATCTTTAAATGCTCATATTTTAACAATCACATGTCTGTTTTGTTTCACATTTTGTAGAATTATGATGTTAGCTAGTTTGTACGTGTTCATTTTATATAAAAAAAACACATTGAATTTTATTAATATGTATAGTGGGCGGGGTTTAATATGATTTAACTGAAAAGAGCTTGTAAACACAATATCTCAAAACGATTCATAGCATGTCAAATATTTCATGATATGCAATGACATAACAATTAATACGAAATCAATTAGCATAAAAAAATACATTGGAACCACAGAATCTTTTGGTTCTGGTTGTGGACTTCAAAGTGGCTTTTGATAGCATAAGATCGCAACATTCTTTTTCAAAAACTCCGTAACCAGTATAAGATTGATGGTAATTTTTAAAACATAATAAGCATGTATTGAATTAGATGATGGTATTACGGTATTATCCTTGCCACACCTACGAAGTGAATGTCATGGATGTCTAAGAATTGGAGGAATTGAACTATTTTGTTCATTCTATGTTGATGACCTGGTTTGCTAGACATGATCATTTTTACTTGAATGGGCGAAGACTTGAAATGGTAAATAATTGATAAGTTTTTAGGTATTACATTCTCCACAAAACGTTGGACTACGGCAATAAAGGACTTGCGGACCAGGCCAGAAAAGCTATTTTTGTATCAAAAGTAATTTTGTTAAGGTTGGTTATCTACCTCATCATCAATATGTTTACTTTTGATTAAAGGTTTTACTAATTCTCATGTATGGTTCAGAAGTCTGGGGCTATCAAATGAGCCATGATATTGAAATAGTTAATACTTACTGCAAGTTTGCAATAAACTTACCTAGAAATTCTGTGAATAATACTGCTAGAGGGGAGTTGGGTCAAGTAAGTATGTATTGTCATGCTATCCATAATATTATCAGATAATGGTTGAAGATTTTGAAACAAGATAATTGACTGTACACTTCCGTATGCTATACTTTTGTTTATGATCAAGTTGACACCTAGGTAGATCGTGGGTTGCATCTGGTAAATGTGGGTTTGCAAAATTTGGGAATGGATGAGATGTGGTTCCAACAAAATGTAGGCGATGACAATTTTTTTACAAGAGGTATTTTTAGGCTCTGTGACATTAATGCTCAAGAATGGATTGCTGAAGTAGGTACTATGAATCGT